>JAQFVV010006368.1:0-340000 GCA_028023455.1 Epiperipatus broadwayi
GTTGCTGACGCAGGACAATCTTCCGCTCCATTAGGCTGGTCGGGTGATCATATTCTCTTATTTGAATTTCTCAAGGAAGAAAGTACTTCCTTTCGTATTCATTAGTCAAAGGGCATAAGACTTGTTAGATGCAAGCCACCATAGGACTTCGATCATCGACTAGCAATCGTATTTCAATTTTCCTCTCTGTCTTGTAAGCCGTCAGTACCGTTGCATCTTTGTTCCGGTAAAGCCCTCTCCATGCTCGTAATTCATGATGAAGTGATTTAAATTAAAGTCGAACAAATTCTCAAATATATTATTAATTAAATAAGTTTCAAATCAATTTTAAAGTTATGCCCTAAAATTACGTTTTGCTCTTCATAAATAGATTCCCAAATGTGAAATATAAATCTCACATTCCACCGTAATAAAATTAGAGCAATCATTTCCGTTCTAAATGAGTACCTTTATCAGCCTTTATATTTCTTGTTGAGAGCATGAGAATCTTAATCTCAGGGTCGTGTGTTCAGGCCCCACGTTGGGCGCCAAAAACATAACCATGTACCGGTCGAAACCCACCACCATCACAAATCAAATCAAATTCAAACTCAGCTGAACCAAAACTGAATTCAAACCCAAATCAACAGCTCAGATAGCAGAAATCGACGGCACAGTGCTATGCACAAAGAACTAGCTCAACGGTTGGTGAGGACTAGAGACTCCTGAGTAACACTAATATCTAAGAATTTATATACTTTGAATAATTTTATAAATTGAATCATATGTATGTTCGGGTTGCCAACACAGACAGCGAGTATTAACATTTAAATAATTATAAAAGAATGATGAACTGAGAAACCAAGTATGTTAGAAAATATTTAATAAGAATAATTTGTTTCATTTCCATAAAACATAGAATGCATTAATTACCTCTAGTCTTTAAGAGAATTTACAAATATAATAAGAGTGGCGGTCATTATCATATGCCAACAATTATTATACAACATAGAATTCTATGTCTATGCCCCCAACGAGAAATATAAAGGTACTCATTTAGAACGGAAATGATTGCTCTAATTTTATTACGGTGGAATGTGAGATTTATATTTCACATTCAGGAATCTATTCATGAAGAGCAAAACGTAATTTTAGGGCATAACTTTAAAATTGATTTGAAACTTATTTAATTAATAATATATTTGAGAATTTGTTCGACTTTAATTTAAATCACTTCATCACGAATTACGAGCATGGAGAGGGCTTTACCGGAACAAAGATGCAATGGTACTGATGGCTTACGAGACAGAGAGGAAAATTGAAATACGATCGCTAGTCGATGATCGAAATCCTATGGCGGCTTGCATCTAACAAGTCTCATGCCCTTTGACTAATGAATACGAAAGGAAGTACTTTCTTCCTTGAGAAATTTAAATAAGAGAATATGATCACCGACCAGCCTAATGGAGCGGAAGATTGCCCTGCGTCAGCAACGTTCGATGATGATGACTTAATAGTCATCGTTGAAAAATAAAACCCATGTAGAATGCTCTACATGATGACTTGACCAATTAATTAAAGTCAAACGAGCTTTTATCAAACTATTTTAAAACATTTATAAAGTATATTAATTATGCCCTAATTATCGTGCACTTCCTGAATATTAATACAAACTAACAAAAGTTGAATTAAAATATTTTTAACCCTTTATCGACCCTTTTGCAAAAACATTTTAAATATATATATGGATAAATAAATCAACATTAGTGAAGCAAGAAAATACCATTTTAACATTATATGAATATATACAAACACTTGTAACTTAGGAGCTGGGGACATAGGTGAAAAATGGAGCTAATAGTTTATTATTAGCCAATTATAAAAATCACAAACATGTAATATTTTCTTTCGACTCAATGATTGATAGAACTTATAAATTTAGTTCTAATGGGTGAGAATTACTATTTGAAATTAATATTATAACATTTGCGTGAGGCAAAATAGAACGAGGGAGCTCATCGAGTTGAAAGATTATTGACATATAATTTTAAATAAACGACATTAATAAAGCATACAAATATATATATATATATTAAATGAACCGCCAGGTAAGAAAAGAAAAAGTTTAAAGAATAGAGATTGAAAGAATTACACTATAGATTTACAGTAGCATTTTATAAATATTTTTATATTGAAGAATAAAGAGCTCTTAAATTGGAGGAGAGTAAAATAAAGTTCGAACTGGCCAGAAAGTTCAACGTTCATTATAGAAATATATTACCCCTTCTGCTGGTCCTTAAGTTGCACCTCCAAGTTGTTGAAAAACGTAGGCATCATTGGTTGACTACTGGAACAGTATTTTAGTAGCTTTCATAATTTTAGCAGAATGATCAGTCCGGAAAAAGGTTCAGCAGCTCCATTGAAGATTTTTGGCTGCCCAATCATTGTGGCTCGACTTAATAAACCCCACACTTGCCCTGGAGATTAGAATTGTGATTTTAGTTACTCAGTTAATTGAAATCCCAATAAAGTAAATGTTTCTGTAGAGTGATATTTTTTTAAAAAAAAGTGTTATATATATATATATATATATATATATATATATACTGAAATGATTTAATAAATTAAAATATCATTTTCTAATTCTTACTTATAAAAATGTTTTCAAGATTATTTTTTTTAAATGTTCGTTCAGTAAAAGATTCGTTAGTTAAAATAATTATTCATATGTATATATATTAATTATATGTGTACTATATCAATATATATATATATATATATATATATATATATATATATATATATATATATATATTATACGTTTGTGTTATACACGTTCGTGACAATAGGAAAAATATCCTTAGCAAAGTAGTAAGAGTCCATAGATCAAAGCATTGGGGTAAAAATAAATGAAATCTTTTTCTGTGTCAAAATTAATTATGTTTATCTCAGTTGTTATAATTAAAAATATCCAATATGATATCATAAAAGTCTTAATTTCAAAGTATTGCTTGCTAGCATATATATTAAATGTTCGCTCCGTATTTTTAGTAGTCTCAAAGCAAGGCGAAGATCTTCAAACTGGGAATTATCTGTCAAGCAGTCCGATGCAGTGTGACAGTATGCTTTAATGACAATAATTTCTAGAGTAACCTCAAAGCAGGTGAAGACCCTTTGTGTACACCAAGCAGCCAGATGCAGTTGGCAAAATGCTTAAATGGTTTGCACGCTTTCATGCTAGCAAGATTTAAAATGATATCACCAATGAAAGTTCTTGTAATATTAATTTTGACATGTTCTTTGTGTGAGTGAAAGCCTCATGCTTAGTAATATTTGAACTCCTATATTTAAACTCAGGTCAGGAACGCGTTATCTGTTATTCATTAATAAATATTCATCATCAATTCAATTGTTTATCAAAAGTTATGTTAATCATATGTGGTTTGGGGTTCAATGGGTTATATCAAATGCCCTATTGATTTCATTTTGCTCACTGGCGCCCATATAAATAAATTTTTCAGTAAATTTGATTGTCAGCACAGTAGTGGGTCAATCGCCATAATAAAAACCAAGTGTGTCCAATACAGAATTATTTGTTCTACCTGCTAATACATAATATTTGTATATCACTGTATAGTTCTTTTTCAGACATGGGAGAACAGAACAGTTGAACAAAGGGAAAGTGAATAATGTTTTTTCTTATATTTAATATTTTAGAATAAAATACATGTCTCACTCAAAGAGTTAATATAAAGAGCTAACTAAGAAAGCGTAGGTAAAAAAAAAGGCAAATTACATAGATTGGGGAAATAATATGCAGCAGCTAATGAAGATTGGGACAATGGACCTGTAGTCAGAGACCTCATTAAAATTTACCAAAGAGAAAAAAATATTTTAAGCATACAGAGAGTACTCTAAGTGAATTCACATTGTTCATTATATTGATTGTTTATTACATTATTTTCTTATTTTCAAAAATGGGAAAAGAGACTTTACAAACGATCCTCATAGAAATGAGAGAAGATCGAAAGGTACTGATGATGATGATGGAAAGGCTGGTAAGGCTCGAGGAAGCATGAGGCATCCAAGCCAACTCAAACCTAGAGAATGTAAAGCTTCAGCAAGAAATAAATCCCTCTGAAGCCCCAAAAATAGAAAATGAAGATGATCAGGCCACACCAAAGGAAGTTGTGGACAGCAAGGAAAACGACAGTGGTGAGGATGAGTCCAGATACGAAACAGTGGAAGAAGCAGATATAGATACAGAAAAAGAAAAAGATGTTCAGACCACTGGTCAAATGAAACTAAAAGTGGAAATGGGACGGATGATGAATCCTCCACTTAGCATGAGGACTTTACAGATGCCATTCCCTGGAGCCTCAATACAGACTCAAACTTTCAAAGAAGACCCAGGAGAGAACCCCATTGTTCATAGAGATAATGTTAAAGAATTGTTTTTTGTGCATTCGGTCGCAGAAAAGGCCATAGAATTAATGACAGCAATAGACTATGGGAACTTGATGACAACCAGGGAAGACCAGGACTATGACCATTACAATGCCAGACAGTTAAAACAATATGTACCACCTGATCCAGGGAAACAGTAAGATAAACTGTAGAGACAGATATATATATATATATATATATATATATATATATATATATATATATATATATATATATATAAATAACAGAAGACCAACTGACATGACCCTAGGAAAATGAAACTTGATAAACGGACCGATTTTTTTAAAACTTATTATAAGCAGAATATTCAAAAAATTGATCGTAGTGAGACATGTATAATTTTTGTAGCTTGGGTAGGTTATATTATTCACGCTCATGCTGTTCTCCCAGAGTCTATACACTTATGCAACTATATCCTGTGTAAGTAAAGTCTTTTTTTTTTCATTGTTTTTTTTTGAAGTGAAAAGAAATGAAGCAGTCGGATCTGAGTTCGATCCTAGCTTCATGTTATTTAGTCGTAAATTCATTTCAAACCCTAATACTAACCTTAAATTTCCGATGCAATGGGGCTTTATACGTCAATCCATGCTAATTTCCATAATAAATAATATTTCAAATGCGTAGTAAAATTAATTAGTTTAGTTTAAAATTGATCAATTCTCTAAATAAATTCATGATAAAATATTCATGAATTTATATATATTAAATTGCATGGATTAAGCGTATATATTTGTAAATATTAAATATATATAATTGTTCAAAAGTTTCATTGCGTCGGGAATATTTTTTTTTCACCTTTAAATAATTTGTAAAGTTTCAGTGATTAAAAGCTACATTCCTTCGATAAGCTTTAAAATTCTTAAAAACAATAGTAAAGCTTTATGAATTGGAAAAAGATAAGGATTCATTTTTCTAATTGAATCATTTTCAGATTTTAAGAATTCATTTTCAATTAGAGAAGGAATTCAAGCTAATTAGTTTGAAAGCCTTATCGAGGGAATGTATTTGAAAACAACTAATTATAAAAAAAACACATTGATAATAAAATGAGCGCTAGCCAGAGGCATCAGTGAACAGTATATATAGCCCTGAAAAGTCAGGAAAAAAAAGGCTAGCTTTGTTGTAGAGTAGTGCAGTGAACTCTGTGCATATTAATTTGTATTTCATCATGATAGAGGGCAAGAACATCAGGAATCTGGCTACGGTTCCTAAAGTCCCGAGAAATCTTCAATGGAGCTGCTGAACCTTTTTCCGGACCGATCATTCTGCTAAAATTATGAAAGCTACTAAAATACTGTTCCAGTAGTCAACCAATGATGCCTATGTTTTTCAACAACTTGAAGGTGCAACTTAAGGACCAGCGGAAGGGGTAATATATTTCTATAATGAACGTTAAACTTTCTGGCCAGTTCGAACTTTATTTTACTCTCCTCCTATTTAAGAGCTCTTTATTCTTCAATATAAAAATATTTATAAAATGCTACTGTAAATCTATAGTGTAATTCTTTCAATCTCTAGTCTTTAAACTTTTTCTTTTCTTACCTGGCGGTTCATTTAATATATATATATTTGTATGCTTTATTAATGTCGTTTATTTAAAATTATATGCCAATAATCTTTCAACTCGATGAGCTCCCCCGTTCTATTTTGCCTCACGCAAATATTATACTATTAATTTCAAATAGTAATTCTCACCCATTAGAACTAAATTTATAAGTTCTATAAATCATCGAGTCGAAAGAAAATATTACATGTTTATGATTTTTATAATTGGCTAATAATAAACTATTAGCTCCGTTTTTCACCTATGTCCCCAGCTCCTAAGTTACAAGTGTTTATATATATTCATATAATGTTAAAATGGTATTTTCTTGCTTCACTAATGTTGATTTATTTATCCATATATATATTTTAAAATGTTTTTGCAAAAGGGTCGATAAAGGGTTAAAAATATTTTAATTCAACTTTTGTTAGTTTGTATTAATATTCAGGAAGTGCACGATAATTAGGGCATAATTAATATACTTTATAAATGTTTTAAAATAGTTCGATAAAAGCTCGTTTGACTTTAATTAATTGGTCAAGTCATCACATAGAGCATTCTACATGGGTTTTATTTTTCAACGATGACTATTAAGTCATCATCATCGAACGTTGCTGACGCAGGGCAATCTTCCGCTCCGTTAGGCTGGTCGGTGATCATATTCTCTTATTTAAATTTCTCAAGGAAGAAAGTACTTCCTTTCGTATTCATTAGTCAAAGGGTGTAAGACTTGTTAGATGCAAGCCGCCATAGGACTTCGATCATCGACTAGCGATCGTATTTCAATTTTCCTCTCTGTCTCGTAAGCTGTCAGTACCGTTGCATCTTTGTTCCGGTAAAACCCTCTCCATGCTCATAATTCATGATGAAGTGATTTAAATTAAAGTCGAACAAATTCTCAAATATATTATTAATTAAATAAGTTTCAAATCAATTTTAAAGTTATGCCCTAAAATTACGTTTTGCTCTTCATGAATAGATTCCCGAATGTGAAATATAAATCTCACATTCCACCGTAATAAAATTAGAGCAATCATTTCCGTTCTAAATGAGTACCTTTATCTGCCTTTATATTTCTCATTGGGGGCATAGACATAGAATTCTATGTTGTGTAATAATTGTTGGCATATGATAAGGACCACCACTCTTATTATATTTGTAAATTCTCTTAAAGACTAGAGGTAATTAATGCATTCTATGTTTTATGGAAATGAAACAAATTATTCTTATTAAATATTTTCTAACATACTTGGTTTCTCAGTTCATCATTCTTTTATAATTATTTAAATGTTAATACTCGCTGTCTGTGTTGGCAACCTGAACATACATATGATTCAATTTATAAAATTATTCAAAGTATATAAATTCTTAGATATTAGTGTTACTCAGGAGTCTCTAGTCCTCTCCAACTGTTGAGCTAGTTCTTGGTGCATAGCACTGTGCCGTCGATTTCTGCTATCTGAGCTGTTGAGTTGGGTTTGAATTCAGTTTTGGTTCAGCTGAGTTTGAATCCGATTTGACTTGCGGTGGTGGTGGGTTTCGACCGGTACAATACGGCAGTCCAGAGTATGTAAAATTTATGTAATCTTGTGTAAATCAATAAAATAACTTTTTATATATAAAAACCTACAACTACAGATTGCTTATGTAAACATGGCAATCTAAGCTATCTAAAACTCTTGTAACTCTCTAAGACAAGCCAGGTTTATCTTTGAAATATAATAATAATAATAATAATGATGATGATGATAGTATAATAGAGATGAATTTTATGATGAACATGAAAATCAATAGGGAAACTAATAAAGTATACACGTAGAAAATATTGTTTTGTGCTTCCATTTATGTTATATTTTAAAATGGTGTCTTTTAATTTATTAAGTCTTCAATTCCTTCCTTATTTGTATGGTCTATCCTCAGCCATATATTTACAATGAAACAAGTCAATGTTAAACTTCTTTAGAATGTTTTGAGATAACTTTATTATATAAAGAGGGCTATATTTTCCAAAAAAAACAATTCTTAAGTTTATTTAAAATATTTTTTGATAAAATGTTGTATTGTTCGTTTGTGCAACATGTTTAACTCAATAAAGATATGATTTTACAATAGTGTATTCTATAGTAACATATCCAAGAAGTTAAAGAGCAGTTTAATTAAGCTTAAGATTTTGTCATTCACATTTTAAAATATTTTGCAAGCATCCTTACATGAAATTTTTCTAAAGCACAATAATCTACTATATTGAAATGTTTTCATAGACCATTATAATATCTAATGAGAGCCTTCCATTATCATTTATAGAATTATGTTTTATATTGTTCAGTTTGTTTTTCAATTTTTTAATATACTTTTCACTTCACTAAATTATTATATATGTTTGTTCATTATCATCATCATCACTTTCATCCATGATCAATCCATGGCAGAGTAAAGTTTCTATGTTTAATTCAATTTTTCTGATCCATATCATGCAAAAAATTACTTATCCCATTCATTAATTTTAAATATTTGATTCTTTCTTTTTTCCCTCAGTGATGAAAGTTTATTCATAAAAAAAAGATACAAATACAGTTAGAAAAAGGTTTATAATGGGGTATTTACATGGTCGATTAAAATTTTCAGGGACATCATGGTAAGAGGGGAAGGATACATCTGAAATGGAAATGGGGAGTGGAAAGGGTGTGTAGTCCAGTCCTGTCCAAGATGCATGTCTTCATTGAACAAGCACTATATGGGTCACAAACTTTTAAATGGTTGAGTCCTATGACAGAGGCTGAGAGAAATGGGAGTTGGAGGATTGCCCAAGTGTCTATGAGGAGTGGAGGTGGGGCTAGTTTGGTATCTCTGATTTTGAGAGAGCAAATTAGGTCCAATATTTTTTGATTCACTGAGGGTATTCTCTGGTCAAAAATAATAGCACATCGGAGCAACCAGAGTGCATAGATGAGGAAAACTGATAGTCTGATAGTTGCAAAGACCCCTATTTCTATGAATTCTTGGAGGTTAAAGATGGTGTTCCTGTATGAGGAAAGTCAGGAGTTGGTGATGCATCTCATTCCAAGAAGAAAGAGGCATTTAAGTAGGAAGTTCTGGAAGGTTTCATTGTCAGTTTACAGAGCTGGCATAGGGAAGAGATCTTGGTGAGGGTTGACAAAACATTGATTGGTAGGAAGAGAATGAAGGTTGATTTTGAGGAAAAAATCAAGGAATTTTCCTTCAAGAAACCACATTTTGAAATTTTGCAGATCAATTGAGCATTGGTAAGTTTGAGGAAGATAGGGGAGACAATGGAAAAGTCTGTTGTCTGATTAAATACCTCCCAGTACTTTAATTTGCTGCTGATGGATGGTATAACAAAGCCAGCCTTTTGTAGGATGTTGATGATGAATGATATCCATGACCTGGGCCTGCCATTGGGAGAATGTGTGTCAGTGGGTGTGATAATGATATTCAAAAGGTTGGAAGGAAAGTGATTTAGGAGCAAGAGGATAATGTTGGGAAGTCTATGGATCAGAAGAAGGTCAATGGAGTGCAAGTCCAACCCACTGAGGTTTCTAGGAAAACAAGTTTTTTTAGGCTGATGGTGATCGCATTTCTGCTCCAGAAAAAATGGGTGCAAAGGGCATTGATTTTGAATATAAAGGAATGTGTAGGTAGAACAATGGGGAGGTAATTTTCTTTAATTAACGTAATTTTTATAAACTCATTATAATCAAGTATTAAGAACAGATAAACATTTAAATTCATGACTTTTATAATGCATTAAGCATGTTTTTGGCAGACCTCTGCCAGAATCATAGTGATATATTAATTTAGAAGTTGAAAATTATGCCTATATATGAACATGAAACACTAATTTAAATAAAAAAATACAAAAATGTGCCAAAAGCATGGTTATTTTGTCTTCCATAGATCTCTAGGAATGCAAAAAATCTAAGAAAAATATGTGCTGACACTTATAAAGTTAGGGTTTATATCTCATCCATCATTAGCAACTTATTAAATATTTCAAAAGACAAATTGCTATCAGAGCACATACCTCAAGTTGTTTACAAAATTACATTCAATGCCCTATCTTGTGTTTTATGATGAATCTCAGTAAAATCAATCTATGTGCATTATTTAGCATAATATATAACAGAGCAAAACAGAAAAATTAATATAAATTAAATTTCCCTCAATCACATTCTCACTGCAGGTCATACTTTCACTACCACTAATATGTGGGTCATTAGTTCTGAAATAGATGATAGAAAAAAAATATAAGGAGGCATTGGAAAGGCTCCAAATGCAATCAACTGATAGGATTCATGCATTCCATTATCAAAAAAATGGAATATTTAAATGCTTCATTGACATATTAAGCCTCACTTACATAAAAAATATCTATATATAGACATAATTTTCAATTGCTTAATGAATACAGCAGTATGATTTTGGAAGTGGTCTGCTGAAAGTATGTTTAATGCATTATAAAATTCTTGAAAATTTCAACTTTTATCTTACAAATAATATCAAAATCAGAAAACAAAAAAAAATTAAAAATCATTCACACGGAGGCTAGATCAAATTAATGTAAAGTTCACAATAACTAAACAATACTGATCTTTTCAGATTTTTTTGAATTGTATAAATTACTATCATGTATTTCCAGTTTCTAATTAAAAAAACTTAAAAAGTAGTGCTACAGATAGCTATAGGAGAGAAAAGAAAATTAGATGCCAAACTATGCCATGTCTACATAAAAGCTTTAGTTCAATAAGTTAAGCTTAACTTTTTAGATATTAGTAAATATTTAAATGACTAAGTTAGTGCTAATTTTTGGCTAAAAACAAGTACATTCAAATAAAAACAAAATGAAAACATTTCATAATTACTTAAAAATAAATATTTCATGATTGTACAAAATAATAAGACATCAAAAGTATAAACTTATTCTTTGTTAGTAGAATGCCACCACACATGCAGAATGTGTAGTTTCTTTTCTTAAGAGACTTTGCACAAGTTGTTAATGCTGATATCTAGATTCTTTATTCAAAATTAAAAATCATAATCTATTACATGAAGATAATGATTAAAATCAGACAAATGCATTTTTAATTTCTTTTTTTATTATCAACTTTGGGCATTGATATTAAGTGAATCCAGTTGCAAAAATAGCAAGGTAGTTAATATATAAATAATACAAAAACTGTCAGATAATGAAGAAAATTTCTTTAAAGTGTGATAAACATAGTAGCTAAAATTTAAAAAAAAAAATTAATCATAGAAAACTATTTGCCAAGTGCTTTTAGTACAATGTAACAGAATGAATATGTTGCCACAATTCTGGTACATGGTACCAAAAGCACTTGACAAATATTTTTTATGATTAATGTTTTTTTGAATTTTAGCTACTCTGTTTATCACACTTTATATGTGAAGAATAAGGTAATTAATATGATAATCAATTAAACTTTAAAGCATCCAAGGAATGACAGTGATTTTATTATTAATATTGAGGTATTATCACTTCAGATTTCCTTTGCTATTTTGTAATTATCTATCTATTAGTCTACCTATATACATTTTTGAATACACAAAATTAAAGTTATTAGTTTAAAAAATCTGAAATTGTCAAAAATCTACAGACACATGCAAATGATAAATATATTTTAATCTCAAAGTAAGCTGACAATGCCCTGACTACTTGTATCATAATATACACAAACTACTTGCATCACTGAATGATAGACTATTTGGATGCAGAAATTTCAGAGAATAATTTATTGTTTTAATATTTCCAAAAATATATATATATTTCAATAGCTATTTACATACTTCTGCTCATTTTTGCAACATATTTATAAAATAATTACAATAAACCAAAAAAAAAACTACCTAATTACAATTAGATATTATTTTAATTTGTTTTTAAGAAAACAAATTATAAAAACCCATTTACAATAAATCTGAACCTACTTTTACTGGCTAACAAGTATTACTTTCATAAATAAACGATGGCAAATAAGTCTTTTTGGGAAATTTTAGTAATAATAAGTTAAATCTTGAATTTTGAGACATATTTTCATTTGTTTACAATGTTTCAAGTAAAATTTATCCTCATTTTAAAAATGAAATTCAAATAAAAATATTTTGTTTAATATTTTTTAATAAACAATATTATTATCCAATACAAAAATATCAATTGTGATCAAAATTGTCACTAGAATCTTTCAATTAAGAATGGCAAGAGTTGAAATTTAATTGAGTAAATTGTAGTTTATTGAAATATATATATATATATATAGTAGGAAAGAATAATCTGACATTTTTACATTGTTAGAAAGGTATGATATACTAGTTTTAAATATAAGGTGTTATCATAAAAGCTAAGATTCGAGTGGTTATACACATTTCCCCATTATTTTATTAATTATTATTATTATTATTATTATCATCATCATCATCATTATTATTATTACTACTATCACTACTACTACTGCTATTATTATTATTATTATTATTATTATTATTATTATTATTATTATTATTATTATTTAATATTTGGTAAATTTTACAAGCACTACATTTTAGATTGTAACAAACTATAGAAAGTAATCATCCTTTCCCTATAAGTGCAATTATGTTAGAAATTAAGACAAACTACTCTTATTTCCTTGAAGTCTCTATCTTATGACTGGAGTGAGAATATCCTTGCAGATAAAACACCATTGTTTAAATGTAATTATAAATAAGAGTTAATGTCTTAATTTCTAACTTAAATGTAATTATAAATAAGAGTAATTTGTCTTAATTTCTAACTTAAATGTAATTAAGTGTCTAGAAATGAGAGAGTAAATTTATAAATAATTAACTTTAAATCCATTTCTTATTTTTAATATTCTAATTAGCACTTCTGAATTTTTAATTTACTTGGTACCAGTATTAAATGATAGTTTTAAATTGTAACAAATTATAGACACTAATCATCTTTTCCTCATAACACAACTGTTGTAAACTTCATCAAATATTGCATAATTTAACATTGTTTAATATTGGCATAAAATAAATTTTAAATTTCAAAAATGCTAATAAGTATATTAAAAATAAAAAATGAATTTAAAGTGAATGATTTATATATTCAGTTCTCAATTCTAGATATTTAAAATTGACTCATAAAATTACATTTGGGTTTGGAATTTCGACAGCCATTCTTATTTCCTTAACTAAGGAGTCGATCTTGTGTCTGGGTGAGAGAGTGTCCTTGCAGATTGAACACTACTATAATAGCGTTTGTGAAGAAAGGATGATTACTTTGTATAGCTTGTTCTTGTTGTTGTTGTTGTTGTTGTTGTTATTATTATTATTATTATTATTATTATTATTATTATTATTATTATTATTATTATTATTATTATTATTATTACTACTACTACTACTACTACTACTACTACTACTACTACTACTACTACTACTACTACTACTATTACTACTACTACTCTAGTGATAATTTGTTGTTGCTTGACACTCTCTTAAAACAGTTTCTTTTAGCATTTCATTATATAGAGTAACGTCATAAATTTTAATGACTGCTTTATATCATTACACACTTATATATAGGTATATTTTGTTATTTATTTTTGTTCGACATAGTTTAACAATCATTTAAAAGTCAATATTTCTTAATGAGTAGATTAACATTTATTAAAATGACATTAGTTAATTTCCATTTTCTTTACTTATTGAAAAATTATGTAAAAAAATGAAAAGATAAAAGAAAAAACTTTTGTCTGTAAAAGTCATAGCTCCTATTCTTTTTTTTAAATGTCAAGTTTAGAATAATTCTAAATACTCGTGCCCCCCCCCCCCATCTCTTTAATATCTCAGCTATGTTAAAACAGCTTTTCTAGTCCCTCTATATATTAATATATATATATTAGAAATGAAATATTTATGAATGCATGAATAATAACATAATTTCAACATATGCAAGGGTAATGTTGTATAAATAAACTTTAACATATGAATAGATAAATTTTCGATTTCTTCCTGAAATACGGAGACGCAGATTAAAACAAGCTTAATCTTGCGTTATCTTTTAAATATGTTTTTATATCAGAAAGTACAATCTCCTCATCGCTTTTCGATTATCTTCAAAAATGAAAAAAAAATGAAATGATAATATTTTCAAATATAACATTTTATATTATTGTTATCATCATCATCATCATTATTCAAATAAATAAAACCAATATTGTTAAAAATATTATACAACAAAAATGAAAATAAAAATACTTTAACTATTGGTGTATGTAAAAGCATTTCATAGTATTAAATAATCTATAAACAAGTTTTTTTTTTTTTTTTATGTCATAGTGTTATAAATAAATAAATCAACGATTCTAAAAAAAATGAATAAATAAAGAAATCAAACCAACGGATCATGCTCATTACATGTTGACTAAATCACCAATCCCACAAACCAGTATAAATGTAATGCTATATCGCAGTCACAGTTTTTATTTATTTATAGTCAATACATTGACATCCACCTGATAAATTCAAATTAACCTGATCTACGATTAGTCCAATAAGCAATTACATTTGTGATCGGTAGTTACTTATTTATTGATCATTATTACATTACTGCTAATTTTTCTACAGGTCAACTATTTAAAACAAATATTATGTTTGTTTGCAATGGACTAAAACTTCAGATCATAAGCATGATAGACACATGCACTTATCATTATATTATGAGACCTTTTTTTGTAATGTTTGGCATATTTTTTTAGTAATACCAGCTCTCGTTATGTTGACATATTTAAAATGTGGAAGTCAAGACATAAACCAGCTTAATATTTATAGATAAACAAAGTTATTTTTTAAAACTCAAAAAACGTTTTTGAAAAGTCAATCTAATGAGTATTTAAAATTATGTATAAAATGATAATGGCCTGAGAAATAGAAATGCACTAGCCATATATTTTTTTTCAGTGCATAGAGTGTCATTCACATTAAAAGTTATATGTTGCATGTCTTGAACTGAATGATTATGATATTTCTAAGTAGTAGACCACAAGAACCAAGCAATATATATATATATATATATATATATATATATATATATATATATATATATATATATATATATATATATATATATATATATATATATATATATATATATATATATAATATATATAAAACAACAAATTACTACTGTAATATTTCTCAATACTTGTGGAGTTGGGCTGGATACATCTTTGCAATAAAACCTATTGTTCTCCTTACTGTTTTATATTAGTAAGGACTATTATTATGTTAAATCCTTTACCTTAATTTTATTGTGGCCCTGAACTGTTGGGAACAATTGGCAGAGCATTTGATTTGGGATTGGAATGTACCAGAATAAATTCTCACACTCTCAGACCTGACACTCAATCTTCTTATTCCTGAATAATAAAGCTATATACTTTTTTCATTGTGATTATTAAAAATGATGATGTTTTGGCAATATCAAAGTCAGCCTATAAGAAATGGTGTTTCTACTCTCAATAAGAGATTATATACCTTTTTTAAACAACAAATTTGGAATAATGTCCATCTTGGAAAATTTTTACTACTTGATAAGTTTCTTCTAATATAGTTCTGAGTTTCATTTTTTTCAATAATATAGCATGATTTATACCAATTGATCACTTTACAACATGAGTCATTATATTATCATAAAATTACTATATCATTTCATTTAATATACAAAATAATCCAACATTTTTAAAATAACTAATATTAGTAAATATATTTTTCTTCTTGAGATGAGGTTCAAATTGTATAAATTTCTTGATGGTCGATGATAATAGCAAGCATTGAATTGTTGACTATCTCCTTACCATTTAATTTGGGATTATTGTTATTTCTATTATAACTATTATTATATCAACAAAGCATCACATGACATTCCTAGATTATATTCAACAAATGCTTTAGAATAAATTCTCATCCAATTTATTTCCCTCTAATGCCTACTAGTGTAAGCTTGAACAAACAATGGATGCAAACAATTATTTAGAAACTAGTCTAATATATAAATTATATTACTACTAATACATTATAGTTCCAGACTAAACTATAATGAATTTCTGTGATTAAAAGTAACACTTATTGATTTTAATTTAAGTTAAATTTTGATGACTATTTTCAAGTTGACTAAAATATAATGCTAATAATGTTACCACATATAGTTGTGCTCATTCACATTTATTTATATAAAGTAGTTAAAAAAATAAGAAATTGAGGATAAAGAGTTACCTTATCTATGCATGTTAACTTCATGAAATAATATTATACTCATTCAATAGATAATTATGAGAATAAGCTTTCTGATTATTAACTTGCAGTGTTTCTTCAGTGTGAGATATAAAGTAATTTTAGTTATGTAATTTAAATTCACCCTCTTGCAGATATATGTGTGTTTATTTGATGATTTTGTGTTTATTTGATAATAAAAGTTGAAACTAATACACATATGTATACGGATTAACTAATTAAAAACTGTATATTTCAATGACATACAGAAAACGTAATACAAAACAGTGATTGACAATTTCTTTGTTCTCAAAATAGTGATTCTGTCTGCAAAAAACTTTTACAAAAGGACATTTGAAAATTAAATATTGAAAAATTAAAATCATATTTTTTATAGTTTGTGTATTTATGATTATTTTTGCAAAATATTTAGAAAATATTTATTTTTTGATGAAAATATGATAAGCAGATTCAAATTTTATTTGAAAATATTTATTTTTAGAAAAATATGAATAAAAGGAAATGAAATAATGTAAAGCAGGTGTGATTGGCTGAAAAAATGCAGGATATTGTTATTGGCTGACAAAGAAATAAGCAGGATGTTGTAATTGGCTGAAAAATAAATACTTTTGTAATTATTATAATTGTTTTTGTTACTTTTAGAAAGAATTATAAGTGGGATTTTAAAACAAAATTTCATTGCTTTCTGCATACTTTACAAATATTCATTTGCATATTATAAATAGAGTTGAAATAAAATGTATTTCAAATACATTTTTAATAGCAATCACAAAATAAAAATATAAGAAACTCTTATTCTTTTGTTATATTTCAGATAATTCCTTTTTTATATACATTTGCAAAGTTGAAATATTAATTTCCAAGAATTATTTTTATTTTTAAATAATATATTTTTTTTAAAAATGTAATATTAAAAACATACAAGAAATAATAAAAATTATGTTATTAAAAAACACAGTATTATTAATCAAATTGTCACTAGTTCTCTTTTATATTCATCTTGTAATGGATATTAGCATTTATTCATCCATCTGCAATTAAATAAAATTCTTGACCTAATACACGTAAGTATCTAATGTTGATCTATAAATTAGTACTTGACTAGCTAGAGGACAATACAAAAAAACATTCACCTTTTGTCAACAAACAATTGACAAACCTCATTAATAATGCATTCACAATTTTGATATTTTTATGTTCACGTGTAGCTATTGAAAAGATTTTTGCTTTGATACTTATTTAAATGCTATATATATATATTATAACAATCCAAATGAAGTGGGAGATCGCATCGCACCGCACCGCACTACCAAGGGCGCCATCTAGGCATTTGAGCCTAGAAAAATTTATAAAGTAGGCAGATACGCGCTGTTAGGATTCCACTTTATTTACATATTTAGATCGTTAGCCCATTGTCACTAGCTCAGTGGAGACGCAGAGATAATAAAATATATAACCTTAGATATAAATATAAAAAAATAATAAAAGCCACTGCCAGAAATTAACACAGAAAAATATTTATTTACGCACATATAAAATCATTCTAAACCCGAGGAATAAGTTTAACATTTAGATTTTTATCTTAATTTTTAATTTTACATTTAAAATAGCTTGCTATAATGTTTAATATTTTATTTAGAGGGTCGGGTATGAATAGGCTACATAGATCTGCATTTGAAAAGACAATATTCTTCCCTTATTTAACCCTAGGCTAAAAGTTCAAAGTCAAACTGACGCCAATCATCCAATACACTTATGTATACAATGTAGCATGAAAATACAACGGCACTAAATAGACTATACTGTCAGGAATGCACATCTGAACAGTATAGTGAGAAGATATTGTTGCTCTCCACCACCAGGAATGCTACTTCTGGTGGCGAGTAGAACAATAAACATAAAACTCCATAGGAATGGATTGCGTCTTGCGTCTTACTATCCAATTCCATAGGCAACAGAGGGTGTGCGGCGTATATATGTAATCCTGCACATGGCGGATCTCCTGCTACATTTACCACCTACACAAATATATCGAAACCATTGAGCCAATTCAACCACGAAACAAATAACCTAAGATTATCCTCCCTTAATATAACCTTACAAAACTATATAGCCGTTCACGCCCGACTTAAATTTATCATTTAGATATGTTCGCACAGATAACTTTTATACAATTTGTTTTAAAATGTGAAGTATAGATCGGCTGCACAGATTCCACGGTCAAAAACATCCAAATTAAACACAATCGATCAAAATACAAAATCATCGATAACGTCAATTGCAAAAAGGGAATACACAAAACCCATGGCACTTACCATAAGGTGCCTGCATTAACATCGTTGACCTATACATTCTAATCGACTGTGAAAATCTCAACATCATCAACCGCTAATGAATCTATGCAATGTCTATACCCAACTTTAAATTTTATGCATTTAAAATTTAAACAATAAATAATTTATACAATTAAAATGAATGGAAATGATTTTTTTATCAATAACAAACATATAAAATTAGACATCAATTGATTTTAAACTTAAAGGTCAAATAGAAATTCCATTTTAACATTTAAATTGCTTTCACAAAAGTTCTTAATTATTTAAAAAAAATTTTTAAGTTCATTGTTAACAGCTTACAGTAGCAGAGTCCAGGTTCTTGTTTTATATTCCCATGATGTCTCGTTTGGAAGATAATGTTCTGGAGGTGGCATTAGCTGGTTCCTTTTGGTATCTCAATCAGTTCATTTTTAAAATAGAGAGAGAGTGAGGTATGTGCGTCCTACCCCATCTCTCAAAACAAACAGCTGGAGCTGCCCAATACTCAATATTTCTCCTTTTTATATTATCCACACAGATTCAAACCACAAAACGTCACCAATCCATCACTTTCGTTAGGGTCCGAGCCAAGGCTTGGTGCTTCCATTGGTCAAGCTAATTTCTCTTATCTAATTTCCATCTGACCCTTTAATTACATAAGAGCCTTGAGGGCTAGCTTGTTTTTCAAATAATAAACAATCATTTCCATTTATAGATTACAGGAATTAATTAATACCTGTTTTTATTTTAACTTATATTAAATATTTTAATATTTAACTCTTGTATTTTTTTATCAAAAAAAAAAAAATACGTTCAAATACTTTTTTTTATTTATATAAAAAAAAATATTTTTAAAGTTTAGCATCTGTGCGAATATATATATTTAACAACATTTTAATTTTAGCGTTTAGTTTTTTTATAGATTTTTAATATATTTATTTTTATTTGCGAACTTTGTTTTTCTTTTAAATTAATGTAACGACATATTTATATATCGTTACAATATATATATATATATCAAAGTTATATAATGAATATAAAGTGTTATGTTATTACTTAAGATCTAACAGTTTCCTTGACAATGATAAATGATATTTTGTTGAAATGTCCAGAAATTTAAACAAAATAATATACTGTTAATCCAAAAATTACTATATATATATATGAGAATAACAAACTTATCTTAAAATATATATTTTAAGAGATGTCATCTTCAATCACAAAGCATGAAGTGATTGAAACATATCTCTTCAGATTTATTTATTTGTGCATGTGATTATCAATTATATATTCAATCCATTTATTATAAAACTTAACTAAATTTGTAAGGGATATAAATTAGACAAAAATGTGCATAATTTTTATAACAGGTGTTTTGAAATTGGTTTGGCTATAATATTTGACTGCTATGTTATGTTTATCAAGTTTCAATTGTAAATATATTATAAAGCTTTTATCTATATAACAAGGTATATTGATAGTCTGCAATGACTACAAGTATTGAAATTTCATCATACTTAATGAGCATACTATTAATTCAATCATACACATATAGTCTATAACAGGGTGATATTTTTAAAAAAAATAAATAGTATTGCTAATTTGATTTATGCATGTAATAGGGTATTAAGATTGATATATATATATATATATATATATATATATATATATATATATATATATATATATATATATATATATATATATATATATATATATATATATATATATATATTGTAGGTAGTGGTTAACACTGGCCATGTGAATATTACATGCTACTTAAGTTTAAAATATATTTAATTAATGGAGAAGTAATATGTAATTTTTCCATGTGTTTTTAATAATAATAATGGGTAGTTGATTTAATTAAATATTATACGTTTCATATGATATGATAATTTTAATTGCATCCTATGCTTGAAGTAAATATGTTATAATTTATTAAGAGTTGTAAAAGAGAGAGAAAAATCTAAAATCAAATAAACAATCCTTTTGTACTCTTTCTTGAGTAATTTTAATAGTCTAGAAGTTTTAATTTTAGTTTTGAAAAAATATTGAGAATTTTTTTTTTCAGTAAGTTATTTATCAAATTTTATTTTTAACTTATAAGAGAGATAAATAAATAAAGTTTTAAAATAAAATAAAAAATAAGATTTTAACATTTTTGTTAAATTTATATTTAAATTGATAAGAGTTGTTTTTTGTTTTTTCTTTATCTCCCTCTGAAACAAAAAAAACCTGTTTATCCCATCAAGGTTAATAAAAGCATTAAGTTCTTTTGCCAACAAGTACAGGAATATTTTTACTTGTTTTCCAATCTTAAAAATGAAATAAAATACCATTTTTGTAAAATAGACCAGTCTTCATTTTGTTTATGACAGAGACAGGATTTAGTTGGAGACAGGACTGTTTCGAAAGCACTGTAGAAAAAAGAGTAAATCAGTAAATCTTAGTTTCTTGTAAAGCCAATCTTAAGCAACCTGTTGAATAAAGCAGCTATTCCTGACTCAGCTGCTGAAGACAAAAGCAGCAGAAGTTTAGATGTAAAGAATGTTTTTATTATGAAGTTGAACTCAAATATGTCTAAATTTAGTTAAAGCTAACCAAGATCTACCTCTATATAACCAGCTCATTAGAAAATTTAAAGTTTTTATCCAATATCATGAGAGTCTCTGACTTTATAAGATAGCCTGACTTCAAAAATTATTAGAAAAAAATGAATAAATTATTTTTGTGTGTTATTCTAAACATATTCTATTTTAAAATAGAGAAAAGTTGGCTGTATGCATTAGATTGAAATGGTTGAGCTTTCAAGAGGAAATTTTACACAAACACTTAAAATTATAAAACTCAAAAAAGAACTAAAACAATTAAAACTATGGTAAAAAGTATTTTAATATGCAGATGTTCTATTCATTTATAGATAAAAAATTACTGAAATAATAAATGATATGAATGAATGATTTTATTAATTTAGTATTTTATTGGAAAGTATATTTTATTATTCATTTGATTTTTCTCTTCAAATTTATAAAAAAGATTTTAAAGGTAATTTAATTTTTATTAAATTTAATATTTCTTTTGAAACATGTTTCTTTTATTCATTCATTTTTCTTTGAAAGTAATACAGAAAGTAATACAAAGAGTTAAGCTAATTTAAATTTTTTATCTCTGATTATCAAAAGTTGTTTTCCAACTTCTGTTATTTAACAGGGACTAACAATAAATTAAAAGTTAATTCATTTAATGAATGATAATCAAATAGTTAATCATATTTTAAGGAAATTAATTGTAACTGATAGAGTTGCACAATCCACATGTGCATTCCTGATTCTGGCATCACAGGCTGATAATATTTTTTTATTTTACAGCCCACTAAGATCAGGAAGAAATAAGAAATTCTTAACTATTTTATTTCAGATATTGATTGCAAATAATGATGACAATCTGCCAAAAATAATGAGACACACAATATATATATATATATATATATATATATATAATGTGTCTCATTATTTTTGATTGATTTATAAATCAAATCATCGTAAATAAACTTTTCTAAATTTTATTAGTATTAAATTAATTTACATTACATACACATATCATAGCTTAACCCTCTCAAGGTTTACATTTTCTGACATTTTTCTTTGTCTCACACATCAATGCAAAATATATGATAAAATGATTATTACTTATCTGAAAATAATATATTTGATTTCATTTGATAGATATTTTTGTTTACTACTGAAATAAATTTTAAATGTTTACATTTTGTTTCTGTAAATATTAAAAAATGAGATTGTAAAAAAAAAACAAAGAACTTAGATGGCATCATTTCTAAAAAGGTTATTTTCAATTTATAAAATTAACAAAATATTTCTTAATTTTTACTATTTTTAAACATCCAATTGAATATTTATTTCTCTTATATCTAATGAATTATGCCTTAAAAGTTTAAATTTTTTGAATATTTATTGCAAAATTATATTTTTTCATACTTGTAAGCATAAATAAATTTCTTACATAGAAACTAAGCTTGTAAATCTCTTCAGGCCATACTTATATTCACTGCTAATATAACATATTTTTGAAAATAAAGTATTTTTAGTCAAAATAAGTTATTAATTATTTATATTTCATGATATCTAATAGATATATAGTGTAAATTATTTTTTAAAAAATATCTAAAACCATAAAAAATCGCAAATAAAAATGTTTTTGGTCATTGGAACAATTTACTTTAAACAATGTCATAAAACACTGAACATTTTACAACCTTGGCAACAGACAATGGCTGAACATGTCAGGTCAGGACTTATGTCTATTATAAGAGCAGGAATTTTGACTGTCCCACCTTCTACCACAAATGTTTTCATGGAAATTTAATATAATAAAATATACCATTTTACACACATTTTAACATATAATACTTATGAAAAATTCACCAGGGGGCAAATTAGTCAAAAGTCAATATTCTGTCATCCTGCTAAAGTGATAGGATAAATGTTTTTTTTAAAAAAAATTACATCTGATACTTTCTAATTTAGAGTATTATCATTAAATGTTTTGGAATGGATCCCAATCTACTGCATAGATTTATAACCACTCACACATCTCATTACTTATGTTTTAGGACTAAATTACCTTGCCTAATGAGAATAATACAATATTATAAATTAAAAAAAATATTTAACTAATTGTCTGCTGTGATCAACATCAGGTTATGATATTATCAAGTGATTAAAATAATATAATGATAGTAAAATACAGAAAATAACATTTGCACTACAATAATATCTGAACCAAGAACCAATACATGATAAATTATATCCACACAGGAGGAATTAATCTTCTAGGACATCTGCTTTTAGAGTATTTGCTACCATGTACATTAGTGATTGGAAATTCCAAATCTATTACTACAACATCTATGAAATGAAATAGATAATATACAATAGGAATTGTTCATCACCCACACATCACTATTTAAACAAAGGGATCAGCCATCACAAATGATGTAACAATTATTTCACTAATTTGTTACTCAAAAATAAGTTTCAGATATAACTAGCATAGTCTGAATTGATGGATTGACAGCCAAACATTTTTTATCAATTATATCATCACAAGACACAAGAATAATTCATCCATACTGATATCTATTTAATATAATTTTTATTCAGCTTGTCTATACAGTGTGGTTGACCTCAATTAATAATTTACAAATGTATTGCTTTAACATATTATTATTAAACAATTGAAAATAACTGATTTAATTAACATACAAATGTCTAATATCATGGCCAGAGATTGTGATTACAAACTAATTGCTTTTTATAAAATAATTTTATGCAATTATTGCCAACTAAATGATAAATTAAACAAACTTCAATCTCTTGGGATATCTGCTCATAAATAGATTAAATAAATAACTATTTACTAACATATTTTATTAGATATGAGATAAATAATAATTAACTAAAGATTAGTTTAAAGTTCATATGTATGTTTTCAGTGTCAAAAGTTCACATTCAGTCTTTAGATATTGGCAATGTTTTTTTTTTAAAACCATAGCTATAATGGGTGAAGGTTTAAATTATGATTCAATCTTTATTAAAAATATTCAGCAGTGATTTCATCTTGGTTTGGTTGCTAGTTCAACCTTCAGCACTAAACATCAGGCTCTTTTACTCATCTCAGGTAGATACACAGTAGGCACCATGTTCATGTAGTTTCTTCACTTATTGACAGCTTTATTTTTGGGACATAGTAATGGGTTTTCAGCTTGCCCTATGCCAAATTGACAGAGTTAAGCATATAATGGCTTCTCTACTCTTTCAATTGTAAATCTGGCAAAACAACTGAATAATAATAATATTCTTAATAACAACATATGAAAACTATTGGAAGCAGTATAGAATCCTGGAAGCAGAATAGAAACCTGGAAGCAGACATGAATTAATTATCCCCTGAATAAAGAGTTAGCTTATTAATAAAATTGAAATCATTACTTATCTTCTTGATCTTTTGATCTATTGGCTATAGATACCCCCAGAGAATCTGCTGTGGATCAAGCTTATTTGTCCAATACTTTCTTTGCATGTTCTTATTACTGAGTGAGAATAAATACCTTTTTAATTAAATAATGTCAATTATCTATCTTTTTAAATTAAAGTTGTATTGATTTAAAATATTAAAACTTTTAAATTCAAAAATTCTTTGTGATTTTTATCATTACTCACATAATGTATATACACATGTGCATATATATAGATCATTATATTTTTTCATAAAAATATATATTTGAATTATAGTATTATCATGTCATTTTTTATTTTTTTCAATTATTAATCAGTTAGTTTATTAAATATATGTTAAAAATACTCTAATGTTAGGTTTTTATTCCTTCAGCTATCTGTTTTATGAATTGGAAGTATATGTGACTTGAGTGTATTATACCTGAGTATTTTTGAGATTTTTAAAATTATCACAGTAAAATTATTTAAAATAGAATAAGCTGTTAAATTTATCTCTTATTTCCAGTTCCAATTTCTAAAAAAATATGATTTTCAGCTAGCTCTAGAGAGCATAATACTTAATTATATGGATGTAAATGTTTATGTTTGTACATCTAGGTAAACTGCTCTGGATGGAGCATATCTTTTTTAAAGTCCATTCATTGCATTTTATTAGAAATTAAATTCATTTTTGCCTGGAACACAAATGGTACTATATGGTCAGAGTACTGATGATGATCAGCATTCATCAATATTATAGTATTCTTTTATTTTTTAATGGATATGTTGTACTTAAGTGTGTGAATCCAAAGAATTGTGTTATATTCTGGCATAAGTTTGGCAATGACTGACTATTGATTTATTCTTGCATAATGTTGGGTAATTTATTATAATAAGTAGTTTATAAATTATTATTATAACTATTTATATATTGCTTATTCTTGTTGATCTCATGCTCCTTATATATTCCTTATTAATACTTTTCATGCTTATGATTATTTAGAATTATATTTGTGTCCATTATATGGGGATGATCATGTGTGTTCCATCTCTCCGTGTTATTCTAGCTATGTACCTATATATATATATATATATATATATATATATATATATATATATATATATATATATATATATATATATATATATATATATAAACCAATTTTGCATAACAATTAAATGTATATAAAAATACAGTCGGGATTAACAATATCCATTTAATTATAAAATAATTAAACAAAACTACCAAACTATGTTTATCAAATTTAAGAATAATATGTACCATATATTCTTTATGGTTTTTGATGCAAAAAATCTCAATTTCCCCAACAGGTACACATTTCAGAGTTCACTTAATATTGAAATCATACATAAATAAATATGACAGAATTGATTATGAAATTATATGTATATATGATTGATGTATTTAATTATTTCATGGCTAAATAGAATTTATCATCTCATATATTTTCATGTTATCTTCTATTTTAAATATGAATTTATAACTGCCCATGTTATATTTATATTTGACAACAATATTGATTTCAGTCTGAAATTTTAGGACATTTGGTAAATTTGGCTCTATATACATTGAAAAATAAAAAATATGTTTTTCTCTATTTTTTAGTTTGATAAATATAGTATGTGAATGTGATTAAATATTTCACAGTTAGAAAAAGATTGGCCATGTCTAGTCTATTTTCGTATATTTGTGTGTGCATAAATATTTTTTTATAATTCAATAAAACATTGACTTTTTAACAAATACCTATATACCCTTTAAAGGTCAATATTTAATAACTGGCTATTCACACATATTTTTAAGACCTTCTCTAATAAGAAAATTTGTAAAACATGCTTTTAAATAAAGTAATTTTAACTCCCCTCTCCCTCATATTAAAAATCATTCACTTAACTTTTGATATACTCTGAAACAATATAAAAAAAATATTATAAATTTTAAACTTGTATAATAATAAAATTATAAATTTCTATGGGTTTTAGCTGTAAAGAAATAATATCCTGTATAAACGATTAAGGGTTAACTATAATATGATTTTTTTTAAGGATAAAAATAGCAATGTATATATATATAATGTAAATAGAAAAGAAATCGTAATTCAATTGGTTAAATGTTTTCAAATATATTTGTTGAATATTTTTGGAATAATCTATATTTTCTTAAAATGTAATTAGGTTTCTTTTAGCGATTTTTTTTTTTTTACTTAAAAAAGAAGAAGCAAAAACCAATACATAAATTAAATACACTTTATTCTTTAAATGCTATCTAGGCATACAAACCTGTTTTTTACTTTAAAAACTCTGAAATATTTAATTTTTAAATAGAATTAGTTTTGTAACTATGTGTGTGTATATATATATAGTTGATATCCAAATTAGACATGTAAAACATTATGTACGGTATTTTTCTATTTCAGAATTGAATTATGCTTGCGACTTTTTTTAGATAGTTAACCTAGTTAGTTATTTAATATTGATTAAAAAATGGTATCTAATTATTGTTATCCTTATGTGTTAAACAGAGAATAAAACTTCTTGGTCCCTCACAACCCAATAATTGGCAAGGAACTAACTATTGATTTCAAAGTTGAATTATCTAAGCAATATCAGGAAAAATAATTAATCTCATTATTTCAAAAATGACCCACAGAAGATGAAAAATATTTAGAAGAGAAGATTGAAAAACTCATGGGGATTAACTCACAACATTTGTCTGATTTCTATCTAAAAATATCTATTGAATTGAGTTATATGAAATTTGTCACAGAAATAAACATGCTACTCAGAAATGTTAAAATATCCTGAAGCATAATTACAGGAATAAAAACATCATACTTTGTCTATCAAAATCATGATAGCTTTTTTTTTTATTTAAAAAATTTAGGTTTATTAATAATAGGTATATACAAATGTTTTCAGTGATATTTATAAATGTTTATATTGTTATAGGTTCTCCAAGAGTTTGTGAAGAATGAGATGAGATCTGATTTGTTTGTTTAGTCAGATCGTAGATCAGAGAAAAATTAGTGTGTGTTTAGGACATTTTTATGTCCATACATTAATCATGATAGCTTTGTAGTTCATAATTCAGAATATTCTTAATTAAATACTTATCTAACAACAAATGCTATAAATGCTTCAATTTATAATAAGTGTAAATATTAAACACTTACTTTGGGAGTGTAGAATGTTGAAGAAAATCATAATAAATTATATGAATAATGAAAAAACTTAAAAGTAAAGGGAATGAAAAAGGCAAATATTTTATGACTTTTGTTTAGATCTATATGAAGTTGATCCACATGAGAGCACTATGATAAAAATAAATAAAGAGATTTTATTAAAATGATATAGTAAAAAATAACTAGACCATAAAAGAAATTGAATGACAATGAGAAGCAAGAGATGAGTTTATTATGATATTATGAGGTTTGGAAGGAATAGAATATTTAACTTGATTTTTAGGTTTTCTGGGCAAATAGTCTAAACACATAAACTTATAACACAGTTTAAGGCAAAATTATTTTATACCATATCATATAGCCTCCATTGGGGAGACCAAACTATATATCAATAACAAACAACTCAACTAAAAATATAAACACTGTTCATTAGAGTCAACGATTTTTAACTTCTTACTAAAATTAAAAGTAGAAGACAACCTACCAATTATTTACTAAGATTTAAGAGAAACCATCAAAACATAGAATATTTATATGTTCTATGTCATAAAGAAATATAAACAGAATACTATATTTTTGAACTTGTTCCAAGATAGACAATATATGCAACCAGTGCCTCAAATATAAATTACATTTAAAAATCCTTTAAACAGGTATTCTTTGCAAGCACATGACATTGATGCTATATACATTTTGCTTCACAATGTGTACTTTTACTTACAATAACAACCCCAGAAAACAACCTCACACATTTACCCACAAATGAAAAACATTATAAGAAAGAGAGTGGAAAATAACTGTCATAAGTGCATACACCAAGACCTATACACTAATGCATTTAATTTCAAGCCTGTAACATGACACATTCTCCTCTAATAATAAAACAACAAAGCTAAATTTGTTTACTTCTTTCTGGATAATGCATAAGAATGCATCATTAATATAATCTTAATTACATGATACAAGCAATGATATGTGTATACTACCTGTAGAGCTTTTCATTGTTTTTAATTAAGCATTACGCAGTTTGTCTGTATTAGACACAAATAGTCCAATAGAAAACTTAACTTTTTTTTTATTTGCCAAATAAAGATATTTGTAAGATAATTTTAAAATGGTAGTCTTTTTGATTACTGTTTCTGTGACTATTAATAATCAAAAATAATATCTTACCACAGCCGTGCTTCTATTCATTCATTGTAATGCTCCATACATGTAAATCTTATTCCAATATATTTCCATCAAAAACAAAATTTGTAAAATGGGAATTTGACTATAATATGTACTGAGACTCATATTGAAATATCTATATATTTGTTGATCTTTACAGTAATTTGTTGTAAGATTCATCAACGTTTAGTAAGGGTTATAACATTTTGTAGTATTTCTTAATCTTTCCTAAAAATATTGATTTCCTAATTTCAATTAGTATTAGTATATATGAGTTTTTTATTTTTACTGATTCACAAATCTATCCTAAATCATTGCAAAAGTTTAAACATTGATGCATAAATAACTTGATTTCTTTTAAGAAAAACCAGATGTCATTTATCTTTTCGTAATTTTATGAATTGCCAATTTTATTTAAATAATTGAATTGTTCTCTTGTTTCTTCTAAATCATTTTAAATTATATTCACTCTGCATAACTTAAGGAAAGGGTTTGCATTATGACATATTCTTATATGATATTCTTGTGCCTAGATATGTAACAATAAAGTAATATGGTTCTCAATAGGCAGAGAAAGAATTGTAGACATAAAAAACACACTGACCAAAATAAATTCATCTTTATCTGGGTTAGGAATGAACTTTAATGTGAGGATTCACTACCGAGATTGTGATTAATTTGTTCCCATTAATGCAGATCAATAAAAAAAAAATAACCATTTATATACACTTTTAAAACTAAAACAGTCAACTGTATATGATGATTAATTAATGTACAACTGAGTGTTAGTTTATATATATGTAAAATTCTATATTATGTGTTAATATATACACACATGTATGATAAGATAAATAAATAATGTTTCTATATTTACAAACACTAATAAACAATTATCGTATCTACAAAAGCACTCAGTATTATAGAATTATCATTTGTAGATACGGTAATTATTTATTAGCGTTTGCAAATATAGAAACATTATTTATTTATATTATCATGTATGTGTGTATATATTAACAAACAATATAGAATTTTACATATATGTTGATTAGCAAAATAAAGACTTATATACTTTTTTTCTTATAAAGTTATAACTGCCAAAATCTTTTTAAATAGTATATTTACACACAGGTTAGTATTTTTTTAATTATATGTTAAGTAAAATGTTTATTCATTAATTAAAACTTTTTTTCAATATAAGCTTTATTTTTTAATAGATTTTTTTAATATATATTTTGAATTTAGTAGCAAATTAATTTGTTTTATTAGGAACTAATGATAATTGCTTATTTTAATGTGAGATATTACTTTATAAGGCATTTTGGGGACCACAATTGTCACTACTAGTTAAAGAAAAGGCATATTATATAAAACCATTTTGAAGATGAAGAGTTATTTTAAAAGTTTAGTCGAATACTTGTTCTATTTTATTCCAAAACCATTAATACATTACATGACATCACATTACATGATGGCAACTTATTATAACCAAAGTATCGAGGTGCCATTAGCTATGAACACCATAATAGTGAATTAGTTTCAGATTTATGAGTGTACAAGAAAGGTGGTTTAGATTTAAAATATTAATATGTTTATCAATTTGATAACTTGATAGTAAAACAAAGAAATATGAAGTAGATGCTAAAAAGAGCCTTAAATTCAAATAGTCCACATACATTATTTCCAAATATAAAACTTTTCACTAATGGAAACCATAAGCTAGAAACTAAACTGAAGATCTGAGTTAGAACAGCACTGATAGAAATGTATTAAGAACTACATGTGGTGTCTGTTCATTCCTAAAATTTACTCACAATAGCATCTTCTTGGTAAGTAAAGAGAATTTACTGCATCTAAAACTTTATCTCTGATGTCTAAAATGAATCTCAGCAAGTAGATAATTATCTCATTGTGGATTTATCAGTTAAATTTATAATACATTGATTGGGTTGAAGTAATATCTACCCCTAGTATCATTTGTTAATTGTGAATAAAAAAAAAGTCATGATTTTTTGTTAATTTTGTCAATTGATTCGATAATCATGGATAGAGATAAAACCTGAAAAATAATATTATTTCTACAAATAAAAAAAAAAAAACCTGTTAGAGATGTTTTCAGAGTATTACTCAAATTGGCTTATTATTTAACTTTAAACAGATATGTTAATTTTTACACATTTTAATCATCTTGTGAACAAACGATTGACATCAATAATACTATGTAATAACAGAATTAATCTTTAAAAGCTATATACATTAATATACTGTCTTATGATTGTGTGATTTACATCTCTATATGATTTAATTTCCACATGAATAAAAATATTACTTAATTTATATCTTTATAAGAGCTTGTCAAGCAAACAAAAATTTATTGTTTTTGTTTGTAATGTATATTACTTTAGTATTAGAGTGTAATGAGTGTGTTTAGGTAGCACTAAAATTGTTATCAATCCAGATATAACATATTATTTATTAGTGGTGTATAATTTAATATGTGCAAATAGAATATGGTATTCATAGAAAGTCATTTATAGTCATAAGTGTGTATATAAATTCTAATATTCTCATGGATAAATAATGAATTTATAGTATTATTTCTGGGAACTTCTGTATAATAAAAATATTAGAGCTAACTAGCTGACATTTCAGTACATTTTTTAGAGCTTCTTTCTCAAATCATAAGAATGTGTGTTCACACATGCTTATGATTTGAGAAAAAAGAAGCTCCATGGAAAAAAAAAACTTCTTATTGCATTGAAATCTCAGCTATTTATCAATTATATTTTTATTAAACAGAAGCTTCTGGAAATAATACTGTGAATATATATATATGTTCAAAAGATGGCGCTATACCAAAACCGCCGAACAAGTGTAAGATTTGTTTTACATAAACGAAACAAATCTTACACTTGTTCGGCGGTTTTGGTATAGCGCCATCTTTTGAACATAAATAACAAGTGATAGCAGGTTACGTGATTAACTTGTTTTTGTTTTTCATATATATATATATATATTGTGACAATGTGTATTTATAAACGATGCATAAATATGTATATATAAATATATGAGTTACATAATATTATTAATAAAAAATACAAATAAAATATTTTAATATTTTATTGTTTGAAAAAAATTAAAAGAAAAAATAAAAATCATGGGGATTAAGTTAAAATACTAATTGTAACTTATTTTTCTTCGCTTTTGTGTATTAAAATTTAACATATAATTGAAAAGAAATTTGTACAAGATGTAATCAGTTTCTGGACATAAATTCCAGACTGATTAATTAACAATAGTTAATTAATTTCTGTGTAATCAAAAATATAAGATAAAAAACAAAAAAAATGTAACTAATTAAAAAAATAAAGATCAAATAAATTGATATCATGGGTAGAAATTCAAGCAGTGGGGTGAGGTTGAAGAGTATAAATAAAGCAAATACCTAATGACCAATGTCAGAAAATAAAATAAAAAGATTTGCCGCAACAGCAGAAAAAGCAAAGAAGAAAAAGAAGGAATGAGGTTAGTTTTCCAAGAGTGATGAATAAGGTCAATTGCTTGTCCACTGAAGCGTCTACAAGCAGCTAAACAAATGGCTGAATCGATCGATCAAGATGAAACAATCTGTGTATGGTCATGTTGATAGAAAAATGCATTGCTAGACCAAAGCTGAATGTTTATTCATTTCCATCAACCATCTCCTGAGCACCAATAGCCAGATTCAGTAATATATATATATATATATATATATATATATATATATATATATATATATATATATATATATATATATATATATATATATATATATATATAACTAACAAACAGCAGTAGTACCCTGAACCAGGAGGAAGCATTCAGCTGCCAATTTACCCACTATAAATTTGACAGGATCAGAAGACAGGGGTGACCAATCAGATACTATATAAAAAAACCCTAGGTAAATATGTTTAGACATCATTAATAGAACTTGTAAATTTTATTTCTATATTGAAATATAAATACCATTTATAAGTCTTAACTTTTAACTATATTTAAATAAGCACATGATTGTTAAACTTATGGTAATTTGAATAAGTATTCATATTTTGTTTTTATCTTTTAAATATTTTTTACATTTTTTTATTAATTAATAAATGTATTGTAAATTATTGGTCTGGTTGAAGTTTTTCTTTCTCTCACTTTACCTATGAGTAAACAGATAATCATATTTCGATATTCTGTGTTATGCCAATTTCATGTTTTAATAGGTAGCCATGTGTCAAGTGTTTGGCAGTGTGTTTTGCCATCTCATGGGGTCAAATCTAGGGCTGGATAGCTTCCATAGAGTTTAAACCATTATAAATATTCCCATGAGATGTGTCACAGTTCTGGAAGTCATGGAGGGTGTACTCTGGAGTGGAGAAGTGACCATTGATTTAATATTTTTGATTAAATCTCAGTCTGCCAGGGGTATAGTTAATATGTAAATATTGATCATATTTACTCATCTGCTTGAATAATGGGGTTTACAAATAATATGATTTAATGAAATAAAAAAATAAATAATAAGTAAAATAGCTACTAAATAAATTGGAAAGGAAGTAAATCCCATTATGATATATATAATAAAAATATAATGTCTTAGGAACAATAATAAAGTATAACTATGTGATAAATGATAAAAACATACAGTAATGAATTTGAAATCTCCCCTTTTTCCAATTAATAGTATTACAACATGTTCTGATAGTAACAATGGACACTTAAATTGAATTGATTGATTAATACTTTGTTTGTTTTTTTTAATTTATCACATGGCATTATTTATCCACTGTTTAATAATTATACAATCAAACAACCATTAAACTTTTTGATGCCAATATCAACTTGTAAAACCTTTGTCTAATTTTTGTATTGGTTCATTACTTAAATCTGAAAACTATTATTCATCAGTTTCATTTCCAGTCAGTTTCTATTGATAAAATATAAATCTACAATACACAGAATTATTTTAATTCAGCTTCTAATAATTGAATAATTTTAGATTCAAATTGGTTAAATGTAATGAAAAATTAAAAATAATGTTAATAACTGAAGAAAAATGTTTAAAAATAGCTAGTTATAAAACAAAAGAATTATATTTTAAACAATCTATGTGAATGCCATGGTCTCATTATTTAGTTTTGTAGCGGCCAACCTTATTTACTTTTCTTGAAGAGTGGTCACTTTCCCATGCTTATTTTTTTTTTGTAAAATTTAAATTATTTCAAATTAAACTTTATATTTCAATAAAGTAATGTAAAATATTAATTATGAATATAAAAAATTATAATAAATATATTTATTTACATTCAAAATCAATTATGAATGTGTAAAACATTTTGTTTTGATTTTTAATTTTGGCATTTAGAAATACCTGATATGCAAATTACACTCAATAGCGGTTCAACCATATTCATCTGTCTTGAAGAGTCATCACTTTCCCACACATGTTTTTCTTGTAAAATTTAAAGTTTTTCAAATCAAACTTTATATTTCAATAAAGTAATGTAAAATCTTAATTATGAATATAAAAAATTACGATAAATATAATTATTTATATTCAAAACCAATTACAAACATGTAAAACATTTTGTTTTGATTTCTGACTTTGTCATTTACAAATGACTGCATCACAATTTCCAGAATTGGCAGTCATCCAATCAGAGAAAAGAGGCTGGCATACACAATACACAGCAATGAATTTTTTTTTTAAAAAAAATATATATTGCCATATGCAGACTTTTTTAGAACTAAAATTTTAATTTTTGAATTTTCTATAAAATAAGCCTAAAATGAAGAAAATGCAACCAAAATTGACCAAGAGATGGTGCAAACAATGTGCACAAACAGTAAATAACATGAATAAAAATTTAAATGGGACAAAATCTAAATGTATTTAAAAGGAGAGGGGTTGTGGGAGTTTATAAAAATATTGGGATTCATTTATTTTTTTTGTTAAGTTGTAAGGCTGTAATGTAATAGTTTAATTAATCTCTATTGGCCAGGATTAGTATTTATCTCCTCATCATTTTTATAACATCATATGGTTAAGTAGTTATAAGAATGAATGAGCATATTAAATATTTATCTATACTGTATATAAATGTCTTTTTCTTAGGAACTATACATTTCATTATTTTTATTATCCATCAGATAGTTTCATTATTCATGATTTTTTTACAAATGCAATTTAATTGTAGCTAATTTTTCAGTGATCATAATAGATATATTTAAATAGAGTTTAATGTTTAGATCTGAGCTTGAGATAATATCTAATTTAATAAATGATTAGAAATAATCATTAAAGTATTTATCTCAATTAGTTGGTGTCAAAGTTATGAGTATAGAAACTTTCATACTTATGAATGGAATATAATAGTTTGGTGTTGATAAAAACTGAATAAAATATTAAGACCCATTTAATTGATTGTGACCTGATCATTTGCCTTTTTCAAATTCATTTATTTATGTGTTTCAAAAATGAATTTTTTAAGTCCATAAAAATATTATATATGGGAAAAGAAGAGTTGAAGTTGGATTATTTCATGGTTTTTTATGTATAATTTAAAATGATATACTAAACTGTAACTAATGTTTAAATTTTAGATATGGGTGGAAAATAATTTCTAATTCAATAAATAATTAGTAATAATTACAAAGGTATTTGTCTGCCACTTTAAATCAAAGTATAATAATTTTATATTTATAAATGCTGACCATATATGAAGATAGACTGTGACCTAGTTCAAATAATTAATACTATTCAGTATAAAACAAATATTGGACTCATTTAGTCCTCATTGAATGATTTGAAGTTTGGTTGGGCTTTCTGCCATCACAATTAATAAAATGTATATAAACAGTAAAAATGAATCCGGAGATAATTATTTTGGCTGACTATTGTTAAACTAATGGAACAAAAATACTAGGTTTGTTTAAAACGTTTTAGCTACCTGAAAATTTTTTAAACTTCTATCCAGATTTGAACAAGTAATGGAAATAGGACATCGATGCACTATTTACTATATCAACAAAAGATAAGGAAAACATACAAGTATATATATATTAATTAACCTGTGTTTTTTTTTGCCTATAGAATTGCTTTTTTTTTTCAAATCATTATATGGAAATAAATTGTGAATTTTTAAAAATATAACTTAAGCCATTGGAGAAATTTTATTTTTTGATAATCAATAGAAAACTAAAACAATAATAAGTATGTCTTCAGCTTGGTTATGTCAATAAATTCTATTACTATAATTGAATAAATGTTAATTGGATAAGGCAAATGAAGTGAAATAATAAAAACAGATATAATGCATAAGGATTTATATTGCAAATTTGAGTTTGTTTGTAAAGGCAGGAACAATTCTTTTACAAAGTTGGCAGATAGAAGATAAATCATAATAGAGAGAGACAATTGGGAAAAAATATGAAGTCTTTTTAAAAAGTTAAATTTTCCAATAGAAGTTAATAGATACAATGCTGAGGTGACAGCAGAGGCTAAAGAAACAGTATATGAGAACTTGTTGTGATTCAGTTGTATAAATTATCCCACCTTTCTGGAGTCAGAAAAACTATGCTGCTTATGAGTGGCTCTTAATAAGTTAGTAATAAGAAAAATATGTTTACAAATGTGTTTATTTAAGTAAGATATCTAAATAGTAATTCAAAATTCTGATTGATAGCAAAATCAAAAAATGTAAAAAAAAAATTTTCATAAAAAAAAAAATCAGTTATTTAGAGTTTAAAATCGTATAGTAAAAAAAAAAAAAAAAATCTACATTTTTTTTTATTTCAATTTAAATTCAGATTTGTAAGTGATTAAAGTTGACTATGATGATAAAAGTTTTCCAATTTCTTTACTTAATAATATATATATATTAAACACTTGCATAGGGATTAACTTAATTTCTGGATACCCCCATGCTTTTATTTCAAGTTAAATCTAAAAACTCCAATTGTTGTTGAAGAAACAAACATTTTATTTCTATCTGTATTATTTATAAGTTTTTAGTATTGGTAGACTTATTGAAAATGTAAAACTATATCATACTTTATACTGACTGGACCCTTACATAGTTAATGTATATCAGTAGATATGTCTGCTACACATCATCATTAATATTACATAATAATAAATATACATTAAGAGTTTAAAATAGTATAAAAATTTTATTAAATTAAAAAAAACCCTGCCCTCTTGTGACCATTATTTAAATCAAATCAAAAATGTTAATTGCAAAACATAAAATTATTGAATATTTTTCATATTTTTCTCACCCTCTGTTTCATATCAAATAAACTAGTTGACATGCTTCAAATAGATTAAGATTTTTATAACTTAGTTATATATCACTTTGCAAGCAATTCCACTGAATTTAAAATATATTAAACATCAATTTTTGGATTTCATTCTAACTTGAAAAAGATCAAAAGTTAATAAACAAACAGATTTTCCAAAATCATTTAAAGCATTTAATAAAAAACATTTTAATTGTCAGAAAATAAATCTGATATGTAACACATGTAAAAGTTATCATCAGTATTATATACCAGTATTATTAATTATAATTTATTAAATGGAACTTTGTTCATCTTTTTCTAGCAGATATTAATTATGTATCTTCATACATGGTATATGTTTTATTATATCTGATGAAGATTGCATATATATATATATTGTAACTTATTAAAGGAGATCAAAGATATTATAACTTAAATGAAGGTAGAAATGATTCAAATATAAATTTTAATATCCAAAATTCAAATATTATTAAAATCTCAAATATTACAACTTAACAAACAAAAAGCATTGTAGCTGTTTTTTTTATTTTATATCAAAGTGAAAATAATTATTAGTGAAAATAATTATTAGACCTGAGCAGTGGCTATTAAACAAAGATCAGACTGAGTTATCAATCATATTAAGGGTCATTGGATTAAATGAAACATATTTCTATAATTAGATTTCTCAAGATATCACAATATCAATAATTATAAACAAATTATTAAGAACCAACTACTATAACTCAGGTATATGGAACTCAAGTGAGTGAGTACACTAGTAACTCAATAAAATATCTTCTTAGATATACAGACAGTAGATTTTATCCACTTTCATTTTTTGGTTTGATGTCAAGTGCATATTTAAACAAATACCAAGTGAATTTATGGTCTAGCAGGGCACCACTAGATTATCTGAATCTTGACACAGTTATATCTAATAACCTTTTCACATGTACCAGGTTTAAATCCCTTTTTGGTACTTTATTTCTAATAAAAATGGAAGATTTTGCTTTTTAGAGCCATATCACTGTATGCACTAATATTTAGGTAAACATAAAACATCTTTAAACCAAAGTGGAGTATATAAAATTCATTAGACATAAATCATTTTTCAGATCTTAACATAATAAATGTGTTTCAATATTTTTTTATAAGTTTTACTAGCTCAGATTATTATTATTAATTTTGGATGGCAATTCACTCATCCTTGCATGAAATAGATGATGGGATGGTGGTTATAATAATTATTCAGAAATCACTAAATACTATGAAATCAATATTTATTTATGGCCTTTAAACATTTATCTAGCTTATTATTCTAAATGTGATGATGATGACAAAGACAATGATAACGATAATGGTTTCAACCACAGCTTTAGGACTAAGCCTAAACATAAACCTAATTTTTATAAAGAAATTCATAATCATTGCTTAATTTTAGTATATCTAATTGGAACTTAAATAGCTAATATTCACCTTGATGATGAATGATCACACTTAATAAAGACTACTCTTAATGAAATATATACACCTCATTTAATAAAACAAATTAACATTTATTAATGCATTACTAATATCTACATGAAAATTTATAGATAAACATGACAATTGATATGAATAATAATAACAATAATAATTAATTACATTGCAATCTTCAGATTAATTTCAAGTTCTTCCCCCTTTCCCGTCAAATGTATTAAATTGGGTAACCGATTTGTTAAAATGTTCCAACCACAAGAAAAGTATTTCATAAAAAAAATATTCACTCATTGGCAACATACTTTATAATCTAACATGTCAAGCAGAATGATAAAAAAAATGTTAATAGAAGTGAAAGAGCCAGTTTTACAGAACAAGTTTTAAATCATTTTTCTATCCCCCTCCCTTCTACACTCTGAAACCGATACTTTCTTAAAACAAAATAATTTAATATTTTAATACTGCTTATTCCTTTACATTCACTCGCAATTATACACAGATAAAGTATTATTATGTATGTGTGTGTTTACCCTGTAAAAAAACAAAATATTATTTAAAACCAAAATAATAATACAATAAAAAATTATTATACACATTAATAATATTTCATAACTGTAAATCAATAAACAATCATAATTTTGGCGCACACAAAATAGTTATTAAGAAATTCCTGGTTTCAATTAATCTTGGTTGTTTTAAAAGTTCTTTAAATAAAAATATACCACTCTTATATTTTCAACATTCAAAACTTGATATAAAAAATATATATTTTTTTAAAAAAAAGGTTATCTAGCAGAATTAAAAATGTTTGTCTGCTTTAGTTTCAGTAATTTTTAAAAAAGTCTCTCTATCACAATATATTATAAAATAATAGCTCAACTGATTTTCCAGACTGCTTTTATATCGATTTTTGAGTCAACTCACCCAATTATAGTGATAGTGTGACTTGCTATTTTTGACCAATTCATTTTTAGCTGGAAAGTGCAATCTTTTTTAGGCACATAAAAAAAAAATCACACACCTGGTTTTCAGACAACTTTTGTTTTGAAGGAAAAAAATAGACTTAATTCTTTTTTTTTACACCCATGTAACATCTCAAATTTTGAGCTTCTTTCTTTTGATCTTAAGATGAGACATTTTAAAAAGTAGACTTCTCACATCATCTCTAAGTTTTAACAGAAAACAACCCTTATAATACAAAAAAATTGTTGAGTAAGAAAAAAAATAATACAACATATTTTCTTCTCTTTCTCTCAATATTTAATAAATGTAGATATATTTATGTGATGTAACAAACACACTCCATCATTCAAATCATGTATAAACTGACATTAAATAATTTAATTGCTAGCTTAGTAATTATAACCCTAATATTTAAAATTACATCCTTAGCTTTTAAATCCAAATTACAATTATAGAAAAGTAAAATAGAAACAGAATAAGATATTAGAATTGATCAAGCATAGGTTAGTTTTTAAAGAAAGTTAAAATATTCAATATTTGAAATATAAAACAATTAAATAGCTTACACATACATTGCCTATATATGTGTAACTTTGCTTTTTAACAGAAAAATTAAATATTGAATAGCTTAAATGTGTGTATTACCTTTCTATCAACACACAAACAATTAAAGTATATAACTGTGGCCCCACTCTCTTTCTGTCTTAAGCTTTTAAAACCTGATCTTGTAGGGTTTAAACTTGCATGCCCTACAGCTTTCTTTTTATATAAAATGTGATGATGATTTTTGTTTTACATTTTCTTTTCATGCACATTATGATAAATTTAGCTAATGACTAAATTGTAATGGCACAACATATATATATATATATATATATATATATATATATATATATATATATATATATATATATATATATAAAATAATATATAGTTCATACAACTTTTAATATAATGTTAATCACATAATTAACCAATTTATAATTTATTTTCATATATATATATATATATATATATATATATATATATATATATATATATATATATATATATATATATATATATAATATTCACTATGTTATTTCTTTTATGTAATAGTAAATTGTTTTTTTTTTAAATAAGATACTTGAAATATGAATATCTTCCCTCTACAAATCATTCTAAATTATCTTAGTAATTCATTTAAAGTAGTTTATCCAATGTTTTATGTAGTTTCTGTATTAATAATATCTATTTAAAAATAAATATTTATTAACATTAACATTTCATATAGTATATCTCTCAATGCTGTTAATGTTTCATTTTTAATTTTTAACTATTATAGTAATCATTATTTTGTATATTTTTTTGCTTCCATACCTCTTTTACATTAGAATTCAATAGATTTTACCACTAAAATATACTTTATTCAAACTCTGGGTCATTGTCTCTAATAAATCACATTATTATCCCATAACAAAATAATGTGAAACTCTCCAACCTAAAAAAGAAAAAAAAAAGAAAAGGTCTGCTTTTATTGGGAGTTAATACAAGGTTTAAGCATGGGATGGTCAGTTGGACATGATTTTCTGACATTAAACTCAAGATGTTCTGCTCTTCAATTTTAGAAAATTGTAATTATCGTTATTTATCTGAAGTGAAAAGTATCAAATATATAAATTAAAAACGGTTGCACCTGTAGTTTAAATTTGTGGCTATATAAGTATATATCAGTCAAATTATTTACAATAAATACTAAAAAACACAATATGCCTATATAAATTAAAATTAAATCGTTACTGTAGCCAGCTTTTTGCGGAATATGCAATGAGTTGTAATGGAGATTTTTGCTTTGATAGTGTTTGTGTTTTACATGTTGAAAATGATTTGAAGAAAAGAAAAAATTGAAGAGTCATATTTTATAAATATTACAGTCTGTGTGATAAATATACAATGTAACTGTGTAAGAAAGTATTCATTGTTTATGGAAAGTTGATCATTGACATGGGAAGTTACTGTGATGTTATTTTAATGATATTTAAATTTTAATCATTAATTGTAAATCAAGATGGCCGTAAACTGGCTAAAATGAAGAATAAATTTTTATTTTATATAGGCGTAATGTATTTTTTAGTATTTATTGTATAATATTCTGAGCTATTATATTTATTTCGTTTGATATATATATATATATATGTGTGTGTGTGTGTGTGTGTTGAATACCAGATCAAATTTCCAACATCAATACTGTTGATTTAAAATTTTACTTCTGACTAACCTATTACTTTCTTTAGATCCACCATCCTTATTCACCCACACGACCATCTTTCTTACACACACACATGTATATTAACGCCAATTAAAAAAATAAAAAAAAATTTTCATCGACTTGCCAATTATTTTACCTTTCAAATAAAATAAAACAAAAGTTTGCTTCAGGTAACATTTGGTTTAAATTTTTAAAAAACGTTAAAAAAAAAAAAAAACAGAAAGTAAGTTTAAAGAAAGTATTAAAATACAAATAGCCTAATCAGGCAAAGATTTTTAACTTTCTCATCTTATATCGATTTTGTTTAAAGTCAAAAATAGTGGTGATTTTAACAAAAATTCAAAAGGTCATATTAATAATATTTTTTTATAAGTTACAAAACTGAATTTAGTTAACCATTTAATATTTTTTTCCACTTTTCTTTTTTCTTTAATTTTATTATATATATATATAATTATAAAATTCTCAAGGTCGTTTAGATATAAATATTGATAATTGGGATGTCTCTGTGTATTTTTTAGTTTAATTTCTGCTATGACGCAACCATGCAATGTAACAATTAAAAATTGGCAATTCAATATTCATTTATGCCATCTAGTGATAATATTAATATAATCTATCTTTAAACCCAAATGGAAACTGCTTTTTATCTTATTACTTTGTATTCTATAATGGTGTAGATCAAACTGAAATACTTCGTAAAACAACAGCAAATAAAAATACCAAACTTTTTAAATATTTTCACAAGTGAACAAGATTTCATTATAAAGAGTTATATATAACAATTAATAAATTATCATGGATTTTTATAAATATATAAATATTAATAATTTAACAATATTTTTCCATATAATTTTAAATAAAACTGTAACTGAGTTTTAGGCAAAATGCACACACGCACACGCACCACACACACATATATATATATATACATAAACTTTAAATTAAAGAGCACTTAGGATATATGAAAGCATGGTAAGTAAAAGATTCTGCCCGAGGCTACAAATTAAAATCACTTCAAATGTTATCCATATACATTGAACTATGCTTAATTTAAAGTTTACATGTTAAACCTTCTTTAATAAATAAGGTTTAATATGTAAATTTTAAGTGCTACATTTCATCTGGCTGATTTATTTATTTCACTCTGAATTACCAACAATGTTGACAAAGGTATGCTTATAAATATCAGAGCTACCAAGAGTGGATGGAGTCATTGTATTCTTGAACTTTTGTTCAACATTTAGAGTGTTGTTAATTAATAAACTGCGAGAGGATGAATTACTTTTTTTACTCACATACATAAATATATTTCTATGCCACATGGAATTAAGTTTTTTGGCTTAAACGATGTTGTCAAGGTCAAGTTTTTAAAGAAAAAATATTAGATCTCAAATAGTAGTAAAATTGAGTGCGAAATAAGGATTGAGATTGAGTGTTAAGTAACGGACTTTTCATTATATATGATTAACAAAATGTTTATTTTCTTTGGTTTCTCCTTTAATTGATTTCAAGTTTATATTAGAAAGAGATCAAATAAATGGTCTCTACACTCCTGACATATGTCATATTTTATCAGCTTTATTTAAACCAGTTGGGTCTTTTTAATATTTCATGGTTCTCAAGTAATACTTTTCCAAATTTGCAAGCATTTTAGCATTACTAAAATCAAATCTGTGACCAATTTCTAAAAAATTTGAAATAAAACCTGATGTATTTAACTTCTGATTGAAGGCATTTTTTATGTTTCTTAATTATCACATTTATTCATACATTAAATTGACTTACAGTCTTGGTGTTAAAATTAGATATACTTCTAATGATTTTATCAGTGACTTTTTAACATAAGATAAGACCACTCTATAACTAGCTGAGATCCATTTTATCCTCTTTGCTCTTTTTAGTACCAATGCTATATAAAACTTTAGAAAGTAGAATATTTTTGTTAGTTCTATTTCTTGAGTAAGATAAAGTTTATCACGCCACCTACGTTTGACAAGCTCTCATCAAAAGATTCTTTTGCTACATAAAATATTTCAAGTAGAATATATATATATATATATATATATATATATATATATATATATATATATATATATATATATATATAATGAGCTTGCAAATAACTCGTAACAAGCTTTAGAATATCCCTAACCTCATACCAGTTTCTACTACTCACTTCCTCAGTGAGGTGCTAGGATATTCAAGCATTAGATTTCAAATACTAGACCAAACCCAGAATTTTATCTAATGGATAACTATTATGTAAAAAAATCTGAAAATTTCAGACATCTTTATGCTTTTCAATCTGATTATCTAACTTAAATAACCATATGGGACTGAATCAAGTTCAGATAAATTATATATTAATAGCTTTAGCAATATAAAATTCCCAATGCTTTAGTAACAAAAAATAAAATTACAAAGAAATTAAGACATATGTTACATGACCTAATTTAACAAGCTTGTATTATAAATGTTATATAATGAACTTGCAAATAGCTCTTAACAAGCTTTTCAGAATATCCCTGACCTCAGAGTGATTTCTGCTACTGGCTTCCTCATTATATAATATTTGTAATATAAGCTTGTTAAATTAGGTCATGTGACATATGACTTGATTTTCTTGTAATATATATATATATATGAAATACGATAAATATATGTACCATTGAGATTAATAGACATAATCATAAACTGTAAAAAAAAGTATTGGCTTGCTTTTATTGTTAAATGAAGTAAATCAATTAATTATTGGTATTGTGGCTGGTAATATGATCAAAAATGGAATTAAAATGTCTCTTATAATACTCTAATAAAAGGAGAACCAAAATGTGTGCATCTAAAATTTTTCCTTTTTGAAAAGCATAGTTGATTTTCTTATATTTATGAAGACAGAAATCACACACAGAGGAAAATATTCAAAATAGGAGATATTAGACATGCTACAATAAAGTAAATCATCTAAAATATTTATTCAATATTTATATTATGAGAATTGTACAGACAATATTCGATTCAGTTAGAATAGTAAAATTTAACATTGCTTTTGAAATGAAAAAATGTGCATGCATGAATGTTTTGTATTTTTAAAAAAAGCAACCATCAATTTAAAAAAGTTATTTTATTAAATAAATTTAATAAGTAAAATTTTAAGAACTTTAAAATTTCATAAAGTAATATTAATAAGAAAGATAAAACCAGAATTTAATAGAGATTCTGGGATTAGGATGAGATTGGTTTAGTTATTAAATAAGATATATAGAGATAAATATGTAAAGAGATAATTGTTAATAAATAAGTTGGGGATGATAAAAAATGGTTAGGTTAAATACGAATATAAATTTGGGTATATTTACAGATATTAAATAATAATAAATAAATAAATTAATAAACTTAGCATAATATTTACATATAAAACAGTATAAATTTTTTTATAAGAATTATATAAAAATAATAATAAAAGTTAAAATATATAAAATAAAAAAAATATATATGTAAATAAAGTTGTAGGGTTTATATATATAAAAACATATAAAGAAATATAATATAAATTTATGAGTATTATATAATAAAAGTTAAAGTGTAAATATATATATATATATAAAATAAAGAGTTGTAGGGGATATATATTTAGTTTAAATAATATGTAATAGAGGGAGCTAGGGTATAAGATAATTTTTTGAAAAAAAAAACGATTTTTCTTATTTTATTTTGAAGATCAGAATAGCCTTAGTAAGTGTAAAGATTATAAAGTTTATAGGTTTTAAATATTCAGCAATAATAAATATAAAATATTAATTTTAAAAGAAGAATGAGTAAGAAAATAATAAATATGATTTAAAATTAAAAGAATTTTAGTTACTAATCATAAAGTTTAAGTTTATGAAGAATACAGATAATTAGTAGATTGTTAATAATAATAAAATAGATAATATTTAGATTAATAGTTGTCCTTGAATGTATATATGTATAAAGTTAAGAATACACATGTATAATTTATATTTATTTTTCATTTATGTAGTACATTTTATTTTATATTAATTGTTTTATTTGGGTTTGATTATTTATTTCAGGTTTTTAATATATATATTTTATGTTTTTTTTTTATTGTTTAAAAAAATTTTTATGGTGTTATTATATAGTTGTTTTTTTATTTTGTTCATTATATCATAGCTCTGAAGAAGACTGCAGGTCAGTCGAAACGTAGGTGTATGTACAAATAAAGTTTGCTAAAAGTGTTTGAAGTTTGGATAAATTATATTTATAAAGTAATTATTATGATTTATTATTCTAAGTGTTATAAATTATTTATTTGTGAAATAAACAATTATATATTTTGTTGTGGGTGAATAATGTTAAATATATTATAATATTAAATGTGTAATATTTTAATGTTCATTTAATACTATCTTAAAAACTGGCACTTTTGAGACTCTCCAGATGGCTAAACTTACCTGTTCCTAAGAGTTAACATTATCCGCAGAACATATTTTTCTTATACAAACTTTAAGAGTGATGTATTGTGGGTAATATTTAATAATATAATAGACCACATTATGAAAACTAATAAATATAACCATTATCATAATTTCAGTAGTCTTTATTAAATTACAGTGCATAAAGGATGTTGTCAGGTTTAAACCTAAAATAGTCATTTTGTTAACCTTTAACATGGAGGGGTAAAAAAACATGCTGGAGATTTTGCCTAACTTAGTTGGTACAATGTTTTCTTCTCATCAAGCTAAATGGGCAAATTACAACAGCAATAATGATTATCATTGAATAATATTTAATAAGAAATAAAATTTAAATATTTTAAATCACCAAAGGAATTTTAAAATCTACATTCAGTAATCATTTATCTCTTCTTCAAAATTATAATAACTTGTTAAAAATAAAGTTGGCTGCATCTAACTATGGATTGCTTGAATTATTACAAATTTCATGTTATTTTATGAATTAATTACTGCATTTATGCATGTATGAACAACTATTTAATTATTGCAATGAAAATTGTCCAAAATGATTTGAGTCAATGGATTATTTATTTTATGCTAGGTCTTATACTTTATGTAAAGGAACCTGAACTATAGCTAAATAAAATCAATTTGCTAAAACTAAATGGATTATCTAATTCCTGCATTTATATGTGTGTTAAATACCAACTACTGTCAATATTCTTTCAATATTGTTTCCTAAAGAATTAAATTATTAACTTGATAGAATACTAAAATTATAAATCAGCCTAAGGGTAATAGAATTACATTTATAGTGTTGTAACTTGGAAACAAGGCCTGGGCACATTACAAGTTATAGATAATGTTTCTAAATGGATGAATTTCAATTATAACATATACTTAAATAGAAATAATAAGGTGACTTATGGAAATTTTTGGTGATTAGATGTCTAAAATTTGTTATAAATTTCAATCTCCAGAATGGATTACCTATCATGTGAATGTAGTGTTAAGCGTATATTATATTATTATAAATATTTATTATTACTAAGAAACTACAATAATATTTGGATACAAATTTGAAAGGCTTAATATGCGACAATAAATTTTCTGTGAATAGTAAATGGAGATGAGGATTATTAATGAAAAAGATTATAAAATGGATTTTATTCTTAATTTCTATGAATTATATATTTTAAAATAAGTTTTGTTAAAAATATGATAATAATAAAGTTCTCAATAGAATGGCAGGATGATGAAGCTACAGATAACTATTTAACTTATTAATAAGAATGAATATGTGTATTTATTATTATTATATATTGCATTGGAATATTGTATTAAGCTTAAGTTAATGTACGATTTGCTATTAATTAATTAATATTTAATTTGTTACATCTTTTACGGTCCTTGATTTCAGCCTCATGTTCATTGGTAGCCAAAGATATTCTAAGTATATAAACAAATAACTATGGAAAGGTTTATTTTTTTTTACATGCCCGGGAGAGAGTGTTATGATTAATGAATGCTATATTATGTAGTAAAGTACTCTCGTGGCATTAATGATTATAATAAACCTTACGAGTTAATTGAGGAAAGCTCCTAACCATCTTTTAATTTCAAAAGACAGTTTAAGCTAAAAAATATACAAAGTCATGCGACATAGGCATAGAATTGTCAGACTTTATGAAGTCTTATGACGGTAAATAATTCTTACTGTTATTAGATAAATAATTTTCTTTCCAAAAAATTAAAGAATTATACCGATATCGATAAATGAGATTATTACTTTGCCAATTATTAATGTAAATCTATTAAAAACAAAAGCATTCCCATATCCATCTTTAATTAACGTGAGGTAGTAGATGGCTCTGGAACAAACCTTTCCAATGAAGTGTCTTTTATGTGTATGACTTCATCATTATACTTACAACCATAAGTCAATATTAAAAGTGCTTCGTAGAGAAACAAACCAATTAGATTTAAAAATGTCTGTAGAGAACTTTTATTATTAGAAGTATGCTTTGTTATTTGATAATAATTTTATTTTTGTTTATATAATTATTTAGCAATAGTAAAGTAATTATAATTTAAAATATGTTGGTTTATTATGAATTGAAGTCGCCAATATCATCTACATATTTTAATAGGATTTGGTTATACTTTTAAATAAGTTAATTTTTTTTGTTTAATTTATTTGCACCATTCTTGCTTTATCTATAGTTAAAGAAACATAATTCTTAAGGCATGACAAGGTACAACAAAATCTCTTTGATATCTTAGTCATATCCAGAAAAGATATAATTTTGATTTTAACGTTATAATTTCTTTAATAATGTTTGACATAATTTAATTAAGAACCCTAAGAAAATGATCAATTTAATAATTCATATAATATGGGAATGATGGAGTTAAATTGCTAAACTTATATGAATAAACATACTTGTTTGTATTAGAATAATTATTTAATTGTATAGTACGATACAGTCTGTGTACACTAAGATTATACTATGAATCTATCATACTATCTGAGATATTTATTAGTAATACAATCGCACATAGTATCAGATTGTAGAATATTTATTTTTATTTATCAACCGAAAATGATTTAGGTTTACTGCCTTAGTAAATATTACTTATCAAATATATAAATGAATATATTTTTATTTTTAATTTCCGCAATGTTTACTTTTGATAATAAACACATTTCCACATAAACGCACTTTTCTCAACCGAACTTCTCTTGCTCTTTCCGGATGAGACTGGATCTGTTGGTTACAACATATACCACATGAAATATTATGTAAATATGTTAAAAGTAATGTCTCTTTAACTACCACACAAATAAATATAGCTAAAATCCCATAAAAATCCACATGTATAACTGTCAATCAAATAAAATGGATCATATTTTGCCTGTGGTCTTAATTACTTAAATGGAAAACAAGTTTAGACATAAAATTTTATTGATTGTAGATGTCAATAACACCTTACTAATATTGTTTGTGTAGTAGTTAGAGAGATCTTTTCTTTAAAAAATGCATAATATTTCATGTTTTATATTTCTAATATTATATATTTACAAAAATTGAGCATTTGCAAGCTTTTTGAAAATTAATACTCAGTGATTTTAGTTTGAAAGTATAAATTAAGCCCCCAACAATAATACTCTACTTATATTTGCACTAATGTAAAATTTCACTATCACATCTACTATTAAACAATTTTGTCTTCCCAATATTTTCTTGAAATTTCAGACCAATGAGACTTATTTTGTTTGTTTGACAGTTTAAGATAATTTTTTTTGTGGGATTCTAATATTATTTGTGTGACAATTGTTGATATCTTTATCTTCAAAAAAATTATGTGCACATTCACATGTATAACTCAACAAACATAATATATATGAAATGATAATAAATCATATTAATTTAATTTACGTCATCTATAAAAATACTTATGATATTTCAAATGGCAATAATTGATAATAAATTAGCCAATCTCTATTGGGAGTATATTTGTATGATATTGAATGTCAACAGTAATCTTGAAACCAGTTTACAATCTACTAAACATATGTATGCAATTTTTTAAAAATATTATTGCAAGATTAACTAAAGTTATATTTTAAATTTTAATATCAAATTACATTTTATAATGGTTTTTAAATAGAGTTGTGTTGCTATATTTGATGGATTGGCATTGAGTTCTAAATTATTGATGACAGATGTATATGCCTTTTTGAGACTGATACATTTCTTAATCATCAATATCACTTAAATGATCATAAAACTTTTATTGATACCTAAATTAAATCAACTGCATTTTAAATATGTACAAACATATTAATGATTAGTCAATATCTAATTTTATTTGCTAGAGCACAGATAGTATGTAAATTAAACAGCAAACAGTTTTCTTCCCACACATGTGTTAATGTTTTTAATACTATTTCAATGATGACATATTGAGTATTTATGAAACTCTCAAACTAAGATGCAAAATAGAGACTTTAGAAAATATAAAAATGGCCATCTTATCATTAACCTACATTCTGGTAGTATAGGCAAATCTAAGGCATCTTATTAGTTTAAGAATGTGGATATATTACTCTGTTTCCTTCCATTATTTTCTTTCTGCATATTAACTTTCACAAAATATTTAGATTTACTATATGTTAACACTTGGACATATTAAAAATAATGTAGCATTTAATTTTGTTTGCATGTCCACAGATAGTATGTAAATTAAACAGAAAAGATTTTTCATCCTAACGCATGCACTGTACTGTTTTCTTATATTAACTCAATGATTTCTTGTTGAGTATTGAGGAAACTCTCAAACTAAGACACAAGGTAGAGACTTTTGAAAAGATAAGAATGACCATCTTATCATCAATTTACATTCTAGTTATATAAACTAATCTAAAGTACTTTAGTTTAAGAGCATGAATATGTTTCTCTGTTCATGTTGTTTTCATTCTTTTTTTCCTGCATATAAATTTTGACAAAATATTTATATTTACTATGTGTTAATACTTTAGAAATATTAGAATTTATATAATATTTAATTTCATTTGCTAGCAGTTTCTTATGATGTAAAATCTTTACTATTTAGTTTACATACTATCTGTGGATTGCCAAACAAAATTAAGTATTACATAATTTCTAATATTTTTCAGTATTGACATGAGTAAATTTAAAGATTTTCTGAAAGTTAATATGCAGAAAGAAAATAATGGAATTAATGTGAATAGAGAAATACCTTCACACTTTTAAACTGAGATGCTTTAGATAGGCCTCTATGACTATAATGTAGATTAAAGATAAGATGGCCATTTTTATCTTTTCAAAAGTCTTTATGTTTTGTCTTAGTTTGAGAGTTTTCTCAATACATAACAAGGCATTGTTGACTTAATATAAAAAAAAAAAACAATTCAATACATGCATTGGGATGAAAAATCATTACTATTTGATTTACATAATTTCTGTGCACTAGCAAATAAAAGTAAATATTACATAATTTCTAATATTTCTGAATATTAACATATACTAAAACTAAAGATTTGGCAAAACTTAATATGCAGATAAAAAATAATGGAAGTAAACCGAACAGAGAAACATTTTCACATTCTTAAACTGAACTCAAATCCTTTAGATTGGCCTATATAATTAGATAAAATGTTCATTCTTATCTTTTCAAAAGTATCTATCTTGGGTCTTAGTTTGTAAATTTTCTCAATACTCAACAAGGCATTGTTGACTTAATATATAAAAAAAAAAACAGTACAATGAGTATTAGGATCAAAAATTCTTATTGTTTAATTAAAAATTAATTGTAATATAAATATTAGAAATCTGGAATATACTGAAAATATGGAGAACACACACATACATACACACACACACACATATATATATATATATATATATATATATATAGAGAGAGAGAGAGAGAAAGAGACAAAAAGAGAGTGTGTGTTGATTAAGTTGGTGTCAAATGTGTATATTAATGATAATGGAACATACAAAACAAATGCATAAAAAATACTTATAAAATCTTATTTTTTTATGTTTATTTAGACTTGTTATTTTCAATTTTTTCACTTTTTATAATCGAAATAAAATGTCACCAATGAAAGAGAAAGAAATATTAACTGTGTGTTATTACTGGATGATTACAATTCATGACAACTATAAGAAGTTTCAGTTTGATTGCATTAAAAATATATTATGAAAATCTAAATGTAAATAAAATATGAATGCAATGAGCCTTTTGAAGAGTCTATCACAAACAATAATGATTATGTTGAAGATTAAAAGATGAAATGTAATTGATATAAAATTGAAATCGTAATGAATTACCGCTCTTTTATAAATATCATGTATATATTTTGCATAATGTTGTATATAGCCAGGCATCTTTTTTATCTGAATCGTTTTTATTTCATATTAATATAATTTTTCTTTCACATCTACCTTTACTTCACTTGATTTTTCAAGATATCTCTTTTATAATTTAAGATTAAATGATAAACGTTGAGATAAAGAATTCTGAAACTAGCTTAAAATATCCAACTTATCTAATGTCATTATAGATATAACTTAAAGTGCATTTTTATTGCCTTTTAAAATAACATAAATATTGATTTGAGGATTTGGTTATAATTCATGAATGGTTGTTGGAAATGAAGGAAAAGCTATTTAAAAATGATGCCTGAAAAATATTTAAGTACAAAAGATATTTGCATTATAGAAAATGTGTTGATAAGAAAAACGTAATATGAATTTCAAAGAATATGAGAGAAAGAAATTGTGTAATATTATGTAAAAGTCTTTTTTAAGCCTGTGAAAATGAACACTGGTCTGGAATTCAATCGTTCTCCAAGGCATATGTTATTTCATACAATGGTAATTGGAGAAAAACTTTCTGAAATGAATCTCAGTGTGCAAGCTTTGTTTTTGAAATGCCAATTGATGTACCATGTGATTAACAGTTTGATTATTTCTTAGAGGATTTATGTGATTAATATAAACAAGGTAGAAAAGTTCAAAAATCGATTGAAGAATTACAAGATGAGGTTTATCACAAAGATATTAGATCACTTAAGATACTTTGTTGGTCTATGCTATGTAGGGCAAGTCCTAATAATGTAAAATTAGATTGTATGAGATATGAAATCATTGGTAAATAATTATCTATATAATTTAAGTAGAAAATTAAAAAATGATGGAAGTGTTATGGTATTATCACAAAGATATCACCTAAAACACTTTTTGTTGGTCTATGCCATAAAGGGCAAGTCCTAATAAATTAAAATTAGGTTGTATAATATATGAAATAGTTGAAAAAAAAAATGATTTATGGAATTTAGTAAAGTTGCATCCAAAAGTCTTCAGGGTATTAAAAAGCAACGAATTGTGAGGATTAATCAGATAAACTGTTATACCACATACATAATGGATAAAAATACTTATAATTATATGTCAAGAATGGTCTTGATAGAATAAAAATATATTTTTGAAACATTTTTATATCATTAAGTAAGTCTATTTTAAAGACTATTCAATACCTATACATAAAATATTATAGTAGACATCATTACTCATGAATGCTGTATAATTAACAACTCTAGGCAATATTAAAAACAGTAAATACTTGTTTTCAATAGAGCCTTTAATCTTTTTGTCAATGCAAAATTACAAAATAGTTTTGAAAAGATTGAGCACTAAATCATTTTATTGTTTTTATGATAAAATTTTTAACAGTCTATAAAACATAATTAAAATATGAATTGATGAAATAACATCTTTCTCTAATATAACAGTTATGAGAATTGCATATTATCAATTTAACATACGTTCTGAAAATACAATTTGTGCTGTTTATTAAAAAAAGAAAATGAGGTTAGAATTTATACAAGAAATATTATCCACTATTACTATGATGGTGACACAAAAAAGTGCACATGATTTTATCACAAATCTTTAAAAAAATTTAAAAAAAAAGAGTGGACAAATAGTATTGTGGATAAAGAAGAAGGATGAAGAATTGTGGTGCTGAAACGATAGCAGACATTGAAAATTTTTACCTGCATAAATAATCAAGAAAAAAAGATTTAATATTAAGTACTAACGTGGTCAGAATCAAAAGGAAAATTTTACCTGATATTTTTAGTTGTAATATTATTTTTTTTTCTCTTTTATATAAACAAAGAGTTTTTTAAACTATGACAATTTCTGCAATTGCCTTTGAATGTAAAAGTTGAACACTTAAAAACAAATATAATGAAATAGTTATATATTTAGATAAGGATTTAAAAAATTGAAACGACTATGACAATCAAAAAGAAGCCGAGAGGTATCGCAGCCGCCATGCAAGCAAGTAGTTGGTTGCAGACGGTTGTGGGTTCGCGTCCCGACCGATGCTATGACATATGAAAAAAAAAAAATTGAACGTTAATTTACATTAGACCTGATTTTTTCTCTAAACAGAAAAGACATAGCTCAACCACGCAGGTAATTTAATAGTGATGATATAAAAACAACATGGTCCAGTAAATAATTCGAAAAAAAATAATTGTTTATGTAGTAGATTGGAGCTGAATTCTTGCTTCATATTAAAAAAAAACAACAACTTATCAATGACTATGTTTTCTCAATAATTCGAGTGCAAAACTCACATTTGTGACTGCTATTATTTTTTTTAGTTCTATAAGTTACTTAAATGTTAAACTACGTATTTAATTACTTCCAGGTGTAAGCTTAACAACTTATCTTCAGTAATAATTTGATAGTTTTTATATTGGTGATTATTTATCTTTTCGACATATGTGTGTTCAGGTGTATCAGTGTTATGAGATAGTGTGGAGAGTGGTGGGTCATGTGAAAGTCTGTGCTCATACCCTGTCTATTATATTATAAATTATAATTTCTTTATCATTTTACTAAAAAAAAATCATTCAAAAAATAATATTTTCGGATGAATTTATATAAAGTAGCAATAGTTAGATTATTTTGTAAACATATCTTGGAAACATAATTATAGCATAATTAAACACAATTTATTAAAAAAAAATAAATTTATACTTAACATTAAATAAATATATAAATATCAGCTAGTAATTTTAGTTCATTAATATTTTATCTTTATAATGATTAACGTCTAACATTTTAGGTTTATGTGTGTGTGTATTTTTCTGTTTATTGATTAATTAAGTTAATATTTGTAATACCCTTTTAATTTCTTTTTTAACTAGATTTCTGTGCTGTTGAAAAATGACTATTTTCATTAACAGATCCAACCGACGTGTTATATATCTTTGTTTCCCATCAGGGTGATACAACCCACTGGTAGGTGTTGAGAAAAATTAAGGGACTATTGCTAGTCCAAGACATAATACAAGGGCATTGATGACCAGCTACTACCCACTTTGGGCTATACTTATGAAAACACTCTGAAAGGTCTTATTAATTAAGCCTAAATGCATGTTTAAAACAACACTAAGCTACTTCTTAGTTAAACATGTTTGTACTAACCTGTATATAATGACATTTTATATGTTTGAGTAAGTCATGCATTTTCAAATGAATGTTCTAACAAGATTATCACATATACGGAGAAATGAATCTATTGCATGTTCTGTCAGGTTTATTGACTATTAATATAAATAGAGTGAAGATTTTTTAAACAATAGCAGTTTGTTTCATTACTCCTTAACAGTAAATGTAAGAAGTCCCATGTGGGATCTATACAGTGATTACAATAAATGGATAACTTGTGTACTTTATATTATTGGCATAAATAATTATTGTTAAACAGGTAAGTACCTACTTGTTATTTTTATATTTATTGTTATTATGTATTTTAAGTTTTGCATAAGATTATCAATATTATTATAATGTAACTGTGTTGATGGAGTGAAGATGTAAAATGAACAATAAGTATGACAGTTACCAAGTGTGACTTGAATTTAATTGTCATTCTATACTAATATTTATATTTGTTTCAATATAGTTTCACCATAAAACACCTCACAGAGTTTGGTTTAAATGATCATATATATCTATATGGTTCAATTAATAATCAAGTTTTATTTTGTCATGAGTCCGAATTCAATTTTTAAATACTAATTAATAATGGTTGTTTTACTTTTTGTGATAAATATCAATTGATTCTCTATTTGTCACTTATAAGTACATGATGTATTTATGGTCTTTAATGTTTTTTTATTAGTAGGAGGTATTTACATAACATAAACCAATTTATACTAAATTTAAATATAAATAATGGTTTTATTTTCCAGATAGTACAATGTTGACTCTCTGAAGTATGGTTATATTCAGTCATCTATAACCAAGACACTGCAAATGTGTCTAATTTGTCAGAATGCTTTTTTCTCCAATGAAGCCATGAAACCTTCACAATCAAAAGAACATTGACTAAAATGTATCCTCATAGAAAACAATTAAGATTAATCCTACATACAAAAGACATTCATCCAACTTTGACTAATATTTTTTCAGCAGTCATATGATCACCATTTCTTGTACAACTGTTATTAAAACAGAAAAAACCATCCATACAGTAGTGCCACTCAGTACAAGCCAGAGTAATCAATGGATGCCAGAAATGTTGTGCTTAAAATCCATCAAGTGCTTAGTCATTCAATATCCCCAGACTACCTTCTAGCTTGTGGCTTTCATCAGTGAGGAGCCTTGGATTTAGAGCACTGCAACAATACAACCCTACAGCAGCCACCTTTTATCCATACTTAACCACAAAACTGAGAATAAAATTGACAACACAAAAATATTTTGAATTCAAGCTCTCCTTACTGATGAAAACCACAAGCTAGATAGTCTGGGAATATTGGATAAATAGGGATTAGAAAGAAAGCTTATGCACAATATTTACTTTTACTATATGTTCACTATATAAAAGAAAAAAAAATTGACAAGGCTATTCTTTGCAAAGCAATTACAAAATGGACACAAAAGGAAAGTCTATATTTGATGCTATTTTAAAGAAAAAAGTATTTCTTTGAAAATATTTTGTACTGATGGTGCCCCAGTGATGGTTGGATGCTAGCATGATTTTATTTCATATTTAAAAAAGGCAGTAACAAATATAGTCATTGTACATTGTGTGATTAATTGGAACATTTGATGCCAAATAACTGAGTGACCATCTTCATTGCTCCCTACAGTATGTAATCATAGAAGTTAACAGAATAAGAAGCAATGTTCTCAAAGATAAATTGTTGGGAAAGTTTTGTGGTGAAAATGATGAAGATTTTGACCATTTACTATATCAAACAAGTTCCTCAGTTATCCAAAAGTGTCCATCTAAAATAATGTTTTCAACAATTTGACTCAATTTCAGAGTTTTTTAAAAAAAACAGATATGACTCATTAAGAAGAAATTTTATCATGTTTAAGAATAATGTAGCTTACTAAACAGATTTTTTAAAATAAAATTTAATGAAACAAATCTACTAGTGGAAGAAGATGATGTAAATTTCATCAAAGCAATAGGGATTTTTTTTGATTTCATGTCAAAACATGTTGCACTAACAAAACGTAGGCTAAAGAGGATTTTGCCAGTTTTCAAATGTTGCCTCTGTAATAAATGATAATGGCATTCTAATATATACCATCATTTGGAAGCCCTTAAAGGAGATCATGAATATATTTTAGGGCATTCTCAATATAGATATTTGATTGAGTTATAGAACCTTCATCAAGTCAACATGCAGCAGAATTATCACTGCAGGAGGAATTGATTGAATTGTCAACAAATGAAATGACTGATATTGAAATTAAAAAATTGGTATCAATAATTTTGGCTCTAAAATAAACACCAATATTATATTCAACTTTATGGGCTGCAGTAAAGAAGTTTTTCATTACATTCCCATCATCATATTTACCCAAAAGAAGATTTAGCATGATTATCATTCTATTATGAAAAAAAAAAAAAAACATTGTTAATATTGCAATGCTGTGACTTAAGGTAGCTGATGAGAAAAATGGCAACAAATATTGATAAACCTTACTGTTGAAATAATTAATAAAGAACTGATCAAGAAATTTTGACACAGATGAACATTCTCAAAGTATATGTTAAAGTACGCCCCCTTCTCCATTCTGCCTACTTCAGTGAGGAAAAAAAATCACCATTTTCTCCATGAATGTTTGCTTATCAGTCTGCTTATTAAGATTATTAAAAACACGTAGGAGAGAAACATTACCATTTAGAGTCTTTTCTTGAAGTAACATTTTTTTTACTTTTGCACTATGTAGTCTACATTACACAAAGTAAAGTACATGTTTTAAAATACATCCAAAATCTTAAATCACAGCATTGTACTATTAATTATTATTATTATATACAAGCTTATTAAATTAAGTCACATGATATATGACTTAATTTCCTTACAATTATTGTTGTTGCTCTTAAGGATTTCATTATTTTATTTTGCTAAAGCTATTAATATATGATGTATCTGAACTTAGTTCAATACCATATGGCTATTTAAGGTAGATATCTGGATTTGAAGACATATGGATGTCTGAAAATTTCAGATTTTCTACTTAATATTAATAGTTAACCATTAGATAAATTGCAAAGATTGGACTGATATCTTAAATTTAATGATTAAATATCCTCGTACCTCACTGATAAAAGCCAGAACTAGAAACCACTCTGAGGATAGAGATATTTTGAAAAACTTATTAAGAGCTATTGGCATGCTCATTATATAACATTTATAATACAAGCTTAGTAAATTAAATCACATGATATATGACTTGATCTATCTATCTATCTATCTATCTATCTATCTATCTATCTATCTATCTATCTATCTATCTATCTATCTATCTATCTATCTATCTATCTATCTATCTATCTATCTATCTATCTATCTATCTATCTATCCTATCCATCTATCTATCTATCTATCTATCTATCTATCCATCATCTATCATTCTATCTATCTCATATCTATTCATCTATTCTATCAATCTATCTATCTATCTATTCTATCTATCTATCTATCTATCTATCTATCTATCTATCTATCTATCTATCTATCTATCTATCCCATCTATCTACCATCTACCATCTATCTATCTATCTATCTACCCCATCCCTCCCTCCCCCCCCCCCCCCCCCCCCCTACCCCCCCCCCCAACCCCCCCCCCCCCCCCCCCCCCCCCCCCCCCCTCCCTCCCAACCAACCAACCAACCAACCAACCTACCACCACTACTACCTCCTATAAAAAAAATACCCACAAAGAAAAGCCATTGTTTACACTAGCTAAAATGCAAATTATAAATACACACATGACTTGCAATGGTAAAATATTCCAAAAATTTTGCTAAAATGTTTTAATGTTTCAGGTTATTTGTACTATATTTTAATGGATGATTTTGATGGAATTCTTGAATATGTGTATTTATCTATTTAAATTGAGTTAATTAGAAAACACTTAACACAAGGTCAAGAGTTAAAATAAACTGACAGACTGATGCATTGAAAAAGAGGATCCAAAGAAACTTGTTTTAAATATCACTCAAAGTCTCATATAGAGATCAAAATACTGCAGTTTACATTTATAAGTGTAAGAAATCAAAATATAACAAACTTTCAATTTTCTTACTATATAATAAATCCATCCACTGGTAGGTTATATATTGTAATACAACAATTTTAATGCATATTTTGATAGAAACCTTAAATGTATGGAATTATTCATTAAAATCAACTTAATTAGAAAGCACTATATATATATATATATATATATATATATATATATATATATATATATATATATGTATAAATCATATTGAAACAAAAATACAATCATTCTGCGATTGATCAAAACCTAAGGTGATAAAAACAACTGATTAATGAAAAAAAATAATATAAACTTTTTAAAGCTAAGTAAACAACATAAACCAACAAATTTTGTTTATGCATAATACGACTCAACACAATATAAAGATTTGCAACAATGTAACTAACAATATAATAAATTTCAACTTTGTACTCCTATCTTCTTATTCCATTATTTTACGGATATGAGAAAAGCAAGAGGTGCAAACTAATATCCTAAAGAAGACTTGGAATCTTACATTTATTGTATATAAATCATTTAGAAATAGCTACTAAGCTATGCTTTCTACCTAAATAATTAATAACCCCAAAATTTAATATTTTTCAAGTTTAAAAATCTTTTAACACACACACACACATAATTTTTGTAACAGCTAACTGTTTTTAATATGACATATTTGTTTTAAAACGAGAGTATAATAAGCCAAAGTTAATGTACGTTACTACATATATATATATATATATATAATATATATTAATGGAAAAACATCTGTTTTGCCTATTTTCCATGTATTTTTTTCTCCAATTCTACAGAGAATCATCGTAGTTACGTCAAAGTGTCGAGAATAATACTTGTCAAACTAATATTGATCCACCTGTTAACAAATTGTAATCTACTTGAAATCCCCTCACCATCTCAGCAAATGGCAATCGAAGACACCCTAAAGTATCTTAATGATAGACAAGAAAGTTCGATATTCTATTTTTTATCTAACTATCTAAAATCTAAAATATCTTAATTCAAAAGATTTTTTTTTTTTAGATTTGTCTACGTGAGTTTGTAAGGATTTATTTATTAATATATATATATATATATATATATATATATATATATATATATATATATATATATATATATATATATATATATATATATATATATATATATATATATAAAAAAAAAAAAAAAATATAAAACAAAATCACTTAAATATAAAACTTCTTTTATATAAACAATGAGGATTGCCAATTCCTCTACAAGCTTTATGATAAATATTTACCAGAGCCAGCACTTAAAATATCTCTGTCAGGAACTTCTTCCCAATCCTCTGACCATGGTTTCGTGCTTTGGCACTCCTCAGAGAGATATTTTAAGTGCTGGCTCTGTCTAAGCATTTATCATAAAGCTTGTAGAAGAATTGGCAATCCTCATTGTTTATAACTTATAAGCTTAAGAAATAGGGTCATGTGATCTATGACTTGTATTTTGACTTTCTTTTATATAAGTCTTATTCCAGCATCATTTACTTCTTATGCTAAAGATACTACACATTTTTTTCAATTTTAGAAAATATTACATTTCAATGATCAGTTGTTTTTTAGATACTTTTGATATTGCCTCGCAATACACTACAGTACTTCATGATGGTGGGATTGAGACTATTAAATGTGCTCTATAAGATAGAAAATATAATCATCACTTTATTATAATTATGATTGAATTAATATATTTGATATTAATGAATATTTTATTTACTTTCAGTTCTAGATATTATTTAAAGAAACAAGGTGCTAATAATGGGTACAAAAATGGCACCATGTCATGCAAACATTTATATTGCACAACTAGAATCCTTTATACTTAGAAATACTAGGCTGTAACCTTAGACATATATAGATGATATTTTTATGATATGGCTACATAATGAAGTTGAACTATATTTTAAATACAAGTATATTTTATATACCTAGAGTCTAGATATAGTATAGGTGATTTAAATGCAGACTTTCAAGTCCCATTCAGCCTTCCACTTTATCTCACACACAGTACACATGTTCACACATGTGAACAAAGATAAATAATCTCCAATATACATATTTCATGCTGAAACACCACTCATCAGTTATTCCAGATCATCATCTTTCACAGACATATGTAATCAGTACTTCGTTTATAAAATCTTCACACTTGAATGAATATAGTTCAATGTAAACTCTTCAGCCATCCATACCATTGAAAATCTGATTATGGAACACTCATATCTCTTGTTAATGACAATTTTATTGTCATGCCCAGATTGACTTTAAATCACTCTGATCCCTCATGTATAGGACCTTATCCATTTAAATATAAGAAGAGGGATAAGCAGGATAAAGCTTGAATTTGTAATATTTTAAATACAAATATACTTTATATTCCTAGAGTCTAGATGTAATATAGGGAACTTGAATGTATGTGTTCAAATCCCATATACTGTCAATAATTTTAATAAAAATATACATTTACAATGAATTTTTCCAAATTAATTTTATATTTTGTTGATGATGAAATTATTTTCACTACTACTATTGTGTATAGAAAACTGGCTTATAACCATCACTACCTACATTTTCATAATAACTATCCTAAATATTTAAAGGTTAATATTTTCTATAGTTGATTTTTAACAATTGGAAAGAAATATAGTAATAAGAAGTTTCTTCAATAAAATAATGAGGTTATTTATGATAGATTGATGAATATGTGATATCCCATAATGTTGTAGGATAAAGCAGCAATAAAATCTTCAGTAATTAAAAAAAAGCTCATTTTTCTTTAAAAAAACAAGAAACATGTAGATATTCCACTATTGCTTTTACATTTAATAGAGACTTACCTAATATTAACCATATATTGAAAAAATATTAGAACATATTACATATTACATTCTGCAGATTATTTAAAATCTATATTCTCCAATCCACCTAAAATTGTGTATTGAATACATAGATAACTTAAAGATATACTCATCAAAACAAATTTGATTAGCAATTCTGCATCAGAAAAAGATTATTTGCATGTGGTAATAAAAGATGTCTTACATGCTAACATATTATTGCCAACAAAGTAGTCCAATCTGTATACATAAAAAATTGAGTATTATGAAAAAAAATCTTTATTTTTATGTGAGATTTAGAATCTATTGTAGATCAACTGACACACTATATCTTGACAAATTTTTTAGATATATAATACATATTATAAAGAGTGAGCTCCTCCATTTTTATATATGAATGTTTCCCCTACTGATAATTGGCAGCCAAGAATGACTCGATAGATTTAGAGGCATTCAAAAATAAATTTGTCATCAAAGGGAAAAATTGATAAAGACCCACCATATTTTTTTTTTGGATTTGAAAATTGGATTAAATTGTGATCACATGAATAATTAGGCAAGATTAATATATACATGTACTTGGAATCAAAATTTAAAGTCATGAACCATTAGCAATTATGGATTAATAAAATTTATAAAATAACTCTCCGATAAAGTTATTTTTTAATTATTATGTTTGATAAATTTATATGTTAATTTGAAGGTGTAAATAAATAGGCAATCTTAGAACTGGAACATGAGGATCAAGATTGTTATATAAGCTGTTCTGATACCTGAACTAAATGTTCATGTATTTTAAGATAGCAAATCGTATGGCCCATGGGAACTAAGTACTTGGTACTGAATCCCATAAGTAATTGCACATTTGGGCTGCATTTTTTATTTATTTTATGTAGCCCCATAATCTTGAAAGTTATGCTATAAATCACCCATTTGCCCTCCATGATATAATTTGTTCAGCATTTATCTGAACCTCAGATCTAGTTTATATAATGCAATCTTCATAAAGAGCATATTTATTGTTTATAGTTCCTAGTTATATCTTTTAGTTATCATTTTCATAGGATTTGACTATTAGTAAATCTTGTAGGAATGACATACCATAATTAAGGCAATGCTTAGACTGTAGTTTATTAAAATTGTAATTAACCCTTTTAAATTATAGTGCATAAGATGAGAAATTGTTTTCTAACTTGCTCATCATTGCTAAACCTGTGTGTGTAAATCCTGATGCAGTTTGTTCATTTGTATTATTTATCTTATAAATTTCATAATTAAATATTTTAAACTTATAAATGTTTAGTGTGTTATTCATAATTCATTACCAAATGTTATTCAAATCTACACTAATTTAGTACTAGTTGTTAATATATACATACTAAGCCATAGATGTGTGTGTATGTGTGTTTAGTTAAATTATTAGTAATTTGGTCATTTATTCCCTGAGTCTCTTGCTCTACACTTTGCTACTGCTGGCATGCAAATTAAGAAACTCCAAGTGTAGCCTCATATATATATATATCATTAATAGTGTAGTAAGAAACTCCAAGTGTAGCCTCATATATATATATATCATTAATAGTGTAGTAAGTCATGCAGTGTTGGTGGAGGAGCTGATGTGTGATCTGATTCAAGGTCTCAACCTCTCATCTAGGTCAGCCTTGAGGTAATTTGCTGAAACTCTGGATTTTTTTGCATGAATCTACAAATCTGACCATTATAATATTGTGCCAACTACAATTTGGTATAATTTTAATATGTGGTGGAATATCAAGTGTATTTTGATATTATTATTTTTAATTATGTTTTAATAGGTAATGTATTAGGCTAAAAGCATTAAAATAGGTTGCTATGACAATTAAATATTAAAGCAAGAAATGTATTATTATTATTACAACATAAAATTATAGATTAATTTTATTCATTTAAAATGCATATGTAAATAATTATGACTTTGATAAAATTATTATTGTTTTTTTATTATATGTATTTTATTTATTGCATTTATAAGTAAAACATTTATTAACAATGCATCCAAATATTTAATGTTTTAGATGTGTTTTGTTATGTTTATTTGTTGTATGTAATGAGTATAATTTTTATAAAATCTTATTATTATTATAAAAAAGATTTTAAGCATGGAACACAGGATGATTTAGTATAAGAGTGAATAAAGAGTGTAAATTTAGTTTTTATGACATCAATTGCAAGAGGTTTTATATATAAGACTGAATGATTTAAATTCACTTACTAACATTCTGACTTTCATAAAAGCAAACCTATATTATTTTATAATTTTTTTGTATTTATTTTAAAAGTAATTGTTTGATAACCACAAAAAAAACGAAAGAGTAGAAATGATTACATTTGTCCAGGAAACTGGACAGGATTGACCAAACTTGTTAAAAGAAGAAGAAAGAAATTTATAGCATTCAAATTCAAATTGATATTTCCCTATAGAAAATGATCATCACAAGTGAGCAAAATATTTTAATATTGAAATATAGGAACTAACATAATATTGCTGTATATAGGAATTGTTCTCACTTGCAAATATAATTTTATGATATCAATTAAATATTTTTTCATAGGATTTAAACCAGTTTATTTTTACATTGTATTGTAATAAATGGAGTCTGATGTCTGTTTATTCACAATGCCATTATGGTGTTAAATATTTGCTAAATGAAGGAAAAATCAATAATATTGGAATTTAATAAATGTACATTGTTTTGGATAAATGTTTATGATATCTGAACTTTACTTGGATTAGTAAATGTCATTAAATTACAGCTCACAGAATAGACATTAAAATTATTGTGTTATTTTAAAGTGTCATATGGAAGGTACAGGACCGTGATGAGGTCGTATGTTAATATGTGTTTTATTTTGTGTATTTATTTGTATAATATATTGTGCCCTTTTGTATGGGTCTCCATAAATTGTTGTATCAATCTATTTAAAAAATTTTAAATTTAAGATATATTTAGCTATATGATGTTAATTTTATTTATAACAATCTTTTAAAAAGTGTAATTAAAGTAATCTATGAATATTTGATATGTGAAAATTGTGCTGATGTTTGAGAGAGACGTTTCAATGGGGATGATAATAGTATATGGTTGGGAAAACTGGCCATAATCAATACTGCATTAATAAATTTAATAAATAAATGTTTAAAGTTAAAAGTTTTAAAAAAGACAAGTTAAAATTAAATGCATATATTTATTGTTGATAAAGATTAATATTTAATAAGTGAATATAAATATTTTAATTATTAGTAGTACATAATAGAAGATTAATATTTGATCGAATTATTATTTTAAAAATTGTTATAATATATTGTTTATTTTAAAAATATTTATTTTTAAAAATGAAATTGTTAGTTTATTTTTAGATTATTACAAGCGTTTGTAGCTGTGTTGTAAAACAGATGTTAGTTAGACACATACACACATGCTTGGGAGTTTTTTTTAGTAAAGTTGCAAAACTATTTTAAAATTCTGTTATAAAATTTATAAATATTATATTGGCTATCACGAGATAAAAATAAAAATAGTTAATGTGAAATATTAAATCTGATTTTTAAAATACTGCTTAAAAACATAACGAATAAAAATAGACTTAATTTGTTTATAAAAATAATCTTATAAAAGTTAAAAGTGAAATAAAGTAAAAAAGTATATTTTAAAAAAATGTTTAATGGATTTAAATAAACGATAAAGATTGATTTAAGAATTTAATAATGTAATAAAAAATAAATATTAAATAAGTCATTATTTATTTTTAATTCTGTCTTGTTGGTAAAATATGTAAATAAGCTAGCAAGTTGATTGTTTAATTTACCAATCAAGTGGGGAGTTTCTTCGGGTATAAAACCAAGGTTCAATTGTTCGGAGGGGGATTGTGATTGTAATTTTTAAAGTAATTTTTAAAGTAAAGTGTGCTATTAGAATTAGCTAAGAAAAATTATAGACGCTCTCAAAATCATTTTTAAAATTATAAGAGAGTGGTTTTGAATAATTTATAACAAGTTTTACCGTCAAATATGCAGTGCTAATTTTAATTATAATTTCCTATTGATCGTCTCGATCGAAGCTCAATTTACTATCAAATAGTCATGAAGACATCGTATAAGGATAAAATGTATTGGAGACTTTATACTAAAAATTTAACAAACGCTGGATTAACTAGGAGAGTTACTAGATGCATAAAAGTAATATGTTGGACCTTATATAAATTTAAAAGCTGATTGTAATTAGTTTTTATAAAACAGATATTTAAAAGAATGAGAAATACTTCTTTATGAAGAAAGTATTTGTAAATTATAAATCTAAGTATATAACTTAGTAAAGATGGTAAATAATAATGATTACATAAATACTTGCCTTGTTAAGTCTTTATGGTTTAAAAGACTAAATTTTGATAGTTTTAAAAGGCAAATAAATTGAAAGTTTAATCGGCAGAGAAGTACCTATGAATAAAAATTATTATATTAGAAAGTCTGAACGCTGGTCGTACAGAAGAATCTAAAATTAATCTTACCTAAATATTTTGTTAAGGAATGCGCAAATCAAATATACGTGGATATCCAAATCAATTTAAAATAATTAAATAAGAACTTTATAAACTATTGACTAATACTAAAAATAATAACTTTAAAATAATTTTCCTTTAAAGAAAAGAATTCGGATCATATAAACTATTTTAATTATTATTTTCTTCTTATGGTGGAACTGACTCTTATTTTTATTTTATTTTTAAAAAAAAAGAACGTTTTCATTTTTTTCATAAAAACTTTTAAAAACACGTGATGTACCGGAAAAGGAAGTAATGTTTGGTGAAAGTTTGTGCCTAGGAAAAAGAACAATTATGGGTGAAAGAAGACACCGTTGGATTTTATGTAATATGTTTTTATTTATTAACTAACATAAATATTTAATTAATTATTGATTTATTAAAGATAGGAAAGGTACATTTACATTTTTAAAAAAAAGCTAAATATTAATATAACATTTCATTGCATAAAGTTTATTTTTATAATTATACAACACGTAATATTTTAAAGAATAATTGTTGAGTGTAAATGTGAAATTATTTTGTAAAACTGTAATCCTGGAGGACATCGTGTGACGGACTGTACATTAAAGTATCATTTATGGTAAAAATTATATAATAGTAATAATTTGATGTATTTGCTATGTTTTCTTTAGATCAACCAAATGTTATTTGATTGTTGAATGGATGGATAAATATTTAAAGAATATACACACATAATATTAGTAATAACAGTTTTATTTTAATATGCATACTTTAAATTGATGATGTAAATTTAGTACAACATAATATGAGAACCTAGAAATAATTATATGATTCTTTCGTGAATAAATTTTAATGTTTCTGTTACAATATTAGGAATTAGATTTATTATATTCGTATAAGTTATTTATTTTTTTCCTTTTCAAGTTAGTAAGAGGTACAAAAATCTATATTTTATTTTTATTTTATTAGATAAGTTAAGTTAATTTTATGTAGAAATTTATATTTTGATTGAAGGTTTATCGTATATAAATGATGAGGTATAAGAGATTTTGGATAAATATTATTTTTTTTTTAAAATTGGTCATCTATTTTTCTGAAGTTAAATAAGGTTAAAATGACTTTTGTAGATAGAAGTTTTTTTAGGAAGGAATAAGAATAACAAGTAAAGAAAAGTAATGTTTAAATAGAAAAGAATCATAGAATTTTATTTGATATAATACTTTATAAAATTTGAAATTGTTGAATAATTTTAAATATTATTTTAAAAGAACATATACGTATTGCATATTTTGATAAGACATGTAGTATGACATTATATCGGAATGGAATAAATAGTTATAATTAATAATTGTTATTATATTACAAAGTTATATCAGTTGATACATTAATTAATATTTGAGTAATACTGATAGTAAATGTAATACATACTAGTACATTATAATATAAATAGCAGTAAGACTTAAGTGAAGTAGCATTTTAATTATTAAAGTCTGTTTATTTACATATATGCTACATGAATGATATTTCACATAAAACCTTTTCTTGTATTAATTGATGACAAATGATGTTTATTAAAATTTAAAATCATAAACTTAATTAAATGTTATTGATAGAACATTTAAAAAATGTATAAATTATCTATTTATGATTATGGAAATAGTAACAGTGTAAAAATCTTGTATTATTATTTTTCTTATTTTTGTTTTATTTTCTTTAGTTCCATTTGTAATGTAAATAGTGTAAATAAGTTATTTGTTAAAGTTGATGTAAATAAATTTGTTTAAGTTGTTTAAAAGTGTGTCGAATTCATTATTTTACACCACAGCATTTGACAACAGATAATTTGAATGTACATAATATTTGCACAATATGAATTTATTATTTTATTATTTTAGAAAGAAACACAATATTTTCTTAATATAATTTATAGAAATTGATTGACATTAACATATAATATTACAATGGTCATAAAGTAATTATAATGCACAATATAAGAGTATAATATTATTTATTGCCACAAATTGTTAAATTATAAGATTTTAGTCTATTTTAAAATTAAGATACTATATGGAAATGAAAGACATGTATATGATTTACTTATTTTCTTAATGATTAATGGTATAATCAAATAGATAAGATTAAGCTATACACTAAAGATTATTATTGTTAGTTATTGTTATTAGAATAAGTTAGGTGTATTTAGGTTTGATATTAAATCCCTTATCATTCCTATCTGCACGAATTATTATTACTTTAAGATAATTAGAAGAACCTGAGATCGTTTAATTATATTTCCTTAACAAAAGATTGAGATTTATTTATCTATTATTATTAAAGATAGTTCATTTATAAAAGTCATAAGAGTGCTGTAGAGTTAGTAATGAGATAATAAAGAAGTAATAGTATTCTTATGCCATTGAGACAGTGTCTTGGAAAGACATTGGCTCAATGTAAATTCAATTACCAATTGTAACTTCACTTCACAGTCTCATGATTTTAGTAAATACTTATTTAATTAGTACATAATATTGAACTATATTAATTTTTGATAAGTTATAATAAATCTGATAAGATATAGTATTATAAAAATATATTAAAGATAGTTATACATATTTTAGCCGAGCATAATGATTTAATTGAGCTAGTCATATTTTAAATTATATCATATATCGAGAAGTGAGGGTACAATATATATATATATATATATAATATATATATATATATATATATAATTGATTACTATATCTTAGGTTAATTGATTGTATATTTTATATATGTGAAATAAAAGAAAGTTAAATATAGTTTAAATTTACAGTTATTTCTAAATTTTATTAGCTAAAACTTCTATTTTAAAATGTTATATGTTTATTCATTGACTGAAAATTACTTTTAAATATATGTGTCATAATTATTAAAAATCTGAAACAATTGTATCATAACAATTATTCATTGATATTTATTTAGAAAAAAAAAGGTGAATAATATTTACTAAGGCAATAAACTTAAAGCATGTGCGCTTGAAAATGCGAAAGTAGAGACCTCTACAGTCAATTAACAAACAAATTTACGATTATTACATTTTATTTTAATCAGTTATTTTATTATGAAGACTATCAAAGTGTCCTTAACTTTCTTGTATTTAAAATAGTGTATGCATGCAACAACATTTTCATTTTACATAAATTTTATATATTAAACATTATATAGGTAAATATTTGATATATAAACACGTGTTTTATTTTTTTAAAAAAATCAAAATCATATATCACACGATTCAATTTTTAAGCTTGTAAATAAAAAATAAAGAGCTCTCCTCATTTGCTCAAACAATCTTTATTGATAAATGCCAGCCAAACAAAGCACTTAAAAATATCTATCATGAAAACTATTTCTTAGCCTCAGATCACGGTTTCATGTTTTGGCATTCCTCAGTGAGATGCTAGGATAGCTTCCGACCCTAGATCTAAAATTACCAGACCAAAGTCCGAATCCTCCCTAGAATCTCACTGAGGAGTGCCAAAGCATGAAATCAATAATCTGAGGCTAAGGAGTGGTTTTTAAGATAGAGATTTTTAAATGCTTTGTTTGGCTGGCATTTATCAATAAAGCTTGTTAGAGCAAATTAGCAGAGCTCTTTATTTAATTTTTTTAAATATTAAAATAACTTACTTGATATTTAACTATAGTGTATATTACAAACATTTATTTTCTATATATCATTATTTTTATGTACTCATTGTTAATAGATTGTAAATTCAATTTAAACAAATAAACACTTGCCTTAGTTGTCATTCAATTAATAATGCAAACCTATAAGCTATTAAAATTTTGATAGAAAGTCGTCATGTATTGATTTACACTATTTCGTTTATAGTAAAGAATTATAAAATAGGCCAGGAAGTAAATGATTAGATTAGTAGGAGTATGTATTATTATGTAGTAAATCCAGTATATTATTATTTGAGTTAGATATACATTTTTATAAAATAATAAATAAATTAATTTGTTATTGTTAAATGTTTGATAATTAATTAGAAGATCACCATAATTATTTTAACAGTTATAAAGTAATAGTTATTTTTGGATAAAAATGTATATATGACCTAGTTCGAAAAATATAAAGTATAAATATATTAATTTGTTAGGATAAACAAAAGTGATCATAATTGGAAGCTTGCATATTTTTTTTAAACTATTAGTATTAAGTTAGGAAAATTGGAAATCTTATGCTATTATAAAATTGGTAATTGCATACATTAAAAATGGTATTTGAATTACATTAAATAGAATGATTTACTTTATTTATATTTAAAGCTTATTAGTGCAGAATGTATAACAATAATAACATTAAATGCACTAAACCAAGATTATGTTTTTTATAACAAAATTGTTATTTTATATATAATTCAATTTATTTGACTAATTATTTTAACTACAATTTAACTTGTCTATTTTTTTTTATTTCTTAAAAAAAAAAATTCAAATAGAAAATTCTAATTAACAATTCAATATACATATTCCCATGGTATTTTTACTGTAAACATCTACTTAACTAAATCTTTATCACTATTTCTATCTAAAATTATTTTTTAAATATACAAATATTCTTTAATTAAGTTCTTTGCATAACCTATAAAATTTCCAACATTTTGATATAAAATGTATATGATTATATCGTTGCATATATATATAAATATATTAAAATTTGTATTTTTAATAAAAAATTTATTTTTTATTGTTCATACATAATATATATATATATATATATATAATTATTCAAAACAATATAATAATTAATATATATAATTATATATATTTTATTATAATTGAAATACAGACATTGATTATATATATATATATATATATATATATATATATATATATATATATATATATATATAATTAAACTATATATATATATATATATACATTGATTTATATATATATAATTAAACTATATAAATAAATATCTTTCATATATTTAATATTTCACTTCTGTTTACATTTGTCAATGTACTTATAATCATTTTTATACACTGATTTAATTTAAATTGTATTTTAATACTTTTTATTTATAATCTTTATTATTTTATTTATGTTATAAAACATACATTATAAATACAATGAAACTGCTAAGTATATATATATATGTAATAATATTATAATTTGATGTCTGTATTTCTTCAAATCAATATATGCAATCTTATAATTGAAGATTTATAAATATGGTAATTAGATATGTGTAAAGTATAACTTTTTAAAATTTTATCCACTTAGGAGCACTTTCAATTATTCTTGTAGACATTGTCAACTAACACTTTGAAAGGCTAACCTTTCCACAATTCTGTGTTCTTAATGTTTCCTGCCTGTCTATTAATTAAGTATTGTTTATATTTATATATTAGGAACTTCCTTTAATTTTTTTTTTTTCAAAAAAAATAACAACAAAAGAAAAATAAAAGAAGCTATGCTAATGTACAAATACAAACAAGACTTAATTAATACACATGTAGCAAATGTTAAGTACACAGAATTGTGGGAAGGTTAGCCTTTCAATGTGTTAGTTGACAGAAACTATGAGATATATATAGTCGAGGATAGTCGAAAGCACTTCTAAATCTTCTAAATGGATAAAATTTTTAAACTTATATTTTACATATATCTAATTATTGTATTTATAAATATTCAAGTGTAAGATTATATATATATATATACTCATAGTATTATTTCCAGATGGTTCCATGTAATAAAATATATTATAATTTTATATATATATATGTCTTATGTAATATTTATATATATTATGTTATTGCTGATACTATTCTTCATACAAAAAACCAAATAATAAATTATACAATCCTCCCCTATTATAAACCGAATGTTGTAATTTATTCCATTTGTATTATTTATAAAGCATCTCTTATTCTTTATATCCATAAAATATTATAAAAATATTTGTTAACATATCTTATATAAAATATTGATTTATATTGATTACTATCAAAATATTTCTTTTACAAATTATTCATTTTTAAAGAATCCAAATCACCACTTAAGTTCAGTACATATACTTCCTTATGACTCGTTTTGATTATAATGGAATAACAAATTTTTATAAAATATGTTTAACATAACATAATTCATTATTTGCTACTTTAATTATTTTTTCTTTAATCAATATATATATTTCCATAAAAGTTTTTATTTTTTTATCTAGATCAATATTTGTATGCATATTTGAAATCTCTAACACTATAAGATATATGTTTTTATATTTTTATTTTAATTTTCAAATACACTCAATTTTTCAATAAGGTTATTTGAATTGCTAACATTATGATCATTTTTTATTCATATATTTTTCGAAAATATTACAAACAAATCATTTAATTTTTTTGGAAAATAAATATTGATAAGTACTTATTACTGGTCTAAATGAAACATCTATTTTATGTGTTTTAGGTCAAACCACCTTCCAAATAAAAAATGAGACAATTTCCATCTAGTTAGTTTATTAACATGAGATGTATTAGTTGCCAGTTTATTAAAAGAGTTTCTAATTTATGTAATATTTTTAAAGTATATACATATGAATATTGTTTCTTTAAAAATATTATATATATTATATTAGTTAAGCCTCACTGAGAATTAAGAAATAAAGATATACACAATCTTTAAAATAATATATTTTATTTATCATATACAGTTACAAGTTTTTATTGACATTTAAATAAAAACAGATGATTAAAATAATATAGGCAATTATTTTAGTTTTAATATTTGACAAAAAACATTTATGTGCTGTTATGTATTTAAAAGAACAAGGAAGATATATAATATTTAAATTTATAGATATAATAAACATCTCCATACTTCCTCATTCTTTTTAAATTCATATAAATAAAGATATAATAATAGACAAATGACCCCAAGATGCATTTTGTGCTAAAACAGCATTCATCACTTAGCTCATGTCACTATCTCTCATATATATCTCTATTATATGCAAAGTATTTATCTTTATTTATATAAATTTAAAAAGAATGGGGAAGTATGGAGGTGTCTATTATATCTATAAAGATATTACACACGGGACAGAGAAAGGCAAATAACTCCGTGTTTGTGTAAATTAAAAAAAATCAGATATATTGATCTTTAACTGAAGTTTAAACTTTATATCTGTGCTAGAGATAATCTCTAGTTTCGAAATTGATTAATAATAATCACTATTGTATTTATCTGAAATGGATGGTGTCAAAGTTGTGAGTGGAGGGAATTTGACAGTGGTAAATGAAAATGTAACAATTAACTATTTAAATTTAATAAAATTATTTAAAAAAAATATTTAAGTTACATTTTTATCATTTTTTGTTAATATTAAAAATAATTTTAGCAATAGTTAAATGCAAGACATTTATAAACAAATGTTCATGGTGTGTGGGGATGGTATGGAAATTGTACAATGGAAAATTTTAGCATTGCATGGTCTCTAAGAGATAACCATAGTAATTTAAGATATCAATTTTGCATTAAGCAGGGGCATTTATCTTAAAAAAACTGTATACTTCTTAAGAAACTTTTGAACCAACTAGATTGTCTTTTTTTAATATAGTTTTTAAAAAATGGCAATAATATTACAGTTATTAACCATGATAGTCAGATAGATAAACATAGTCCAACAGGGCTTGTGAAGCCTTCATTTCTGTTGCCTATATTACTGCTAAGTCTCCATTGCAAAAATTAAAATAAAACAAAACAAAAACTTAAAATAAAATAAAAGCCTATCTAACAAAAAAAACCCTATCTTTTCTAAATCTCAACATTGAAGAAGTTACATTCTAAAAATATCCAGAGGTAGAATGTTAATGCATGAACCAATAGTTTATCAACATTTCCAAGAATTCTTAAATTTGTACATCCACAATTTATTGATAATCATATGATTCACATGCTTTTAAAATAATCTATTATTTATTTGTCTTTGCAGGTATTCAAAAATAAGCCTATTATTGTGATGATGGGATTTTTTATTTTCATTTTTAGTTATCTTCTTTCATTATCCTTGAAAAATCAAATATTGCAAAGGAGATGTGATCTAACTTATTCATAATACTATTTTATTTCCACATTATCAACCAAAAGAGTATTAGAAAAACAAACTATTACCTTATTGTTGTGGGATTTTTTTATACAAATGGGGTGGAAGATGTAAGATCATCATAATGTCAGAGGCAATTGTGACTTTAACTTCTCTTGTTTAACAATTCCTAATGGCTGATTGGATTATATTTTAAAAATTAAGCCACTGTTCTATATTTTATTTTCATAATTTTTAAATTTATTTATTACAAGTATACATTTACAAATAAAAAACAGTCTTAAAATTTTTTTAAATTTTCAAGTATAGAAAAAAAAAATTAAAAAAAAAATATAAGTAGAAAAATAATAAAATAATGGTAGATGTCATTTTGCTATTACTGATAAAAATATTTTTAACAAAATATGTTTTTTTTCAGCTCCCTTCTCTAAAAGTAATATATATTTTGTAAATTTAAAATATAACTTATAATTAGAAATATATTGCAAAATTAGCACTGCTATTATTTACATGAAAGTTTATTAGGATAGCATTTATTTGTTTATATATATATATATATATATATATATATATATATATATATATATATATATATATATAATATATATATATATATATATATATTGGACTATTTCCATCATCTAATATGAAAAATTGAATGTTCTTAGAAAAATTTAACTATTTAAATTTTTCATTTACATTTGACAGTTAATAATAGCACACAGCTTAGTATAAGCACAATATTTTGAGTGGTTTTATTTCTCCTTTTTGTTTAGATGTTGGTGACCTTGCCAATGACAGTACTACTACCTTTAGATTCTTGAATATTGAATTTTAAGGTACCACAGCTCAGTTAGTTAAAATATTAACAATTTAAAGATTCAGGTTTGATTCTCATACTAGTACTATCACTGATCAGCTTAACCAAAATGGAAAAAGGGCACAGATTAATTTTACTTGAAACATTTTGAATGTATTAATCTGTGTGTTATTACTTGATAGTTTAATGCATCAGCAAAATTTAAATATTTTTTTTTCTAAATATATTCAATAATTAATAGTAGCTAATGATGGAAAATTTTCAATATATAAATACATTAGTACTGCTATGCTTATAAGAGAAATATTCTTTCTTCGATTAATTGCAACTAAAATTATTAAAATTATTTATGTATTGTTTCAAATCAAATATTTTTGAAAAAAAATGTGAATTTAATCATAGATATTTTGTTTTAAAAGAAATACTTATAAAAGAATATTTCAAAAATAATAATAAATAAGTAAATAAACAATGAAAAATATAGAACTTTTTCATCTGAAATAATATAAAAGAAAGTGTGTGGAAATACTTTCACAAACACTCTCCAAGCATGAGAAGAAAAATCTACCAATCAGTGCTATTTCTGACTCATTTATATTCAGTTATCTGAATGATACTACCATCTTCAGAATTTTTTAAACTAGTAAATCAAGAATACTATAATTTTTAAATGTGCCATTCAATAAACAAAAAGAATCAGCATAAGAATGCTATAGATAATCATAATCGAGTGAAGATAAGCTGATAGTTATTACTACACTAGAAAGTGTTACAATAACACTTCTGATAGTAATATTTAAAGACAGTGTTGCTTTATTAACATCTTATGATGCCCTCATTAATAAATATGTCAAAGAGAGAAGACATATTCACCACAGTAATTTAAATCAATATTTGATTCTATAAAACTCAAGAAAAGATTTTAATGTTTTATTATTTATAGTTTTATAGGATATTAATGAGAAATGGAATAGCAATAAATCATTTGTACCACATAAAGCAAATTTTGTGATTAACTTCAGATTGAGAAATTCAGGGTCAGTAAGCTTAGCATAGTTGATAATTATTAAAATAAATTGTTACTATTTTTGCAGTGATAGATGGAAGGTTCAAAAGAAACTGATATTTGGATTGAAGCTCAACTTTGTCACTTTCAATGTGTCATCTACATATGACTTCTTGAGTGACAATAAATTATTTATCATTTTCTTATGCAGTTTAGTGCAATTATAAAATGAGGGATCTAATCTCTAAAAATATTTATTGTTTGCCAAAGCTCAATCTGTCACCTCAGGACTGTGATGTGACATACCATTCAGAGCAAATGTTACTTTTGATGTTCAAATCGCACTTAACATTTTGAGTCAGAATACATTTACTTATTTTTCTCTATGCAGTTTAGTGCAGTCAAAAGCTAAAAATGGTTTTATACCAAAAATTCAATCTGATACCTTTTGCACTCTAATAATAAAAACTCCAAGCAAAATAACCTTTTGATTGTTTTCCTGTAGGTTTGTGATACTGATATTTTAGTTGTATTTATATATTGGACTATTTCCATCACCTAATATTAGGCATTCAAGTATTGAATGTCTTTAATAAAATTAAACTATTTAAATTTACCAAATATATTCAATTGTTAGTAATAGTACACAGATTAGAATATTCACAATATTTTAAGAGGTATTATTCTCCTCTCTTCTTTGAGTGTTGCTGGCCTGACCTGTGACAGTACTAGCATGGGAATCGAACCTGTACCTTTAGATTGTCCAGCTATAATTCCCATTATAGTACTGCATGTGGCCAGTAACAGTCTAATCAAGCGAGCCATCTTCACAAATAGCTCAGTTGATTTAAGTAATACCTTAAAATTCAATATTCAAGAATCCAATGGTCTATGTTTGATTCCCATGATAGTACTGTCACTGGTCAGGCCAGCAAATGTCAAAGAAAACAGGAGAATTTTTCGAAACCTTGTGCATATACTAACATATGTGTTATTACTAATAGTGGAATGAATTTGCAAAATTTAAATAAAGTCAATTTTTTTAAAGACATTCAATACTTTATATTAAATGATGGAAATAGTACATTATATAAATATAACAAATTAATTGTTTTTAGGCCCGGAATGGTTTGGTGCAAAAGTATGGTATATTAAAGAATTAAAGACCTATGGAAAACAAATCAACTCAGCAAATTCTGTGTTCACAAATTATATCATCATATAATTAGAAAATCATTTTATTTATTATTTTTTATACAATTTAAATTATCATCTTATATGTAAATTTTAAACTGTTTCGACTCAATAAAAATACTTACTTTTTCACTAATTAAAATGCTTTATAATTTATTTAATTATATTTTGATTATTTTTAAATCGTGCTTCCAGTAGCTTTTTAAACTAGTATAGTATTCAAATAAGTGTAAAAAAATAAATATTTTCTTTTGTTACATTTATATTACAATAAATTTTTAAACGGATTCGTACTTTTCTAAATAATTGATTCTCATTTGAATTGCCAACCACTATTATAAGATACTTTTTTTTTTCTAAACTGAAGTTAATCTGAAGCCGAAATGGAAGATTTAATGAAAAACGTTTTCATAGTAGGGAAAACATTTTGAGACTAATTAGTAATAATTGACCTTTTTTTTTTTAATTTTTATACACAGTATTGCCTTAATATAGTTCATATATATATATATATGATCGATCGTATTGTTGAAAATTGTACATAAAAACATGTCTAATTACATTTTTTTATTATTATCTCGTCTTGTATATTTTTGTTAATTAATGTAAGCCAATACATAAATAATTTAAAAGTTTAGAGTTTAAAATCATTAACTGAATTGAATAATTAAAGACTCGTAATTGAATAAACATTCGAAATAAAAAAAATATTAACATAATAATATTGATAAATAAAACACACACACATATATATATATATATATAATTAAAATGTAAAACAGACTCATATTCAAAGGCGATTGCAGAGTAAAAGTTTAAATGTCTCTTAACAGTTTTTCCTAAAAGAGCAATGAATGAGAAACAGTAGTAGCTACGTTTTCCAATTGCCAATCGAGAGTGAGTTTGAATAGTTTTGTTACCAATTTTCCAAGAATAGCTAACTATTCATTTAAAGATTAATACGGCGTACAGAATCTCAATGGTTATATGCTAACTATACAAAAGACACATTTATGCCTTTTGATTAGAATTTCACATGGATTAGATTTGAACGTATATTTGTATAATTAGAAGACATTAACGAAAAGAAAATCATACAAATTATCTTCATAAATAAAAGATTTAATAATTTAGTAATAAATTATATCTGCCTTCCTATTTCAAAAACTGAGGTTCGAAATTTGTGTTTAGGAGAATCTCAAAAATTATTTAAAACATAAATAGACTCTGTTAGCGTCTCAATATCATATTTATCTATTTTTTGCAGAAAATGAAGTCTTAGATTAGTCTGCAAATGCACTTCTAAATATATGGTTTCATTGACTATATAAGTAAAATACAACAGTACTGTAATGTATATTGCATAATAGGAAGGAGAGATATCAAAATACTACAGATGATAAGCTCGTACTTATAATTACAATCATGAGATACTTTTCTCTTCTTCAAAAATATCTTTCATAAAAATTCATATTAACTGAAATTTTTTATATTATAAATAGAAAGATATTTTAGCTATAAATATATAACAAATAAGCAAATATTTATGTTTTTATTTATTTACAGTATACAACTTTATCCCATCACCAAAACTCAAAGTTAAACTAAAATATTGCATAAAAACAAATAGTTATAATGGTTTCCTATGAGAAAAAAATAGCCATTTACTCCAGCTAAAAATTACATTATAAGCTGTGAACAAACAATTTAAACCTAATTTACATTATATGTTGTGTAAACTATACTATGTGTATTATGCTAGTATGTACTTAAAATGTGTATGGTTGTATGTGTATGCATGTACTTATGTATGATAAAGCAATTTAAATTTATGCAAAAAAATACCTATCTTAAAAGTTGTTCTTTCTTATGATCTATTCTTCAATTATAATTATATAATGTTCTAAATCATGAATTGCTAATTCTAAGATCCATTATAGTCTTTGAAATACTTTCATAATTTTGATTTTTTAGAGTGCACCAAATAATGGTTTAGGAAGTACAGAAATCGTTTAGAATGGATGGTAGATGTGTGTTTTTTATATGGGATACAATGATTTTATTATTTTGGAAAGTTTTAATACACCTAAGATGGCTTTAGCACTTTAATCTATTTTGTCTTTGTTTTTAAAAATGGTGGTAATGGTAAACATGGATAAACCCAAGGAAGAACAGATATCATGATTTCCTGCTCTTTCAAGTCAACTTAAGATATCCATTTTTGTTTCCAAGCTCAGAGATTTTTTTAAATTTTTTACGCAGCCATGATTCTATTTGAAAAGATAAGCTTTAAACAGAATTGCTAAAACTGCAAAATATACTGCTGCAATGAATGAGAAAGTAAATCCAGCTGTTAACAATTTTTTGTGTTCTTCCACACAATTGTTTCTAGTTGTTCTGAAAAAAAATCATACTGAAGTTTTATTTCTTCAAATTTGTACTATTATATTACTTACAGTAAATTATTGGGAATTAAAAAATGTTTAATAAGAACTTTTTAATTGATCACAAAAACTAATTATTCATTATTCGTATAAGAGTAACAAAATTGGCATATTGTAAATTGTCAAGATTCAATCACAGTTAGACTTATAAAAAATTTCTGATGTATTAAAAAAGAAAAAAAAAATGTATTTAATGCATTCTGTGTAGCATATTGTAATCAATATTTAAGGTTTTTTTAACAATATGTAATAATCAGATCTAAATAACAATTACTTTATATACAAAGATACTAACTGTCACATTTTTTTAATGAAATATCATATTTTATTAAGTTTGAGAGTTCATGTTGTTTGAAGTAACCTAATTTTTTTGATTAGTGCAGTCAAACTATTTAAATAAATATTAAATTTATTAATCTTTATCAGTTTATTTGTATGTAATTCTAATTCATATACATTTTTTTAAAACTGAAAATACATTTTTTTCTCTCTTCTACATTTTTATACATGTGTGATAACATTATGAGTTGTTTAAAATTTAGCAAATACACTGTGTTATTTTCAATTTAGATTATAGTATTTTTTGACTATACAAGGTTCATTATTATGATTTTTTTTAATTCAAAATAATAATTACAATAATGGTGATAATTATTTTTGCATCAAATAGATAATGTTAATAAAAATACTAATACATAAAAATAAGTAAATAGAGTGTACAGATTTTAAAATAATGTAGACATTTTTAAATTTAATACATTATTAATATATTTGGTTGTTGTATGCCATTAAAATATGATTTTGATTATTTATTACACTGAATAAAAGTCTTTGTTAGCAGGCTTTATAATCATTAATAATAAAAATCTTTACTTTGGATATATCATTATTGAAGAAGGATTTCTCTTGCAAAGACACTGGATAAAAAAAAAACAAATTTCTGTACTATACATTCAGTAATTGTATTATAAGTTTATAATCAAAATATTGTATACAGCATTAATATTGTGTACATGATTGTGTATTATAAATAAACTCTGTAATGACCATTTCTCTATGAATGTCACTATTTTGCTTTTGGATGGCATGGTATTAATAACTATCCTATGATATCATCTTCTTATAAAATAACCCCATTTAAAAAAAATGTTCCTTATAGTAAACAATCAATTGTAAATCAAAATAGTGGATATGAATTAAGGATGATAACTATTGTGACACTGCAGAGGACAAGCACTAAGTGAGGTATTGATGTATTTATGTTTTCATATTATTTTTTATATCTTACTATATTTTTTATCCCAATTCATCCTTAAATGTCTTTTAAATATTTTATTATTATTGTAATTATAAAAATTATTAATTTTTTGTTTATGTATAAATTATTTTATCAAATTAATTAAAATATTTTTAAATTAATTAATTATTACTTAGAATTCAATATATAAATCAATCATTTTTTAAAATTTATTTACAAATATTGGTATATTTTACATAAAAAAATGTATATTACTTTAACTGAAAAATCAATTTATCTCAGAAGGATTTTTTAAAAATCATATTTCCTTTAAGTCTCTAAATTTAGCATAGGAATCATTAAAATTATCACAAAAGTCTTATTTTAATAAAATAAATATTTTTTATTTATTCTGTATTTTATATAATAGTTTATCTGTTAAAAGGAGATTGCCTTAATAACAGATGGAGATTGTTGATTGGGATTGTCTAAATGTTGACTGATTTTAATTAATATATATATATATATATATAAAATATATATATATATATATATATATATATATATATATATATATATATATATATATATATATATATATATATATATATATATATATATATATATATACTATAAAGAAAATAACCTGCCCAATATACCTTCTCCCAAAATCTAAGGAGTTTAGTTGTTTCAACTTTCTTAATCTTTATATAAAGAGATTTGTAAGATTATTTAGTGACACATGTTTTATAGTTATATAGTAGGATATGAGTTTAATATCACAAACATAAATAAATGACTGCTGTCAAACGTGTGAGTTTATAAAATTTAGCATTTTTAGATTAGTTATTATATAAATACATATTATGACTCTTTTTACTTTATTAAAATACAAAACAAAAGAGCTACTCTATATGTTAATAGAAAATACTTTGTTAGACTGAAAAGAATCAATTAGTAATTGGTTTCCTAGCACATCAAAATATAAAAGTTATCTCAGTTTATGTGGATGTAATATCTTTATTTCTATTGTTTATTAGACAAAAAATCCATGAAAATATACAATTCAATTTATACAACTCTCAATTGGGTGGACAGTTGAAGAGTTGGAGTGTGGAATGGATTGAAGCCCGTTCGTTAAAGTATAAAGATTGGTTATCTTAATATACATTTGAGCACTTTTTGCATATATGTGTAGAGATGACAATCTGGATTAACTGATGATTGCTGTTTTAGCACAAAATACTTGTATTGGTGAATATTTATCTTTTCAACATATATTTGTTAATCTCATTATTATGAAATAGAGTAGAGAGTAGTGGGTCATGTGAAAATCTGTACTCATATACCCTATATATCACAACTCTTTTAAGAAGATTAATTATTATTTGAAGAATATCAAGGAAGATTTTAGTTCTGTGCAATTTTACTCTTATAAAAATAATTTATGGGTTTAAATCCATATAAGAACTTTAGTTTCAAGTAATAGACAATCACTTTTATTTTACTAAAACCAAAAACAAAAAAGTTATTGTATAGATCAATAGATTTGTTTAGCCTTAGAATAATTAATTAATAATTGTCTTCCTGGCAACATTAAAAAATAAAAATAATAACTCTCTTTACATGGATATAATCTATTGACTTTTAATGTTTATTACATTAAAATAAATGAAAATATCTAATTCCACAGCTACACACACACACACACACACACACACACACACACACATATATATATATATATATATATATGTATATATATATATATATATATATATATATATATATATATATCAGCCACTCATACATCTATGTGATGATTCTAATTTCAATTATATGTGTAAAATATCTGGTAAAATGAAGATACACACAGAAAGGTAGTTTTTTAAATAATATTTAGCTTTATCACTATATTCTTACTATATCATATTTTTAGAATATATGGATGTAATCAAATAGTTGTTTATGTCAATATTTAATTAACTATTCACATATTTAATTTTAATTTAAAATCTAAATTTGAATATTCAAATAACCAATTTTCCTGAAATGTGTACACCCATTCATTTTTTTGTTTATAAAAAAATGGTCACTGACCATTGCACATACCTCTTTAATGTGCTGCTCTTCAACCTCAATTTTTGTCTACATTATATCAATTTTTGTTAGCTTGAATCAATTACCAGTTGTTTTTGCTTGTGGTTTATAAATATTGAATTGTGCCTCCATCTTAAGGGCACTCTTGCACAAACATCTGTATTGGGAAAGTTCTGTTGAAAAATTGGCCCTTGATTCACTATAACATGCAAAATTGCAAGTTGATTGGCTGCACTTAATTTTACAGACCACATAAAGTGTTAATTTATTTTGACATAGTGTCTTTAGAGTTAGTAATTAATTGTCCAAATAATGGAGCAGTTCAAAAGCCCATATTAAATTTATTTTTACATAGTATTTGTTATATGCAATCTTTGGAATACAAGGCGGGCACACTCAGTGTTTTTATTCCACTTTCTAGTTGACATGAGTATTTCTCATCTTCTATATACAAAGACAGAACCATATTCTAGTCCCCTAAATATAAAATGAGTAATCCATCTCAGATCAATAACCCCAATGTCACATAAATATGTGGGATTGAAATATTTCTTACACAGAAATCATAAACTATGTGAGTTTAATTATGATAAAAAATACCATTAAACAGCATACAAATGACTTTCAAGATATGGGATATAATCATGATAAAATTGTAAACACTGTGGTGAGATTCTGCAGAAGAATGGAAAATGCCTCCCTTGTGTTCCAAAAATTGCACATATATAAAAATAAATTTAATATGGACTTTGGATCCAATCCATCACTTGGCCAATTAATCAATAATTCTAAAGACATTATACCTAATAAATTGGCAAATTAAATCATCTGTAAAATTAAGTGCAGCTAACTAGCTTGCATTGCTGCATGTTGTGGGCAATTGAAGGTCAATTTGTCAACAGGACTAGCTCAGTGTGAATGTTTGTGCAATACAGCACTTCAGAAATGGTAACACACTACAATATTTATAAGCCACAAGCAAAAAAAACTGGTCAAAGATTTGAGTTAATAAAAGTAAAATTAGTGTACTAAAAAGCAAGAATGTGGATCAGAAAATTAAAGAGGTGTGTGCAATGGCTGGTAACCATTTTTCTATGAACAAAAAATAAATGGATATACCAATTTGAGGGAAATGGACTATTTCAATATTCAATTTTAGATTTTAAATTAAAATTGAATACATGAATAGTTATTTAAACATTGATATAAAAGAAATTTGGTCACATCAATATATACCATAAATATGATATAGTAAAAATATATTGAAAGCATGCTAGGCAGTAGTAAAGCTAAATATTATTTAAAAAAACTACGTTTTATGTGTGTATTTTCATTTTATCAGATATTATGTTGGTTCAGAAAAAAAGGAAATTAGTAACAATTTTCAAATTTAATATTTTAATGATTAATATAGATTGTCTGTTTATATATATAGAAATTTAAATTCATGGGCTTCAATCAATCAACTGTACTTTCACAGGCTAAATGAAAATATTAGCTAATCTGTCCAAGCTGGACTGGTATATTACTACAATTTAATGAACAAATGACAGATATCCTCTATTCACATCACCTTTCCTTTTGGATAAATATATTTATAATTATTACTTTTCATTTATTACCATAAATATTTTCATATTCTTATTGCAGTCATAAATTTTAAATTCAGTTGACAATATACACACACTTGCACGTGCATATATATATAAACAAAACATGATTATTTGTCCACACAAGTGCATTTAATATTTTAATCAGACTGTATTTATCAAAATGAAAGGCAGTTTTCTTGTTCAAATGTCTATGGTGTTTTTGTTTGCCGCAAGCCAAATACAATTAAAGAATTATTTAAAGAATTAAATAATATAAATGAATTAAAATGGATACAAACAGATAAAAATTTAAGGTGCTTTCAGCTTCTCAATCTTAAGATAACTAGAAATAGATGTAAACTAGATTACTGTATGACTATTAAACCAATAACAACATGAGGTTATATTCCATATAAATCAAGAGTATCAATGTCACATATAATGACAGGTTTGAAGTCATTTTTATTTAGAAATGATTACCTTTGTAAATATTCATTGAATAAAGGTAAAAATATAAAAATGTATTTTAAAGAATTGTTAAATGTTGGTTATAATTACAAATCATATTTATAATACTATTAAAAATTTTAATATGGAATATAAAAATAAAAATATTAATGATAAGGTTGATTTTTGTTCTAATAAAAAAATTTGGATATCAATACTATATATTTTGAATCAACAAGCAAATTTCATACGGAAAATTTATAAAGGTATATGTGGCATTACATTGTATGCACCTCATACATTAATAAATAACTCTAAAGATAAAACCTCATTTATAAATAAAAATTGCATCATTTATGAACAGATATGTAGGTGTGGTAGTGTATATATAGGGGAATTGAGATGTATATTGGAGAAAAGATCTAAACAGCACTTGCTTTTATAAAAAAGGGGTTTAAAATATGAAACAAAAATTGTAAAGATAATAATGCATCAGCTTCCATTTTTATGACCATAATAAATCATGTATATATGGTTTTAATTTCAATTATAATAATGTAAAAATATTGATCATTGAGAGAAATAACAATAAAAGTAAAATAAAGGAAGTTATGCTAAAATATAAATATAAGCAAAGATTAATCAATAGTCAGGCAGCAAATGTTAAGATCATGGAATTATGAGAAAGTTGACATTTCAAAGTATTAGTTGAGAAAGACTACGAGAATAGTCGAAAGCACTCCTAAGTGACATTTACATTGTTTGTTCTTTTTAAAAAATTTTAATTACTGTATTTTCTAATATTTATTTATAAGTTAATATATATTATTTTGAAGAAATACAGATGACGATATATATATATATATATATATATATATATAATATTGTAGTTAATTATATATAAGTACATTGCTCTATAACTCATTGATTCTTTACAGTGGCAATGCAGCATAGCAGTGGCACTTTGTTGAAATTTTGTGATCCTTTTAAAATTGCATAAAATCTACAAGCATGACATTAACAAAAATTCCAACATTCATTGACACTTTAAAATCTCTTTTTAATGGTGTATCTCATGTTGGAATCACAAAAAAAATCAATTTTTTATCAATTTTTTTTATTAATAGATTCATTAAATTTTATAATTTTCTGCTCAGTTTTCATGGAGAAGATAAATGCAGAAATTTTTAAATGGCTAAAGAGTTTACTAAAGTGGATTAAAATGTGCTGATAATTCACATTTCAAGACCTACAAAAATTAATGAGACTATCAGGTTGTAAGTATTAAAATTTTTTATTTTATTTTTAAAAAATATTTCATAAATAGTATGTTTGCATTTATATTGGCGTCTGTGTGTGTATATATATATATATATATATATATATATATATACAGATATATATATATATATATAAGTAATATATATATATATATATATATATATATAAACATTACAAGCATAAAGCTAAACTAGTCAATATAAAATCAAATCTACCCCAAATCTAAAATTAAACCAGACCAGCACAAAAATAATATTAAAACACAACCTAAGGTTTCACTGCTACAAGCAAACTTCTCAAGTGTAAAGAACTACAAAAACTACACAATATATATACTATTAAAAACTACCCACAAATCCATTCACTTCCCATACACCCTTAATATTAAAAGAACTCTTAAATAAGTTAAATGCTTCAGAATAATAAATATTCAATAATAAAGACTCTTTAATTCTTCTTTTGATTTCATTTCTCTCAAAGAAGACAACCTTAGCTTCATCAAAATCAAAAGTGTGGCCTGTATCTTTTTCATGGACATACAAGGCAGAACTAAGATATCTATTTTTAACTCTACTTTTATGAACCTTTATTCTTTCCTTTAAACTCAAACTACTCTGACCTATGTAAACCTTCTTACAAAATAAACAAGGAATAAAATATACTACACCAGGAATAGTCTTTCTATCAAAAACTTCTTTTGTATTATTTAATAAATTATTCAATGTAACACCCCTTTTCCAAGCAATTTTCTTATTTCAGAAATATCAATTTTATAAAGATTACTTGAGTGTTGGATACTCTGATAAATTTGTTAAAAGTATTTTATTTAATAGTAATATTTGTAAGAATGTAAAGGTTAAAGAAAAATATGATTTTATTTCTTTGCCATTTAAATTGTCTTCTTATAAAATTGTGTGTAGAAATAGTAAATTGTTTAGAAATAAGAAAATTGCTTGGAAAAGGGGTGTTACATTGAATAATTTATTAAATAATACAAAAGAATTCCTGGTGTAGTATATTTTATTTCTTGTTTATTTTGTAAGAAGGTTTACATAGTTCAGAGTAGTTTGAGTTTAAATGAAAGAATAAAGGTTCATAAAAGTAGAGTTAAAATATATATATTAGTTCTGCTTTGTATGTCCATGAAAAAGATGTAGACCACACTATTGATTTTGATGAAGCTAAGGTTGTCTTCTTTGAGAGAAATGAAATCAAAAGAAGAATTAAAGAGTCTTTATTATTGAAAATTTATTATTCTGAAGCAATTCACTTATTTAAGAGTTCTTTTAATATTAAGGGTGGATGGGAAGTGAATAGATTTGTGGGTAGTTTTTAATAGTATATATATTGTGTAGTTTTTTGTAGTTCTTTACACTTGAGAAGTCTGCTTGTAGCAGTGAAACCTTAAGTTGTGTTTTAATATTATTTTTATGCTGGTCTGGTTTAATTTTAGATTTGGGGTAGTTTTGATGATATATATATATATATATATATATATATATATATATATATATATCATGAAAATATGTATATATATATATATATATATATATATATATCATCATCATCATTATCAACCATTATCAATCCACTGCAGGATGAAGGTCTCTCCAAGTTTAATCCATCTTCTCCGATCTTTAGCTTCTCTTCTCCACATCACCCCTACACATTTTCTTATTTCATCCATCCATCTTACATGTGGTCTCCTTCTGGGTCTTTTACAATCTCTTGGAATCCAGTTTAAAATTTCAATTGTCCATCTATTATCATCTCTTCTAGCAATATGTCCAGCCCAACTCCACTTCAATCTTTTAATTTTTTCAATGAGGTCAGTAACACCTGTTTGTTCTCTTACCCATACATTGCGTTTTCGATCTCTTCTTGTTACTCCCAACATACATCTCGCCATACTTCTTTGAGTGGTCTGAAGTCTCTGTATTGATCTTCTATTAAGTGTCAAGTCTCAGATCCATAAGTAAGAACTGGTAAAACACATTTGTTAAAAACCTTTCTTTTCAAACACATAGGCATATTTCCTTTTAATATCAAGTTATTTCTACCAAAAGCACTCCAACCAAGTTTAATTCTATGATTAATTTCCTCTATTATGTTTCCATCTGTATTAATAATCTGACCAAGATATTTGTAACTCTTAACTTCTTCTAATTCATCATAATCAATCTTTATTTTCATATTTTGAGCAAATCGATTAAACATTACTTTAGTCTTTTTAACATTTATCTTTAGTTCTACTTTCCTACTTTCATCTGATAACTCCTGCAACAATTCCTGCAGCCCGGAAGCATTATTTGCAAAAACAACTACATCATCTGCGAAATCTAAATGACTTAAATAATCTCCATTTACTTTCACTCCTTTAGTTTCCCATTTTAATCCACAAAATACTTCTTGCAGCACTGCTGTAAAAAGTTTTGGAGATATGGAGTCACCTTGTCTTACACCTTTCTCAATGTTGACTTTCCCAGTATCATTATGTAATCTAATTGTTGCTGGTGCATTTTTATAAATATTCTTTAAAATATGACAATATCCTGGATCTATACCTTGATGATCCAATGCTTTAATCACTGAAGAAATGTTTATAGAATCAAATGCCTTTTCATAATCTACAAATCCAAAACATAATGACAACTCATATCCATTTGTCCTTTCTATAACTTCTCTCAATACTTGAATATGATCTACTGTACTAAAACCACTTTTAAATCCAGCTTGTTCTCTTGGTTGGTGAAAATCCAAGGTTCTCTGTAGACGAGTTGTAATTATCTTATATATATATATATATATATATATATATATATATATATATATATATATATATATATATATATATATATATATATATAAATGTTTAATAATTTATTACTATATTTATATTTGTATTACTTACTGTCTTTGTGTATGCAATTGCAGGTCTGTGTTTATATAACAAGTAATGTCTATACACATAAAATAAAGATATTATAGAATGGTACAATGTAAATTTTAGGACCGATTATCAAATATACAGAAATTTTACAGTTGACAAAGCAATCACAAAATTACTGGGCACATAAAAATATAAACACTTACAACCATTAAAGATATTTCAAATGGTGTGTGTGTGTGTGTAGATAACCTCAATAGTTATGTATATACCACATGGAATTGCATAATTCTTGCCTATATCTTGGGACTTTTGCTATGGAGCGAATAATTGTGCGACCTTTTGTATCACATTGTTTTCAAGTCTATAGCTAGTAAATGAGTTATATGCAAATAAATTATATCTCTGTGGGACAATAAATATAACAAGATAGCATAAGTAGTGTACATAAATAATATAAACATCACTGATGTATAAAAAAATATAAAATGAAGATATGAAACTCATTTTATCAGTGATACAGACAGTAACCTACAATTTCTAGTTTTAGATAGACAGGAAGTCAATTGCTGTGATGATAAATGTGTATGCACCTTCTGGAAATGATTTGTTTTGTATTTTTATTAGGATGAATTTTTTTCTTACAGACCCTTTTGAAATTTGTCAACTTTGGGGTACAAATAAGAAAGAATTATAATGTGAATACTTCTGAAGCTATGACTTATCTCAGATAAGAATTATTATATATGGTTTGAAAGATAATTTTGTAAGGCATACAAAGAAATTATCAATTAAGATGCAATTTAAACTTTGTTAATGATAAATTAGAAAGTATGAACACACAATAAATTAATAACTATGTTGGATGTTGAAATTTCTTTTCCTCTTATTTTTTAATGGTAATCACTATTTGTTTTAGCCTTATTGTTTTTCTTTGTTTTTCTAGTTTCTATCATTGTAAAGCTTTTTGCTCTAACATTATTAAAAGAAGTTATTTGTGAAAATTATGTCTCAAGCTATTTTTTATAAAAATTCAATATGGCACCAGGTGTAAATAGGAAGACAGCAAACGTTAAGATCACAGAATTATGGGAATGTTGACCCTTCAAAGTATTAGTTGACAAAGACCACAAGGATAGTCGAAAGCGCTCCTAAGTGACGTTTATATTTTTTGTTCTTTTTAAAAAAAAATAATTATTGTATTATGTTGAAGAAATACAGATATTCATATATATATATAAGTACATTGCTCTATATAGAATCATCCAAATAGCGTCAAAAACTTTGCACAAACGGAGATTTAACGTTTTCATTTTTTTTTCTTTTAAAAGAAAAAAATAAAAATTTTAAAATATTTAATAAAAAAGCATAATTAGAAACTGTAATTAAGATAACCTGTTGTCGTTTATTTTATTTACAAAGATAATACTTAATTCCACAAAAGAAAATAATATAAATCCTTGTTTTGCAAAACAGATTTCATTTAATACGAATAAAAGTAGATTATAGAATTTAAGAACATTTTTTTTAAAAAAAAAATTCAATCAAGGTAAAGAATTAACTACTGAGGTTTTTTTTTTTTCAAATGATTTTTTTAATCATTATTTTTTAATTAAGATAAAAAAACATTTTTAAAATAAGCAAGTAAATAAAGATTTTAAATTTATAATTAGAAAGCAAATTTACTAGCACATCATTGTATATCATTGATTACGATCGTTCGTGTCAATAACATTTCTTACATTGGTCTACTATCTGTAGATTATTCGAGTTACTATAAATATTTATTATTGCGATGATAGAACACATTGACTTTATTCTGGACATATATTTTTTTGTTATCAGTGAGTAATTTTAAGAATTATGTATTTCATTCTACTCAATTCCAAATTTGTTTTCATAAATGCAAAATAGTACTTTTTTATCTTATTATTTGTGATTATGTACATGTAGGGTGCTTTTGAGTCACACCCTGGAAGTGATTTCTCTCTTGTTTACATATGCATCGAACTATGGTTAATTTAAATGTTATAGACACATAACTTATATAATAAAAAAAAATCTTTAAAAGTATGTAGATAATTATCAACTATTATGGTAATAAATTTTAGTCTAAAATAATATTTATTACTTTGCTAAGCCAGGCTTTCGCTACGGTTTTAGATGAAAATTTATTGCCATAATAGTTGATGATTATTCACATACTCTTGTGGAACTTATTTTATTTCGTAATCTACGGTGTATATATACATAATTAAACTATTCGTTCATTATAGTGAATGTGTACTACAGTAAATAGAGGGATTTGAACTTATGTTTTTAGTCTATATTCTTCCTCCATTCCATCTCAAACAATAGAGAAAATACTCCCCAGGTGAGCCAAATCATAATCTCCCACACATATATGTGTATAGATTGTTTGAGATAGAGAGGAAGATGATTATAGACTCAAAATTCTAAATTCAAATACCTCTATTTAATATATGTAATACTTAAATACATGTATAGTAATTATACTTTAAGCTAGATGTAATTAGACAGAATTTGAACCCACACTTTTAAGATCCCTTTAGGCATCCACTCCATCTTATAAAACCGATACACATGATCATATGCATGTGAAAATGATAAATGATCTCCTTTATACACATTTTATTATGAACCAGCAGCTCATTCCTCTTCTGGGTATATAAATAGACTTAAAGTTCTACATATGAAGTGTCAGATTGACTTGCAGTTGACATGGATATGATGCAACAAAATTTGGAAAACAAGGGCTTTGAAGATACCATTATCAGATTTTTAATGATATGTATTGAATGGCTTAAGAGTAGAAGCATGGAGAGGATAAAAGCATGTCCATTAAAGATTGAAAATTTTCTATCTTAACATAAATCAAGCAGTGATTATATATATGCATTCGAGATGATGGTGGGAGACAACTGATGAGTTCTGGTTCTGCTAGGAATATATATTGAAGATTATTATTCATTTTTGTGTGTATGTTGTCATGTATATCAGCTGTATAAGATGGAGTAGATGACCCAAGAGACCTCAAAAGTCTGGCTTCAAATCCCTCTAATTATATATATATATATATATAATTGAAATAATAAATTTAACAGTTTACAAACAATTACAAACAATCCTTAAATCCACAGAAGTACTTTCAGTAAATTTCTTAAATCTGCCTCAACTTCCATTAAATTCAAACACAAAAGTGGAAGCAAACATCATCAATTCAAATTCCACAAATCTTGTATTTTAATGTTAGCAGCTTGTCAATTTATTAAATGCATTTTATTCCTGTTTATAAAAATTGCCTCTTTAATTTTTCTTTTACTATGGTTTCTCTCTTCATGAAGAATTTTTACATTTTCAAAATCAAATTTAAATTTATATTTACTTGTTTTTTTGTGATCAAAGAAAACTGAAGGAGATATTAAATCACCATTATTTTTATTTTTTACATGCTTATATAACAATCCATGCTCCTTCAATCTCTTCACAATATTACACCTAGATTCACCTATATATAATAGCATACAATCACAAAAAATTTGACATATGACATTACTTTTCTGCTTGACAGGTATGACATCCTTAGAATTATTGACTAATTTATTAATATTATTTGGAACATAGAATGAAATATTAAACACATTCTTATATATATCCTTAAAAAATTCACTTGTGGATTTAAAATAAATGAAATAGATATCCATTGTTTTCTATTAATTTTCATTTCTTTTAAATTATAATAACTTTTTTTAAATTGACATAAAGTATTGTTTATTTGTTCCATTTTATAACCAACATCAAGCAATTCCTTGGCAAATAATTCAATATTTTTCAGTTTATCACTTTTGTAACGACATAATTTTTCATTCTGAAACAAAAAAGATTTAAACATTGCCATCTTATGCACTATTGGTACTTTTGATTTACAATTTATATATCCCCTTTTTTGCAGTGGCTTAATTATTAGTTTATAATTTAATATACTGTTATCTCTTGTGATCATTAAATCTAAATAGTTAATATTATTGTCCTGTTCCTTTTCAATAGTCCATTTCAAGCCATTCAACTTATCTAATTCCTCTACAAGCAAATTTATACTATTAGTGCATGAAGAGAGAAACCATAGTAAAAGAAAAATTAAAGAGGAAATTTGTATAAACAGGAATAAAATGCATTTAATAAATCGACAAGCTGCTAACATTAAAATACGAGATTCATGGAATTTAATTGATGAAATTTGCTTCATCTTTCATTTTTGAATTTAAGGGCAGTTGAGGCAGATTTAAGAAATTAACCGAAAGTACTTCTGCGGATTTAAGGATTGTTTGTAATTGTTTGTAAACTGTTAAACTTATTATTTCAATTATAATTACAATTTTGTTTTTAATTAACGGACATTTTATTTATTTTACATATATATACAAAAAATAATAAAATGTAAAAAAAAATATTTGTATATAAAATTACTTTCAACTAGAGGGCTGGTTTTCATCAGAAAGCAAAAATAATAAGAGTCTATATGATAGATTGGTGAATATGAGATATCCTAACACATTGATGGATAATTCAATAATAAAGGCTTCAGGAATTGAAAAAAAGAAATTTCATTATCTAAGAAAAACAAGAAACAGTTAGATGTCCCATCGTTGGTTTTTACTTTGAATAGCGATTTATCTAATATTAACTGCATATTGGAAAATCATTTCAACATATTAAGTTCTACAGATTATTTAAAATCTATTTTTTTCAATACAACTAAGACTGTATATATATAAAAAATAGATCACTTAATGATATACTTGTTAATACAAATTTGATAAAAAATTCTGTATCAGAAAAAGATTGTTATCCATGTGATAATACAAGATGTCTTACATGTAAATATATTATTGTGACAAAAGTGATCTAAAGAACTAACTAGTAATAATAATTGTAAATGTTATATTTTTAATTATGTCATATGTAAAAGTATAAATTTAATATATTTAATAGGGTATAATAGATATTTAAACTATTATGTAGGTGAGTCAGCAAACAAATTACATGTTAGAATAACTTACCATAGATTTGACATTTTGCATGAAAATGAATACATACTAGTATCAAAACATTTTAATTTACCAGATCATTCAATTGATGATTTAAGAGTAATGATATTACAGATCGGTTTTTCATTCACAAGAGAGAGAAAACAAAGAAAGTTTTGTTATTTTTTTTATTCAAGACTGTATATCTATATGGAATGAACTTAACAATAGGCACCATCACATCTTTAAATTACCTAGTTTCCTAATGCATTCTTATATTATTATTTTTATTATCATTTTTAATATCTTTGTATATTTTCATTTATATTTATGAGAATGTGGATATACATTTTTTCTTTAACAATTAATATTTAATTACTATTAATATATATTTATTTTACTTTGTACTAACTATACTATTTAATTAATATGCATAAGTATTTCAATTTTTTATACAAATATTAATATGAGCACAGACTATTTTTGTATATACTCACACATTTGTTTATTCAGTTATACAGATTGTATTTTTTAATTTAAATTAAGTTTGCAGTTCTTTATGTTGTTTGATTAATACATAATGCATGCTTTTTTATTTATTTTAATGTACATTGAAATAAATTTGTAATTGGTTGGTTAAATTTTCCTTGTAAAGACTTTTAACCAATAAAGCATTTTTGTCAAATATGTTATTTTTGAATAGCCATTTTACTATATGTACTATTTCTTTCTGATGAAAACCAGTCCTCTGGTTGAAATATTAAGTAATTTTATAAACATGTAAATATTTTTTTCTATATTTTCTTATTTTTGCATATATTTCCTTTAGTTAGTTTGTACATATATATATATATATATATATATATATATATATATATATATATAATAATATAAAATATATAATATATAATAATATATATAAAAAAAAATAGCTTGTTGGAGGTCTTGGTAAAGTTCCATCTATTGATCATTAATACAAGTGATAGCAGGTTTTTACGTATATAAAACTTGTTTTTGTTTTTCATAAATGTACCTTTAAAGTTTTCTTGCAATGATATAGATTTTAGAAGCTTTCACTATGTGTAGAATCTGAACTGATATCAGACCCATATAGCTATCTAGTTTGATAGGCTGAGTTTGAAGACATTTAGGTGTCTACAAAATTCATGCTTGCAAACTGATAAAAACGTTTTGCATAAATGCTTGGAGTTAATATTTAGGTCTAGTTTCTAATTTCTATCCCTCACTGATGAGAGCAAATCAGCTTGAAATCAGTTGATCTGAGGGTGGAGCAAAATGAAAGGGACAATAAATATTGACTCTGACGTTTATGTAAACAAATATGCTTGTTTGGAAGTCTTGGTAAAGCTCCATCTATTGATCATTAATACAAGCGATAGCAGGTTTTGATGTATATAAAACTTGTTTTTGTTTTTTCATATATATATATTATATATATATATATATATATATATATATATATATATATATTATAATATATATATATATAGTGTACCCTTACCAAATTAATTCTTAACCTAGACTCACTTCAGTTAACATTTTGGAAAAACCTTCTGGTTGAACTCTCAACTACTACACTTTTAATTCATGATCGAATTATCAGAATAATACTTATTAAAACAATATTTTGACTAGTTCAGAATATATTTTTAACATATTGTATCTAATAAAACTAACGTATTTTATTTAAATAATAAATTAAGATAATAAAAAAAAAACATATAAATTAAATAGTAAGTTTCAAATTGGATTTTTAGCTCATTTATTAGGATAACAATTTAAATTATGACTAGCTCATTACTTACTCTTATAATATGGTTCGATTAAAATACTAGCAAAATTATGAAACTTTTTTACTACCTTGGAATACACTCATGGCTCTAAACAATCCAAATTAAATAATCTATAAAATATATTTATAAAACAATAAATTAATTACCATTCTTTCATAAAAGATATTTAAATTTAACATTAACTAAAATTCTTATCCATTATCAGCTTCCTCTAACTCTTATAATTATTCAACATCTCAGGTTCATCTCTTAATAATAATAATAGACAAAATAATATCATGTAATTAAATATAATGAGGGATTTTACATATATTCAACTACTCTTCCAAATTAATAACAAACAACTAGAATGTTTTCACAATTATCAAAATCACACTTCTGTTTGACTACTGCTTTTCAATAAACATCAGTAAAACTATAAATTCTTTTAAAACATTATATATAATATTTTAAATAAATATTAAAAACATTTCCTATTATATTATGCTACAATATTTAAACAGCATTAAACTGTTGCACATGCGCTTTGGATTTTAACTATAAAATGAATGAATACTAACACTTCAAATCCATGATAAAGTCTTTGGAAAAGATAGAATGGCTATCTATCTTTTCAAACCCAAAGACTTTTGTATGGGCGAATCTTAAGTGTTTGAAAGTGAAAGCATGAAGATATTAAATAATCACTTTAAATTACTTTTACATGCTGGAATGAATGACACTGGTGAAATTTACTAGAATTTATAATATGTCATTCTTATTTGAAATTAAATGTATGTAAATAAGTCAATTATTTTATATAGCGCGATGTTTATAAACTTTAATATTTAAACAGCATTAAACTGTTGCAAGTGTGCTTTGGATTTTAACTATAAAATGAATGAATACTAACACTTCAGACCCATGATAAAGTTTTTGGAAAAGATAGAATGGCCACCCAAATGCTTTTGTATGCTTTCACTTTCAAACACTTAAGATTTGCCCATACAAAAGTGTTTGGGTTCGAAAAGATGGATGGCCATTCTATCTTTTCCAAAGACTTTATCATGGGTTTGAAGTGTTAGTATTCTTTCATTTTATAGTTAAAATCCAAAGTGCATGTGTAACAGTTTAATGCTGTTTAAATATTACAGTGTATAAACATCGCGCTATATAAGATAATTGACTTATTATATTATGCTATAAAAATCTTTTATTTCTTATGTGGCATTCACAGAAAATATATTCTTAATATAATTGCAATAATAACTATTTTGAAATTAGAATTATACATCTGAGTCTCATTTTATGCTGTAGATTGGTTCGTCAAAAAATGTGCACAAAAGAAATCACACAAAAATAGACTTAACTTACCATGAAAAATGGGGGATAGGTTACTGTAATTTTCAAAAATCGCATAAAAGCAAAGCAACAACATAAAATTACTTTAAAATTTGCACAAAAAATAGGGAAATAAAATATGACTATTAACTACAGTATCTAATTTTATTCAAAACAATATATTTTTATGCATACTTTACAGTATTTTTCATACATGTACAGTATTTTAATCATTATTGCTATTTGATGATAAGTAAGTTTGTTAGTAAACTAGTAAGACATCAGATTCATCACAAGAGGAAATACAACTAGTATCAACCTCATTTTTTAATTGCTCTATCATGGACTTGCCAAAACTAAATGATTTCCAATCACTGTTGATCCTTTTGATTTCACTAAGCAATCTAAAATTGAAATTTTTGTTTCCAAAGAAATTCATTTTCTTGGGTGTTTTTTTCTCTGTTAGAGTAAATTAAATGTTTAAAATAAAAATAAGAACTAGATTTACAATAATAAAAAGACACCGACTCATCACTGTTGGACAATATTTAATTAAAACTAACAATTAAAAATTAAATTCTTATTTTTGTCTTTAATTTTTTAATTTTCAATTCTGTTTAAAAATCAAATTTCATTGTTTTGCATCACATTAATTTCAGATCAGTTACATAATTTTTAAATTTTTAATTGTCAAATTTAATTATGCCCACCACCATAACTAATCTTTTAAAAATAAATCTGCATACACTAAATGATTAATTGATTACATACTCTTTTTTTAAAAGCAAAAATGGAATGAGATTTAAAATGCAAAAACAATAACATGCGTAGAATAGGCAACTAAAATGTTTGAACAGATTTACGTTGTAATCTTGTAAAATTTAATGTGTGTATATAAAATGAAGAAATCCTGATTTTATGTCAAGTATGAACTTCTTTATTGTATAAAATCTATTACAGTACTATTATAAAGCTCTGAAAATATTGCAATTATTAAAGAGAAGTTGAACTCCCATAATGTGCTATTATTTTAAATATGACATGTGAGTGCATGAAATTTATAACATTTAAAGTAATAGTGCATTATCAGAGCTCGACTTCTGATCTAATATTTTTTATCGCATAAAAGAAAACCGCATAACTTCAAAATCACATTAAATAAATCCACATAAAATGAGACCCAGGTGTATAATCTTCATAATCACCAATTATAAAATCTTTTGTAATAATAATAATTATAATAGTATATTTTTTAATCATGTGCAATAATATAATAATCCAAATAATATTTATAAATCATGTGTATGAAAATGAAGATTCAAAATCACTTAGACGGTTTACCCAAAAATTGATTGGGCACCTCCTGGTGAATTTTTTTGTAAGTATTATATGTTAAAATGCATGTAAATCAGGATATTTTATTATAATAATTTTTTTTGCCAAAAATTGCACAAAAAATTATGAAATTCAAAATTCCCACTCTAAAAATAGACATACACTCCTCCCTGACATGTTGAGACATTGTCTGTTGATAAGGCTGTAAAATGTTCGATGTTTTATGATATTGAAGTTTTCAATGATGCAAAAACATGTTTATTTGTGAATTTATTATGGTTTTTAATATTTTTTTAAAAATAATTTACACCATATTTATTAGATATCAAGAAATATAAATATTAATAATTTTTATTTTGACTTGAAATACTTTATTTTTAAATATATAACATTATATTAGCAGGTAATGTAAATATAACCTGAAGCAAATTTGGAGCTTTCTATGATGTAAACAATCTACTTATATTTATGAGGAAGAAAATAATCGCAATTTTGCAATAAATATTTAAAAAAATAAACTTTTAAAACATAATTCATTACATATTAGAGAAATAAATAATTATTCATTCAAGTTTTTAAAAATATTCAGAAACAAAAAATATTTTGTTGATTTTGTAAAATAAAAATAATCTGTCTAGAAACGATGATGTGTAATGTCTTTATTTTGATTATGGTCTCATTTTTTTTAATATTTACAGAAACAAAATGTGAACATTTGAGATTTATTTCAGTAGTAAATAAAAATATCTATCAAATGATGTCAAATTTATTCTGTTCTGATAAGTAATAATCAATATATCACATATTTTATGTTGATGTGTGAGACAAAAAGAACATCAGAAAATGTTGAACTTTAAAAGGCATTAGGCTGCATAGTGAAAATGTTTAGCAAATAAAACTCTGGTGACAATATGAATTCCAAAACATTTACAATTTTATTATTATTCAACAATATACTATATTTACAACAATATAAATTTTAAAATATTTACAAAAAGTAACAAAAAAAATTAATTACATTAAAATATTTACATAAGAAAACACGATGAAAGTAAATAAACATTAAATAGATTTCACTCTGACTATTTACTGTATAAAATATAATATATGGTACATTACAGTAGTAATACTATTCTGTTCTACAATTCCCATAATGATATTTTATTATTATGATCACAATGGAATAATAACAATAAATAAATATAAATTATTTAACTAATAATATGCCTCACTTTTTCTGATGAAAACTATGATTACAGTAATGCCTATTAACTGTAAAATTTAAATTTAAATTAGCTTTTATTCAAAATTTAACATATAATATTATCTTGAAAAGACTGAGCATATTGGTCAAATACCAAAAAAGTATTTATCTTCATTTTTCAGTTATATTTTAACATTTCAATGTAAATTTAAATTTAAAAAATATAGTTACTGAAATAACTTTATTCATAACTTAGTAAACTATTTACTTTTAGGATATTTAAAATAATGCTATAACCTTACTTTTTTATAAGTTCACTTTTTTTATAGAATATTCAAATTATATTAAAGAATTATATATTGTTTATAAATGCTATATTTATTCATTTTATAATCTATTATCATAATAGCATTCAGATGTTAGGTTTCATCATTTTTTTCTCACAATCAAACAAAATATGAATTAAATATTTGAAATTAATGAACTCTATTATTCATATATCTTTAGGAATATCAAATCATTCATTTTCTTTTTCCTCTATAAACAATAAACAATTAACTATCATTGGTGCTAACTTTTTCTTTCCTTTTGCATTCACAAATATTGACAACTTTCTACAGTTCAGTTATTATTCTAACCGACCTTTAAAGTACCATTTATGATGCAATATCCAGTAACAATTATAGTGAGGGATATGAATACAACAATAACTCAAGCAAATAAGAAATATCATGGTTATACAGCTTAAGGTCACACATTTATCATGTAACCTAAATTCTGGTCATGGCTTCTACCTGGGCTCTTACTGAACTATGGAAAAAAACACAACTGCCCATGTACTAAATATACAGATTGTTGTTACTTATATTTAATGCCTTAATTCACAACAATATAATTCACATATAATATTCCTCATCAATACCCCTAACTCCCAGAATTTCGTTTTACAAATAATTTCCAAGACAATTATCCTTCACATTCCACATTTTGAATTCTTCTCTTGACATTGCAAAAAAATTCTAACTATGTTACATGTAATAATCTCCAAACTACATTTTTAAAATAAATATCTAATATTAAATTCAAGATGGTCAAAACATTGTATACATAAATGATTTTAATAAAATATCCATCATTATCACATATTCATTCACTTATATTACAATACTAAAGAATTCAGACATCAACATTTTCATTTTATTGTATCTAAACAGATACAGTCTATAACGATATCTTAGAAACTCATAATTACATTTAAAAACTATGCATACTCAAGCATGCATAAAAAATTACTTAAATACCTTTAGATAACCCAAAGGGTATTGTCTACCTTTTATATTGCATTCAGAAAACAATATCACTTTAGTCATATAGATATGATTCCATCTGGTTTTAATATTCAAACAATATAATAAATGAAATAAAATATATATTAAAATATCATTAAAATGCATAATAATTTTCCTTTAATTCCAAAAAATTATTGGAATTAAATATGGTGATCCCACTCTTTTCTTGGTCATTTGAACGGAAAATAAGTTATAAGTACATTTTTATTTTACCTTTCAGAAAATTAAATGTTCTGATACTTATCTTTATTTTTCAATAAATTATTTCAATCCTAAAACTAAATTTAATTCTAAACAAACTTGTTAACTGAATAATATTTCTAATAAAGCATATTAATATTAAAAATAGAAAAATAATAAATTCAAAGCTACATAAAGTTTTTGTTGCTTTCATTCCTCCAACACCAACACTAAGAAAAGTAAAAGAAATCACTTTCTTACTACTGATGTGGGAAAAGTTTGAACATAACTTTTCTCTTCCATGTCATGCTGAACAAAACTCCATAATACACAAAATCCAATCATTAAAATTCTTCTTGAAATATTGTCAATCTATACTGGGTAAATAATCTATCTAAGATTGTTTTCTTAGCATTTCCAGTAAAACAGATATTACAGAAGAAATCATTCATTAATATAATTTATCATATTAGGTCATAATTTTCCATATGTACATTTATATATATGCTGGTCCAGTCTTATGGTAAAATATGGTGAAATTAGTATTCCATCATCAGAAAGCATTTTAAAAACATTTTATTAAATAAAATTATTTATCAATATATTTTTTTCCAGACAACAGCCATTCTTTTTTATTTCTAAAATGTATACACTCATATTTAAAGGGCAATAATTTATTACAATATGTTTCTTAAAATTCAAGATTTTTATCTTTTCTAGCACTCACTTATTAATTAAATAATTTCTTGCAATATTATACAATCTCTTCATTCAGGTAAGGTTTCATAAAATATATGACAATATTCTTAAAATAATATTAAAATTTATCTCTCTTTTAAACATGAAAATCTTTTAAAATGTAAAGTTCAAGAAAACATTTTCTCTTCATCTAGATACATACAATTTTAAAAATATAGATGATGTTCATTCAGGCCATTCTTTTTTAAACAAACTACTAATAAACCATTTACATATGTATTTACAGATAATATAAAATATATTCACATTTATAAAATTCCTTCATACATATTTAATTCATTTGCATAATATCACATTTGTTCTTCATTTTAAAGCATATGTAGCTTATTAAATAGCTTTAATCAATTATCCTAAGCATTATGGTAAGATATAAATTTCTTATTAATTTATATTTATGAGTGTTTATCAAAATTATTAAATATAAATGTTTTTTTCACCTCACACATACTCATAATATTAAATATAAAGTTATGAATGCTTAGGATTTCCTTGATTACATGGTTGGAATTCTTACAGCTTCTGCTAGACATTAGGCTGATGAGTTGATAACAATTATTGGTCTCCACAAAATTATTGGTTTCGGTAAGCTTTGTTGTGAAAATATTACTGACAGGAAACTAATTTGTTTACCCAAACATTGCATACATTAAATAATTATTTAAAACTATACTTCAACTTTACTAATAAAACAATATATTATAAAAATTAAAACTTTTAAAACAAGACCAGATTAGATAAACAAAACAAGATAAAATTAGACTAAAAAACACAACTACAACTGTTTACACTGATTGAACACCAATATTTATACATATCTCTTCCAGTGATTTCATTGATTGATCCAAGTTCTTATTAAATACTAATTTGCATATAATTAAAATCATTTTGTCTACAAAGTAATTTTCTAAAATAATATGACTAATAAATTTTATATTATATAAAATTTATTGAATATTATATAATACAAACTACCTTTATTTAAACATTAAAATACTTTTAATAACCTGAATATTAATTTTAAAATAAAAAATATTATTTAGACATTACAATGAAAATTAATTGCTACTTTTCAAATATAATTTAGAAAACTATTTGCAACATTTTAAAGTTTCATTTTTACTAATAAGGAACTAAAAATCAATGTTTCCTTAACACATGTAAGCTCAAAGATAAATACACACTCCTAAAGATGTGTGACACAGTTAGTACATTATAGAATAATTTAGTTACTAATTATGTAAAATAATTTAAATAAAAAAAATTATTTGAAATATATTAGAAATATTATATAATATTTAATTTTGAAATTAAACTATTGTTTTGACATGATATCCTTTAGACACAATAAACATTAATTAATTTTATCTTTAAAATAGCATATAATATATTACTTTTATCATTAAAATTATATTAAACAACTTTAAAATACTTTAAATATCTTTATAAATGTTTTATCTAGCAAGTTTAAATATATTCTACTCACAAAATTATTATAAGATAGTATACATCTTGTAGTCTTTATCAACTATATAACATTGAATAATCAAAATGAGAAATTATTTCATAATATCCATAGTTCTATTTAGATTTCATTCAGCCACAATTCTGTTATTAACATTTGATGATTGCCAATTCATTAACATTTGATGATTTTTTGAAATCATCGTAGCCTCTTTTATTTTACATTTATTGTGGCATTGTATTTATTGTTTATTGTATTGATTCATAATTATTTTTACATAATAATTTCATAATAAAATACATATGATTACACTTTTACTATATATATATATATATATATAGGAATTGACTAAAATCCTGTTAAGACATATTTTGACCATTTTAACATTTATAAAGCATTCGAACTCAGACTGTCACATGACCCTCAGCTCTTCATGCCATCTCATTTTGCTGACCCACCTGATCATACACATGTTGAAAAGATAAATAATCACCAATATATGTATTCATGCTAAATCAGAAATCATCAGTTGGTCCAGATTACTATCTCCACACATATATACAATCAGTGTTCAGCTTTATATTAATATAGCCAATCTTCATACTTTAAAGGACAGGCTTCAAACTACTCCAACTCACAACTCTTCAACCACCCATTTCATTGAAAATCTAATGATGGAACATTCAAATCCCTTGTTAGTGAAAAGGTTTTCATCCTATCCATGTTGACCATTCAGGCATTCTAACCCCTCATGTACTGGAAAATAATCTATTTACATACATATGTAAGGAATGGGCAGACCTTTAATGCAATATATAATGTTCCATCATCAGATTTTCAATGAAATGGATGGCTGAAGAGTTGTGCATTGGAGTAGTTTGACGCCTGTCCATTAAAGTATGAAGAATTGGCTATTTTAATATAAAACAGAGCACTGATTGTATATATGTGTGGAGATAGTAATCTGGACCAACTGATGGTTGTTGGTTTAGCATGAAGTATGTATATTTGTGATTATTTATCTTTTCAACATGTATATGATCAGGTGGGTCAGCAATATGAGAAAGTATGGAAAGTGGGAGTTATGTGGTCTGAGTTTGAATCCCTTACATATTACATTATATATGTGCAGGTGTGTGTAAGCCTGTACAGGGTATTAATTTATGTATTAAAACATAGTGTTAAAGATCTACCCTTTCTTCACATATGTACATAAATGGATTATTCTCCAAGTACATGAGGGTTAGACTGACTAAATGGTCTACATGGGTAGGATGACAACCTTGGCACTAATGATGGCTTTGAATGTTCCATCATCAGATTTTCAATGAAATGGATTGCTGAAGAGTTGTAGGTTGGAGTATTTTGAAGCTTGTCCATTAAAGTATGAAGATTGGCTACCTTAATATAAAGCTGAGCACTGATTATATATGTGTGTGGAGATAGTAATCTGGATCAACTGATGATTGCTGATTTAGCATGATATATATATATATATATTGGTGATTATATATCTTTTCAACATGATTAATGATTTAGCATGATATATATATATATATATTGGTGATTACTTATCTTTTCAACATGTGTATGATCAGGTGGGTCAGCAAAATGAGATGGCATGGAGAGCTGAGCGTCATGGAAAAGTCTGAGTTCTGATCCCTTTGTATGTAAGCCTGTACACTGTATTAATTTACATTTTAATATTTGTAATTTATAAGACAACTAGAATTGACTATTTTTTTAAGCTTTCAATAATAATAAAATTATTTTTGCCAACTATGTTGAAATGTAGAGAGAACAATATTTAATTAAATCACAATGCTTAGTTGGCACTAGTAAGTGTAAAATCATAATCAATAATGTAAAGTTTGGAAACAGTATGCAATTTTAACAACATTAGCATTGAATCAATTTAAAAGTCAAATAACTATATGGATATTAAATAAATCATAACCCTACTGTATTTGAAATGATGTGAGATTACAAACTTCCTCTAGCAGTGAATAACTGTATTATTTTATTATTCTCCAATACCCACTTAGAACAGACTATGTATTTCTTAAGCTTTTAATGATAAATAACAGTTATTCATTGTATTGAAATTTTGATTAAATATAATATCTAACCCATTTTTAAAAATAGATAAAGATCTAAAGCCAGATAATTTATTATGTTCAATTCACTTAAGTTTGAGCTTACATGACTATCTATAGATTGTTCATTAATGTTTTTTGAAAACCACAAAATTGCATAATAATAAATATGGATTTTTTCAATTTCCAAAATATATGAAGAAGTCAGTCATTTTGAATAGGTGATAATGTTAATGTATTTCAATCCTATCATCACATGTTTAAAGAATGTAATGCTTTGTAATCAGTTTTTTTTACTATTTGCAAGATTATTTTGAGAAAAATATTAGAATAATAAAAAAAATGATTTTTTGCATAGTTCAGGAAAGATTCATCATTATTTTTACATAATAATTTTAAAAAAATACATAAATACTTATAATTACACTTTTATTTTATACATATATGCATTATTATTAAGAATAGAAGTTATCAAATGTAATATAATAATAATAATAAACTCCTAGGTCAGTACAATAATTATGCCTTTGGACACTCATCATATTATGTCATTATTGATACTGTGTTAGTATTTTATGAGGTATTCTAAAATTATAAAGCAATTTTAATATTTTGAAGCAAAAATTATAGATTTCTCAGATATTAATATTTATTCGTTTGTGCTTTATAAACTAAATTTCAATTAAAAAAAAGATTTTATTGGTTTTCTGGAGTTGTTCAAATGACTGCTTTTATTGATTGCTAAATATGAAAATGTTCTTTGCTCCCATTATATAAACTGTTTATTTTTTTTCAATCCTTGCAATGTTCAAATTGAATTATTAGAAAGTTTTTATTATTATTTGTAAACATGTATTTCTAAAAAAATCAACTCCAATTTCTGAATTCTAATATATAATAATAGTGTGATACTATTGCTATAAACAAGGTGAAATGATTACAAAAAGTTCCACCAGACAGGGCAATGTAAATGTCATGATGCTGTAGAAAGGTTAATAATCATTTCCACATTCTTTTATTTTATAGATTGTTCAGCAAATAGTGGATGATCATGACCCTATTGTATTAGTTTTCCCAGATTTATTTAAGATTTAAGAGATTCTGTTTATAAGCAAAAGAGAAACCAATTATAATGTAGATACATTTATAAGCTCTTATATAGATGGTTACTTATAATTTTTATGGAATAGTCAATTTCATATTTATCATAAATCCCATGCAATTGAAGGACTTTTTCATATTTACTGAACAATTTAGTAAATAAAGAGTATCAACAGCATTCGACTCATTAGTCAAGACTAGAAATTACATATAATGATGACAAAAAAAGTTGTTGGACTTGAAGTGGATAGCTTAAGGAAGCTTTAAAGTATGTGTTCAAATCCTCCAAAATTACGTATTTATAATATTTAAATACAGATATATTGTTTATACTGAAATTAATGTTATTAGAGAGGATTTGAACTCAGACTTTCAAGATCCCTACATCTATCCACTCCATCTTACACAACCAATATGCATGACCATATATATATATATATATATATATATAAGTGATCTCCAATATATATATTTCATGATGCACCAGAAATCATCAATTGGTCTGGATCATTATACATATATATATATATATATATATATATATATATATATATATATATATATATATAATATATATAAATATATATATATATATAAAAAATCAGTGTTCATTTTACATTAAGATAGAAATCTTCAAACTTTAATGGACAAGTTTCAATCTTCTCCACTCTTCAGCTATCCATACTGAAAATACTGATGATGGGACTCTCAAAGTCCTTGTGGATACAATATTACTGTCATATTTTTCACATATATGTGGTCATGTATATTGATTGTATAATATGGAGAAGGGAGCCTGAAAATCTGAGTTTAAATCCCTTCTAATTATATTAAGTTCAGTATAGACAATATACTTGTATTTAAACATTACATATTTAGCCTGTATTTTGCACATAATTCTACTGGATATTTAAATGGACCATTTAAGATCCTATATGTGAGGGGTCAGAATGATTTAAGATCAACATGAGTATGACAATATTATTGGCATCATTAAAGGCTTTGAGTGTTTTATCATCAGATTTTTAATGACATGGATGACTAAAGACTTTGTGGATGGAGAATATTGAAGCAAGTTTGAAGGTTTGATATCTTAATATATACTAAGCACTGATTAAATATATGTGTGTAAAAGATGATGATTTAGACCAATTGATGACTGCTGGTTCAGTACAAAATATGTATATTGGAGATCATTTATGTTTTTCACATGTATGTATGTGTTTATGTATATTGTTTGTATAAGATGGAGTGGATAGATGCAGGAATCTTGAAAGATTGAGTTCAATTCCAATATATATATATATATATATATATATAAATATAGATCTCATTATATATATATATATATATATATATATATATAATGAACTCTATATAAAATATTTGAAACACCCAGTTTCACTATTATTCCAGCCACATTCTCCCTTTAAATAAAGATGCTTAGATTTTAGCACTCCAATGAAATGAGTACATAATAGGTATATATATACGAAAAATTTAATTCAGAGATTAAAATACTTTCTGCAAATACAAGAATAAGTTTTTATCGTTATATTTCTTTACCTTATGTAAATTCCTAGTGATTTCATAAGCCTGCGTTACAAATTATTTAAGACAATGATCATTTTTTGTCAGTAGCACTTTAAAGTCCTAACCATATCTTTTTATTTTCTATTTTTATCTTCAACCATATCTTTTTCTTTAACAATTCAAGTTTTGTTTCTAAATTCTTATTTTTAGAGTATATTGGACTAAATTATGACAGTTGTCCTCCTATATTAGAGGTTATTTCCATAATTAACAATAAATTATATTTTGCAACAAATAAAAAAAAGAACTCCCATTGTTTCACAACTAATTATAAACTATCACTAATGATGATAAATAGTAATGTAAATATTAAAAACAATATTCAAACTAACTACAAAAACTGTTAAGGTGCTTAATTTTATTACTAAAGTGCATATATCCTTTTGGGAAATTAGTTATATCTAAATTAAATGGAACTTTTTATTCTGTTATAGGTTCTAAAGTTCAAGGTGCATAAACCTCAAATATGTCATGTAACTGTCAGTATTTAAAATTTTTATGAGCCCCTAAGCGGTAAATCATTCAATTATATTATTAATGAGACTATTGAATTTATAATCTGTCACTATATTGTTTTGATATCATATCATTGACCCATAATTAATCATATATTTATTACTATTTTTATTACAAGTATAACCACTTGGTTATTGTGATATATCACCTTGCCTTCAAAAGATGGACTAGTCCAAATTCCATCTTATCTAGCTAGCAAGGTATTTTCATCACCAATGAACCTATGCATCTATTGATAGACAATGTACAGCCAATGACAAGAATATGATCACTAAATCCAAATGTTTTCATTAAGGATAAGCATCTGGCAATAAATAGTAGTGTTTTAAGGTAGAATCAAAGAACTAATATCACAATGCTGAAAGACAAATTCTCCATTGTCCAGACAATAGTGGTTAAGCTAAAGAGTTGATATATTGAGACGAGTCCTTGTTCAGGACTGAATGCTGCTAGAGCCAAGCATTGGCATGAGACAAGCTGTCATACTACATCTGGAAGTATCATCAGACCTACTCACAATGCAGTCTGGCCAAAATAAAGCTAGAAGTGGTACAACACTTGTAAGAGCAATTGCCATTCCTTTTTTTTTTTGTAATTTACACTAGAACGAAAAGCTACATCTCACCAACAAAACAGTTATAGTAACTCCATTGCCTAATTTCTCCATTTTCTCAAACTATACACACAAAAAAATGGCACTTGAATCTGAATTAAAGTAAATTCTCAATTACTGTGATATATAGCTTAAATATAATTTAGTAAATCAAATTATTTTAAGGTTGAAACAAGCAATTTATTATGATAATGGTGAACAAATGTTATCATGTAGACATTTAAATCATAGTTTACTTTTAAGAAAATATTTTTATCTAACAGACTATTAATTCATAAGTTTCTTATAGATTAAAAAAAAAAATCTTACTCTATTCATTGAGAACTTTTTTTTTTTATTCTAGTTCCAAAGCAAAAATTATTTAATATTTCTAAAAAAAATTATCATTAAATTTATTGTCTATTTATATAAAAATTACAATAAGTAGCAGTTAATTTCACTTTTGTAAATTAAAATGTAGACTAATTTAAGTAAAATTTTGTGGGTTTTTAAAATTTCTTGTACAATGCTATAATTTTTTAGACATCAATATAAAATTTAAGTCATGGATATTTATTGACTTTTATTGCACCACAACACTGATACTGAAAGACATTGTACTATATAATGCTACATATTTAATGTTATTTTTCTAATTGTATATATAAACAACGAGGTAATTATAAATTTTATTTAAATGCACATTGATTACGTAAGTAGTATTTACTAAGAGTAACCTCAAGAATATGTCGTAAAAATGTGATAGGAGGAACCTCTATAGGTCTTAACCACAAGCTTGCGGTTAAGACCTGTAGAGGTCCCTACTATCACATTTTTATGCACACATTCTTGGGGTTACAGCCTTAGTGAATATTATAAACAAAGAGGGTAAATTACCCTCCACCAGGTTATAAATTAAAGGCACCCTAAATGTTGAACATCAGATCTCCTAAGAATAGTGGATTTATTTGGATTCATTCTATTCTTTGATCCTTTGTTTAACATTTAGAGTGCTTTTAATTGATAGCCTGGGGTGATTTTCTCTTTTTGTTTATATATATATATATATATATATATATATATATAAATTTCACAGGACCAATACATAAGTACATATATATATATATATATATATATATGTACTTATGTATTGGTCCTGTGAAACAAAGCACACATTAGACATGCTGTGCCTTTTCACATTGGTATCAATCCACTGATAACTTTCTTATCTTGTGATCTGACCAAAATAACCTGTACACAAGTCTTGTACATGATAATTTTTACAAGATTTGCAAAAAAGTAACGTGTACATGAATCTTATACATGATATTTTATCACAAGATTTACAAAGTTATTGTCAGCTTGAATACATATGTAAAAAGCAGCATGTCTAATACATGTTCTGTGTCAAAGGGCATTATAATATGTAAACTTAGGACTAAAAAATATGTAAGCTTAAGACTAAAAGTACTATATTCACAAAAACAATATAAACAATTTGCAGTGTATTTTTTTAATAAAAAGATCTTTAAAATTACATTTTTAACTGCAATTAAAAGAATAAACATTTAAAACAATACTAAAGATATGAATTTGACTATAAATTCACTAAACACTGACCTTTTTAAATTAAATTTTTAATAGCAAATAATAGTGAGATGCAATTATACAAAAAGCCAAAATGTTATTTCACTATACAAAAATATATATAACATTCATTGAAAAAAATTAAAATTGCTAAATTACAAAAATTGCCTAAAGTATTATTTAAAAAAGCATAAAATATATATGCCATTTACACAAAATATATATGATATTTGCATGAAAAAGTATAAAATTTATAACAATAATAAAGATATGAATTTGACTATAAAATCACTAAATTACAAAACTTGCCAAAAATATTATTTAAAAAGCATAAAATATATATGACATTTATACAAAATATATACAAAAAAGTATTAAATTTATAAAATATACACATACATTTCTTTCCTTGCAATATATAACAATGAATAAATGGAAGTAGTCTGTAGTATTTTATTATAAGTGGATCAAATATTCCAGAGAAAATAGAGATTTCAAGTAAAAAATTTTTCACTTTACCCTCCAAAATGATCATGTGATTGAAGAGTATATCGCCTGAAACAGGATTTGTAATAAATAAATATAATTAAAAAAAAAAAAAAAAAGAATTTTTTTTTCACAAAATAAGAAGATATAACACTTTTATTAATAATTTATGTTGACACCCAATTATTTTTTATTTTGTTCATTATGCAAATGAATGATGTTTGCCATGATGTTTGTCACTGTTGCTTATTACACCATTTTGCTGAACCCCAAAATCTTTTGATGTTTTGGGGAAAGTACAGTTATTTACTCACTTAAAATCAAATAAATTAAGCAACAATGAAATTGAAAATGGACAATAACTATGAAGAAAAAATGCAATGCAGGTGACAGGAAGCTGTTGTCAAAATAAAATATTGACCAAAAACTGGACAAAAAATATGTTTTCTTACCAGATTGGATAAAGAATACATGAAGAAAATGCACTGCAATTGAAATAAAGTTGTTGTCAGAATGAAATCTTAAACAAAAACTGGCAAAAATATTGTTTTGGGGAAAAATATTATTTTTTTACCAGATCAGAAATTGGATAAAAATGCATTTTGATATGAGATCAGATTAACTTGACCTAATTGCAATGTTATACATTTATCACAGATATAAAAAGGTGCAACAGGTCTAATATGTGCTGTGTCACAGGACTAATATGTAAATACCATACACACACACACACACACACACACATATATATATATATATATAAATACCATACACACACACACACATATATATATATATATATTGAAATGGTATGAACAGGATATCAGGTGAGGCTACATTATATACTTAGGTTAAAATATCTATTTAACATATAGATAGATTTAAATAAATTGATAAACTCTACTATTAGTCAATGTAATAGAAGTGATACCAAATAGTTCCAAAAGACAGAAACTATATTACATCTAATCAATTGTAACATTCAGAAAAGGTAAATAGGATATAAGTTATCCTGATTACAAATCTTTTGTCTAAACAATACAATCTAGGATAAGGAAATAATAAAGATTTAGTTCTTATGAATATGCCCTAAACCAGTGATGGCAAACCTTTTTACATGTGCATACCAAAAATTTCGAAAAAAATATTTATTGAATGATTGGTGTGCCATGCATTTATTAAATCAAAATATAAACAACTTAATTATTGCAGTTTTTTAAAAGTTTATAAAACAAAATAACAATAACAATAATAATTAAGCAATATTTCTAAATAAGCTAAATATAAGTGAATGATATTTATTTAGAAGAGCACAAGTTGAATAAAATATAATAATAAAAAATCAATAGTAATTACAATAAAATTTTGGAAATAAACATATAGAATCAACATAAATAGATATTATTTAATGTGATTTTTGCTGGTGTACATTAGATGTCAAATATTTTATATCTGTTTCATATTTTGCCATTTTGAATAATGTACATTGCTGAACTAGATACATTTGTCAATACTTGAGTACTAAACCTGCCGTGTAGGAGGGGGTAGAGAAGATAGGGCCTTTTTACACTCACAATTAATGCATCATATCATGATGATGTCATATTGAAAGAAATAGTCCTACAATGGTGATGTCACAATTGACATCATATTGGACATTTTTCAGTTATTGTATTATTAACAATACTGAAAGATACGAATGAAATGGAAAATTAATAAAAGTGTATTAAGTAATATGTCTTTTATTTTGTAATTTTTTGGTTAATTTCTTTATAAAAAAAACATGGCAGTTTTATCAAAATCCTAGCATACTTTGCAGTCAAGTGGTTTTATTTTTGAAGTGAAAATTGTTTCTGCAGATATCAATATTGTGTGGTATATATCATGGTAAGTTTCATAGAAATATAGTGAATGTATTTTTATCAAAATTAATTCAAAATCACAATCATTTACTGTTTGTTTTGTGTATATTTAAATAACTTTTTTTCAATTAATGGTTTCATTGTTAAATTTTTTTTTTTTTTAAATACTTGTTCAAAATTACTTAAAAGTCAAAATCATTTACAGTTCGTTTGGTGTATGTGTAATAATTAATATGTCTTTTTTTTTTTTAGGAATTTTTGCTTTACTTTCTTTATAAAAAAAACATTTAAAAGTCAAAATAATTTACTATTCATTTGGTGTATATGTAATAATTTTTATATAAAAAAAAGACGTTTAAAAGTCAAAATCATTTATTGTTTGTTTGGTGTATGTGTAATAATTAATATGTCTTTTTTCAATGTTTTTGCTTTAATTTTTTTATAAAAAAAATAAAGATGTTTAAAAGTCAAAATCATTTATTGTTTGTTTGGTGTATGCATATTAATTAATATGTCTTTTTTTGTAGTTTTTGCTTCAATTTCTTTATTTAAAAAACAGTGTTTATTGTGAAAATCCCAGCATCCTTTGCAATCAAGCGATTTCATTTTTGGAGCAAAATTTTTTACTACAGATCTCCATTTTGTTGGTAATGTACTTAATGTATTTTTATATAAATTACTTATTAATCAAAATCATTGATTGTTCCTTTGGTGTATATTTAAACTATATCACATTTTATAGTGTATTTTTAAATCATTTATTGTTCATTTGCTGTATATTCATTCACTTATTTTTAGTCCTGAAACGCAGAGCATGTATTAGACCTATTGTGTCTGTTGACATTCGTAACTAACTTCCAATAATATTGTAATTGTTGACTTTTGCCAATAATAGATCCATGTACACCATTTTGTTTTTTTACTGAAGAAAGATCCATCGTATACACGTTACTTTCGTCACATCACAAGTGGTGGATTGATACAAATGTGAACAGGCACATAAAGATCTAATACATGCTCTGGGTTGCAGGTTTAGTTCTCAAGTATCCATTTGTCATTCTATTTCTCGAACTGTCTTTAATTAAATTTGTTTCTGAAAACAATGATTCACATGCATATGTAAAAAAAAAAAATTGATAATATAGCAGTTGGCTAATTTTTTAAACAATTAAATGTTTCAGGAATAGCATTCCAGGCAGTCATTAGTTCCTCTTCAGCATTTTTTTACTTATAACCAATAATCGATCATTATTCATTGTTGCTAACTCACTACTCAAGTCAACAAATTTATGTTTCCATATACATCTGGATTGAAAATCGCCTGATTGCATTTGTATATCTTTCAAATTAAGCCACTCAAAAATTTTTAACTTGAGACTATTCTTTGATTTATATCTGGATATAAAATAAAATTTTTATATTTGTATATCTTAATGAAAATTCATCAATTATCGATTGAATAACAGAGCAAAAGTCAATTTTCCTTGATCTGGTTTTTCATAAGATTCTAAATCAATCAAGAACATTTTTAGATTTGGAAATTATTTGATGGTGTAAGAAATAATATCACGGTTGAAAATTTGTAATTTAGTTTCAATTCTTAGATCAAATCAAACATGACAACAATTGTCTTATTATAATATTGCAGTTTCACATTTAGATGTGAACACATATCAGTAAAAAAAACATTAATTTTGATAATCATTCAACATTCATTAATTTATAATATTTTTCAATGATTTTTTCATTGCATAAAAACAGTCTTATTTCTTTTAAATACTCAATCAATCTTTGAAGAAATTTTCCTCAACATAACCATGGACACTATTGTATATAAGTAAACCATAGTATATTGAGTTTATCTCACACAATGTGTAGATCTAAAACTGATTAACTTAGTCACAATGTTCATAAGATCATCCAGTGGCTTAAAGCTGGTCTTTATGCACAAAACCTGCTGATGTATAATGCAGTGAAAACCCAAAATTAAATGTTCAATAAGGGTGGTAAATAAAGTGAGAAAACTATTTTCTTTTTCAGTCATAAGCACCATCTGTAGTTACTGATACAATTTTGAAAATATCTATGGTGCAAATATCTAATCCTTTTGTTGTGATTACTAATGAGGTTAAACTGATCAATTTCATCTTTGATATTATTCCCAACACAATAGTGAATAAAAATACCCAAATTATCTGATCCATTTATGTTTGTACTTTCATCAAGGCACCCAGAAATTAAACTAGAAGATTTTATGTCCTTTTTTGTTGGTAAGTTATGTTGTTATTCATTTGCAAGATTCTTCTTTTAACTTTATTTCTAGTCAACGATAAAATCTTTTATGATCTGAATAATTTTTGCTTTGTTTTCAAAATCTTCAAAAAGAACTGGTGCACATTTCATCCAAGCTTCTTTAATATATTCTTCACCATTAAAAGGTTTCCCATGTTTGGCAATTACATTTGAAATAAAAAAAATAGCAGCAGCTATATTTGAACGATTTTCAATAAATTTTATTATAGATGTTAATTGAATATTTATATTTTTAAATGCTTGGGCAAAATATTCTTTTTATTCATCTTTACCTTTTCCATGGAGTGATTTATTATTAGTCTCATAATGCCATTTTACCGATGATGTTCTCAATACAACTGTTTCAGAAAACTCAGCACTTATCTAATGTGTTATTATCAATTTGAAAACATGAATTTTTTCAGACATGTAAATGTCTTCAAGTCCAATCTTACAAACCAGATAGTTATATGGGTCTGAAGTCAGTTTAGTTTCACCATATATTAATAGCCCCAGGAATATAACATTGCAAAAACCTTTCATTTATAAGGTGACATTGCTTTTAAAAAGTTTGTATTTACACATATGTAATATAGGGAACATGCCAATAGCTCAAACAAGCTCTTATTTAATAAGTGAGAAAATATTTAAATTCTCTATCTAGGATATTTATATTCCCAGACTAATTGTTTTTGAGCTTATGGCTCACCTCAGTGAGGAGCTAGAACATTCAGACACTAGATCTAAAATATCAACTCAAAATCCAGCACTTATTTAATACATAAGTATTGAGAAGAAAATATGAAATTTTAAGATATAAAAATGTCTTTAAATCCAGCAATCTAACTCAAATAGTTATATGGGATTGAACCCAATTCAGATGTACCATATATTAATAGGCTTAGCATCAACAAAATATTAAAGGTAAAATTATAATAATCAATAAAGCAAGTCATATATAATGTGGCATTGCTTTTAAAAAGCTTGTATTAACAAATACATAATATAGGGAACATACCAATAGTTCAAACAAGCTCTTATTTAATAAATGTAGTAAGAGAAAATATTTAAAATCTCTATCTAAAATATTATTATCTCCAGACCAATTGTTTGAGCTATTGGTATGCTCCTATATTACATATTTGTAAATACAAGCTTTTTAAAACAATGTTATGTTATATATGACTTGCTTTATTGATTATTATAATTTTACCTTTAAGGTTTTGACGATGCTAAGGCTATATTAATATATGGTAGATCTGAATTTGGTTCAGTCCCATACAGCTATTTGAGTTAAATAGCTGGATTTAAAGACATTTTTATGACTGAAAATGTTATATTTTCTTCTTAATAGTTACATATTAAAATAAGTGCTTTGTTTTGAATTGATATTTTAGGTATAGTGTCTGAACGTTCTAGCTCCTCACTGAGGTGACCCATAAGCTTGAAACCAATTGGTCTGAGGGTAGAAACATTCCAGGTAGAGATTTTAAATATTTTCTCTTACCACACTTATCAATTAAGATCTTGTTTGAGTTATTGTTACGCAATATTGGTATATTATATCGTTTGACTGTGTTATTTCTTTTTAAAAATTATTTTGGAGAAATCCTTTAATATTTCTTATTTTCAGTTTTTAACTAATCTCTTAATATTTTTTTTTCTTTTTACCATTTTAAAATAGATTTTTTTTGGGTGGTCGGGGGGTGTGTGAGAAAGAGGTGGATCTGCTTAATCAATTATTCTCAAGAATTTTATATATTTATTACAACAAGCTGCTCTCATTTACAACACCGTAAATTATTTTAAATTAAAAAGTAATTAAATTGATTCATTAAAAATTTATTCCTTGATGACTTATTATAAATTTCTTCTATTGAGGATTTTATTTATCTTTTAAATTACTTATTGATCTTTTTTTATGTGATTAAAGATAAAATGTAGTATATTTTTAGATAATTGTCCTTAAAAAAATCAATGAAGGTAATAATTGTCAATTAAGAAAATCTTATGAAGTAATTATTGTATTTGTTTTGTTACAAATGAATATTAAAAATGGATTGGTTGTTTTATAATTAAAGATATTGTAAATTTTAAAAGTAATGTGACTTATTAAAATTATACATGTATGTGTATCTTTTAAAAAAAAAAAAACATTAATCCTTTTGTTATAAATCAAATCAGAATTTTTTCAAGAAAATTAAGGGATGGCTATGGCCTAACCACTGTCACCTTTGGTTGGAAGAACTTGAAACCACAGCCATAAATACTACTCCATTTCTCCCCAAAATGTGGTTTCACTATGTTGATGATATATTTATGGAATGGTCAAATGATAAAGCATGATTGTAATTATTTGGAATGCACATCAACAACATATTTCCTTTAATTAAATTCACAACTGAATCTGAACCAGAACAAAAAAACAACATTTTTAGATGGTCTTATGATAAAACTCTCTCAGGGCAAAGTGAAAATTTATCATTCTTATATGTTATTGTAACAAAACTCTTTCTGGAAAAAGTAAAAACAACAGTTCATAAAAAACTTACACACACTGGCAAACACATGACATATACATCCAATTATACCAGAAGCACAAAACATGGAATTATACTATAACTATACATCTGAGTAAAGTAAATTTGTTGGAAACCAATGATTTGGAAAATGAAAATTATTTACATAGAACTAACTCTCATGAAGAATGGTTATCCACCAGCTATCATCAAGAAAACCTTTAATAATCAACAAAAAACATCAAAAACAAAACATTTATTGGTACTATATAGCACATCCATACATACCAAGAATGGCAGAAAAATTAAAGAAAACATGCCACCAATATAACATTAAAACAGCTTTTCAAATCCATATCACATTTTAATGAATTATAACTTCTACAAAAGCTAAACTGAAAATTCTGAAAAACAACAACTGCATCTTTAAAATACCATGTGAATGTGGACATATTAGTGAGAGCTGTTTCCCTGTAGAACAGTTATTTAAAAAACAAAAACTAATGGTTAATAGAAAAAAAAACTAATGTGTCTACAATTGGAAAAATACAAAAAAATATTAAATAAAGAGAGAAAGGAGAAAAGAAATGTAAATGAACCTATTTGTCAACTTAGTATGGTTATACATAATGTCTGGAAACCTTTAATTAATCTCACTCTTAGAAAAAAAATTTTGAAGGAATCAGGAAGATTTGAACACCATTATCTATTAGTATATGGAAATTCTACTGATAGTTTCCTTTGATGAAATATTTCAATTGATTAGATTACCTTAAAATTCATTATCCAAGAATATAAAGGTTTAAGTTTGACCCCTGTGATAATATTGTCACTCATTGGGTCAGCAACACCAGAAGAAGAGTGGACAGTAATACGTATTCAAAAGGTTGTGTAAAAATTAACCTGTGTCATCTATTTATGTATTATTACTATGAAATTGTTTGTATATGAAAAGTTCAAATAAAGTTTATAATTTTCTAAACATTCAACATTTAATCATAGATAATGGAAATAGTCCAACATATTATCAAAATCGTTTATCTTTAAAAATATTGTTGACAATTATATATCAGTTATAAGTTAGATCTCAAATTGATAATCATTTCTAAAGGTCATTGCTTAATTATATGTAAAAATCTTAAGTATATTTCATTTGCGATCCTAGTTATGTAATAAAGATTTTTAAAAATAGCAGTTTTTTTTTTACTTTCCGTGGAAACTGCCTCTCACCTATATTTTTATTCCAAAATTTTGCTGTGCATTTCATAAAACCTGGAATGTGAATATTGTATAAAAATAAATCATTGCTTTTACAGAATAAAGAAATAACAATGGTGATTGATATAAAAAATCTCAGCCATTGCCTTATTTGTTAATATACTAATATGATTTGGGATTTTGTTTGCAGTCTAAGAACTTTTATGAGAAATTAAATTAAGTGGTGATATCTGGGAAAATGAAATTTTAATATAAACATTTTTAGGCTGAAATTCATCTAAATTCTTCATATAATGTAAATGTAATCCCTAAAAATATCAAATTAAAATACTTGCATTTTATATTAGATTTAAAAAAAAAACTTAAAAAAATTGTCAAGTACTAATTGTATATTTTTAAAGTTAAAATATTGATTTTTTTTATTATATGCTCATTTTTCTTAGTGTTACTGGATGATCCATATTGTGCCAACTAATAGTTCACAAAGTTTCCATGATTAACAAATTTTAATGTTATTACAAAATACTTACTCTAGCAATACATTTATAAACTACTTTTGTTTTTTACAATTCATCAATAACAATTAAATAAAAAAGATAGATATTCAAACACATTTCATAGAATATGTTTTAAACTTCTAGTAATTCATAACTTATAATCGTAAATAATAACTGTCAATTAAGAAATAATATGTTATTTGCTTTGTTAAATACAAATGTCATGAAACACTTCTTGGTTGTTTTATAAATACACACGTTGGTAAATGTTTTAAATAATGTGACCTGTTAACTATGCATATATGTGAATTTTTTTCATCAAACCGTCTTCTGCCTCTAATAACACCTTTAATAATTGCGCCTCACTATAAGTTAATTTTTATCAAGGTGCATATTTACGTTCTGAAACATAAAGCATAATTTCAGGCAAACATCTTAAATAAATTTTATTTATCTTTCAAAAGTAACCTTTATTAGTAAAAAGATTACAAAAATTTTTGGGTACACTCACCCATTGAGAATTACAAAGTGTTCAATGTAACAAAAAAGGTAAAACAATTATTGATTATATAAAGTACATATGTTTGATAACAATTATATCCATAAAAGGGTTGCTATAATGTTGACTAATATGTATTTGAACATGAGTATTTATACATGGATCTACATGGCCCAGCTGCTGAGAAGCTATCCATCACTCAATGATCCCACCCCTGGTGCCCTGAAACAAAGACCTAAATGCTGCAGCTGAATAGGTAGACAAGTCCAGCATTGTGCCAACCACCACAACAGGCAGCGAGGTCCAAGGCTCAAGTCCATTAAACAATAAATTATTGACCCACAGCTGAGCCATGTCAAGACCATTCTAGATACCTTAGTCTTCCAATTAACAGTCCAAATGTGCAGGGACCACATTAGGTCTACTTGCCCAGAATTGGAAAGCCAACTAAGACAAACTAACACATAGTGGGAACAGATCTTCACTGCCCAAAACCAACCTATCAAGGGGGCACAGCAGCTGACCAGAGCAGGAATGGTGCTGAGAATTTGACCAGGTACCCTCCCGGCAGGTTTTCCAGGTAGTGTCAATAATTGTCAACAGCCTGCACCAATAATTCAGCCTCCTAACAACCACCACCACCCCCGAGGAAGAAAAGAGGAGTGCAGACCCATGTCCACAAAATTATTGCAGGAAAGACTCCATCAAAGTTACAAAAATTGGTGGTGGCTCAAATCAGACCAACCGCCTTACAACGCTCTAATTTTAAAATTAACTAAGGAAAAAAAAGAGCTCAAATCAATTTTATTTAATTTGCTGGTTATGTGGAAAATGTAAAATGAAACTTTTTGACTTTTATAAACAAACGACCATATATATATATATATATATATATATATATATATATATAATAAACTCCTATAAATATATAAAATTTTTATCTACTTTACAGAATAAATAAATACTAGTGAAGTTTTTAAATTAAGAATTAAGTATGTGCTTTATACTTAGATATGATCATGAAATTTATAATCGAGAATGCTTGTTTATTGTTTTTAATTGTTCTTTTTACCTTTTATTTGTCTATTTTAAAAGCTTGAAATAATTCAGTTCTATTATTTTTCCTCTTTCCTTCTCTTTTTCTCTTTCTGTCTCTCTCTCTCTCTCTCTCTCTCTCTCTCTCTCTCTCTCTCTCTCTCTTTCTCTTTATTGCTAAATGGATATTGCCTTGACAACAGTTCGAAATTCTTGATTGTTGTTGATATTGGAATTGTCTAAGTGTTGACTGTTTTTTTTAATGATAATACATATATCATCTTTCTCATTTTTAATCATTATTAATCAACTTCAGGATGAAGGTCTCTCCTAGTTCAATCCATCTTCTCTAAGCATAGTCTCTCTGCTTCACATCACCAATCACCCTTCCTTATTTAATTGATGCATGCCATATGTCATCTGTTTCTAAAAGTTTTACAATCTTTTGAAATCCAGTTTAAGATTGCAACTATTCATCTACTATCATTACTTTTACCAGTATATCCAATACATATGTTTATAATATTAAAAAAAATTATAACACAAAATACAGATTGATCAGAAGTTAAAATTGTTATTAAAATTTACCATACTAAGTATTTGTACTAATAACATTCTGATAATCCTTCATTGATTTTATATGTGAATTATTGTTAAACAAAATAAGTAATAAAATATGGTTAAGATATTAATTAAAAACTTGTAATATGTGTTGTGTTTTGCCAAAAGTAGACAATTATCAATCAGCAATTTTAGTAATCATTATTTCAGAGTGAAATAACAAGTTGACACAAAAAAACTTTTAAATACTATGCCTAAATAATCATATTTTTAAGGGACCTCCTAAATGACATAGTATAACTAGACTTTCATGTAGAAAAAATATAATAGCAAATTAGCTGATGTTTCAGCACAATAACAAGTATTTTCCTCAAAGCTTTTTTTTTTTTCAAATCATAAAAATATAGGTGAGATTTAAAATTATTTTTTGACCTTTGTTATTTTATCCTCATTATCAAATTCTATTGGTTGAGAAAATGTTTTATCCTCCAATAGGTTTTTTCAAATATTGTTTTTTTTTTTCAATTCACACTTTTTATTTATATTTCTAAACATTTTAAAAATATCTACAGCTTCCCTTAACAGTTTCTGGTCATATATGTGTTATATTAAACTTGATATGGTTAGTTAATGTAAAATGTGAATAAATGAATGATGAATTTGATTTTTTTTTACCAAAACATGTTGCTTCTTTCTTACATTTATTCTATAATTGGTCTGTTCAATATATGGATGTGAACAAACTCTACATGAAATATCATATGCATAATCATTCTTACATTAAATTAACTAACCGGTATTTTCAATTTTAATTAAACATACATCCTGTCAAAAATTGAAAAATGTGGACAGACAAACCTATGGATATTTTTAAAAGACCTAAAAGCATAAATAAAAAGTATGAATTGAAGAAAATTAACAATATTTGCAGAAAGCTATTGGAAAATAAAATATGTTTAAAACTTCTCAACCAATAGAATTTGAGAAAGAGGATAAAATAACAAAGGAAACAAAATGATTATTAATCTTACCACACACAATCTTATGATTTGAGAACAAATAAGCTCTGAGGAAAGTACTTGTTATTTTATTAAAGTGTCAGATATTTAGCTATTATATTTTTACTACACAGAAGCTCCCTGGAAATAACACTATGAATTCATTTCTCCATGAGAATACTAGAATTACAACAGAAATATCCTTCTAATAATTCATTTTAAAATCAATTACTTTTAGTAGATATCAAAGAAAGTCTTCATGTGATTGATGACCTGTATTCCATTTATGAATATATAAAGCTGAGTTATGATAGCTATTTTAACTCTATTCTTAGAACTTTAACTCTTTCATTAAGACTCTATTTATTTTTTTTACATCGTAAATGAATGACGCCAATGAAATTTCTAGAATTTACAAAAGGTCATTCTTATAATTAAACATATGTAAACAATACATTTATTTTTTTATATAGCGCGATGTTTTATTTTTATAATCTATAATATTAATAAGCTGATAAATGTTTTGTTTACATATGTTTAATTATAAGAATGACCTATCATAAATTCTAGAAATTTCATTGGCATCATTCATTTACGATATAAAAAATAATTTAAAGTGATTAATTAATAACTTCACGCTCTTCATTTCAAACACTTCAGATTTGCCTATACATATACGGTTGGGTCGAAAATATAGGTGATTCATTCTATATTTTCTTAAAGACTTTATCTTGGGTTTAAAAAAGTGGGAGTATTCATTTATATAGTGACATCTGCAAAGCGCATGTGTATCAGCTTATTGGCTTATTAATATTATAGATTATAAAAATAAAACATCGCTCTATATAAAAAAATAAATGTCTTGTTTACATATGTTTAATTATAAGAATGACCTATTGTAAATTCTAGAAATTTCATTGGCGTCATTCATTTACGATGTAAAAAAGTAATTTAAAGTGATCAATTAATAACTTCACATTCTTCATTTCAAACACTTCAGATTTGCCCATACATATACGGTTGGGTCAAAAATATAGGTGATTCATTCTATATTTTCTTAAAGACTTAGGTGATTCATTCTATATTTTCTTAAAGACTTTATCTTGGGTTTGAAAAAGTGGGAGTATTCATTTATATAGTGACATCTGCAAAGCGCATGTGTATCAGCTTATTGGTTTATTAATATTATAGATTATGAAAATACTTTAAATTATTTTGCTATTTGACATATAATATTTGTCCATTCAATCTTCAATTATCAATAAATACCTGTGAGAGAATGACACTACATATTTTTTTAAGCACAAAAAATATTTCTTCACTTACTATCCAAAGAAATTCTTTTAAAAATTTTTGAAATAATTATGACTGCCTATAAATTATTATTAATGTGTATAAGATACAATATCATATTTCTCTACATATAAATGAGACTCAAATTTTGGTCTTTGATTGCACCTGAGTTGGCTTTAGCATACATAACAGAGTGAAAATGTGAGCCATGAAAGAATGCTCCTGGTTTTAAAGTCAGCCCACAAATTGGGTACCATATGTAACAGAATAAAAATGGATAATGAAAACAATAACTTTAATATAGCCTGAACAAAATATATAACCCTGATGTTGGTTATCATTTGTAATGAAAAAAAGGTAAATCAAAGAAAAACAATCCTATTTTTATAATGCAAAGAATAATAATGTCATTTATAACAGAATAAAAATAAACTAAACTAAAGGAATATCAATCAATAAATAATAATTTAGTACCCTATATCTAATTATCTATCTGAATGTCAACTATGACAAAATAAGACAGTGATGAAATCTTTATTATTAAATCATGGGTGCAAATAGCATTTAGAATAAATAATAAACAAACAAACATAAATCTTACTTAAAATAGATTACAATGAAACAAGTAAACTAAGTATCATGGCCTCAAAAATAATGATACATCCTTAAGACATATTTTACTTATAATCAAATAAAAATAATGATAAATCATTAAACAACTTTAACTCTAATATAGCTAATGAATCAAACATTATGTATAATAATACAAACTTATATTAAAATTTAATGATGTTTATATCAAAATAAATAATTCATGAATGAATAAAATAACCACTTTAGTATATCCTATAAGGTTACAATATCCATAATATCTAAATAAATATACAACCCAATAATTAATTTAAATCCTAATTAAATAAAATTATAAATACTAGTTCAGCCATGCTATAGCCATATATTAATATAATTTTACTAATAAAATAAAATATTTAATAAGATACAATATCAATGAAACTCTATGTTATAACAATCAAGACATATAAAATAAATTATTAGCATTTATTATAATCAAGAATTAATATTAAAATTTAATATGTAAACTGAATTTATGTTCTACATCAACTAAAATTAAATATAATTAAAGGAAAGCATTCTGCCTTGTAACTCAATAAAATATACTAGTATCAACTTTATAATTGAATAAGATTAAGGTTTTATTGGCTAGCTACAAACTTAATAGATACTTATCCAATCAATAACAATTTAGATAAAACCCGCAAATATTTGATAGCAATAATCTTTATTTATTTCAATAAATACTATTTTATACCCTTACTAATTATCAAATTTGTAATTAATAAAATAGTTACAATATATTCTACTTATTCATTAAATATTTAATAATATCCACTCTATTAATTTATTACCATATGGAGTCTATAGTTAATCAGACAATAATTCTTGAATTCAATACAAAGAATATATATATATACATATATATATATATATATATATAGTCATACTCACTTACCAGTCTTGCGAATTGATTTCCAGATTATTTTATGGTTATCTCAAACAAATTATGTGGTATAGTCAGTATTTTATATATATATATATATATATATATATATATATATATATATATATATATATATATATATATATATATATATATATATATATATAAAAAACAAAAAAAGACTTATAAATCCAATAAATAATATAACATTTATATATATATATTAATAATTCAAACAAATTTATTTAACACAATATTCAAACTTAAATAATATATTCTTTATTTGAAGTACTTTCGATTGTTTCACTGACAATCTTTATGAACCTTTAATACAAATATACAGAAAATAAAAACTTGTATTACCCATCATTTAATCCATTCAAATTTCCCACAATTCTGTTGTTTTTATATTAGCTGATTGTCTATTCATTAAACTATCTCTATTTCTAGATATCATCATTGCCTCCTTAATTTTTTGTTTTTCATTACATCTTTCAATTTGAATTATTTTTACATCTCTATTATTAAATTCAAAAACATAATGACATGCTTTATTATGATCCAAAATAATTGATGGAGTATTCATAATTACTAAAGATACATTTTCTTTCTGTACACATTTATATAATGTCTTATGATTATTATATCATTTTTGTAATGTACATTTTCATTCCCCTATATATTTCATTCCACAACCACATACCAATATATATATATATATATATTGGTATATATATATATATATATATATATATATATATATATATATATGTAAAGAGCCTGCTACTAGCTCTAAACAAGCTTAATTATTTTATTTTTTATGATAAATGCTACAAGAGAAAATACATGAAGCTTTTATCTATGATGGTCCCCATCCCCAGACCGGTTTTGAGCTATGGCTCTCATCAGTGAGGAGCTAGGACATAAGATTCAAAATATTAACTCAAGCCAAGCATTTATCCAATTCTTAAATATTAAGAAAAAGATCCAAATCTTCAGACACCTACATGTCTTCAAATTCAGCTCTTTAACCAAAGAAACTATATGAGCCTGAACTAAATTCAGAGATCCCATATATTAGTAGGCTTAGCAATTTAATATAGCCAAAGCCCTAATAGCAAAATTATAATAGTAAAAATCAGTCATATATCACATGACCTATATAGCTTGTATTACCATTATGTATATATATATATATATATATATATATATATATATAATATATATATATATATATATATATATATATATATGCTCTATATATATAACAGAACTTAATTCAAACTTAAAAATCTTGGTTTTAGAATTATTTATCATATCATTTATGTTATTTGCAGAGAAAAAAGAAATCCTACACAAACCACTATAAAGTTTATTAATTAATTTAGCTTGTTGATTAGATGTAAAAGGAATGAAAATAATGAATATTTAAGAATTAGATAAATGCTTGGCTTGAGTTAATATTTTGAATCTTATGTCCTAGCTCCTCACTGATGAGAGCCATAGCTCCAAACCGGTCTGGGTATGGGGACCATCATAGATAAAAGCTTCATGTATTTTCTCTTGTAGCATTTATCATAAAAAATAAAATAATTAAGCTTGTTTAGAGCTAGTAGCAGGCTCTTTATATATTACATATTGGTAATACAAGCTATATAGGTCATGTGATATATGACTGATTTTTACTATTATAATTTTGCTATTAGGGCTTTGGCTATATTAAATTGCTAAGCCTACTAATATATGTGATCTCTGAATTTAGTTCAGGCTCATATAGTTTCTTTGGTTAAAAAGCTGAATTTGAAGACATGTAGGTGTCTGAAGATTTGGATCTTTTTCTTAATATTTAAGAATTAGATAAATGCTTGGCTTGACTTGATATTTTGAATCTTATGTCCTAGCTCCTCACTGATGAGAGCCATAACTCAAAACTGGTCTGGGGATGGGGACCATCATAGATAAAAGCTTCATGCATTTTATCTTGTAGCGTTTATCATAAAAAATAAAATAATTAAGCTTGTTTAGAGCTAGTAGCAGCCTCTTTATATATTACATATTGGTAATACAAGCTATATAGGTCATGTGATATATGACTGATTTTTACTATATATATATATATATATATATATATATATATATATATATATATATATATATATATATATAACAGAACTTAATTTAAACTTAAAAATCTTGGTTTTAGAATTATTTATCATATCATTTATGTTATTTGAAGAGAAAAAAGAAATCCTACACAAACCACTATAAAGTTTATTAATTAATTTAGCTTGTTGATTAGATGTAAAAGAAATGGAAATCCATTTATCACTTTTTAATTTATTTAATATTTTTTTCTTATTATTATTATTTTGATTATATTTTGTAATTGTATCATAAATAATATTCCTTCCATAACCAACATCAACATATCAGTAACATATACATTAATATTTTCATTTTTATCACTAATAAATTTACACAAAAAATAATTTCTAAACAAAAATGACTTCAAACCAGCGAATTTATGACTCATATGAACTTTAGAATTATACGGAATATAACCCCTAATTTCCACAAGCTTTAAAATCATATTATAATCAAACATATTATTATCTCTAAATATATCTAAAAACTTTATAGAATTTTTTTTTCTTTTTTTTTCTCGTCATTTAACATATAATCATATAGTTATATATATTATCCCCAATAAATACTATTAATCAATGAACTCATATTGCAAAATTAAATAATAACCAAACAAGTTCATTTCTTTTAATTAATTTGAAATTTATTAATATATATATATATATAAACGGTGAATAAATAATAAATATTTAATATGTACCCATATGATCTGATTGTGACTTATATGATATATTATCAATTAACATTAACTTCATATTTAAATAGGTGATTGCACATCAATCTTGATCTATTGGATAAAAAATACAAAACACATATGTTTATGTAACACAAATATGTTGTGGAACATTTTTACTTCAGAAATACGAGAGAGTTTCAGATATATTTTTTTCTTTATACTTAATACAAAAATATGATCAATTGAAATTAAAAATAAGCATATTTGTTAATATAAATTTTAAAAATAATGAATATTTTAAAATTAAATAATAATTACTAGGCTGCAAAATATAAATTCAAGCTTAGGAAAATGTAATTTTCTTCTATTTAGGTATGTAAATGGATTACTGTTTTTCTTACAATTACACTACTATTTATATCAATAAATATATACTAATTTAATTGAAGAGAAACAAAAAATAACAATAATAATGATAAATATAAGCAAACAATCTGAGTAATAGTTTTTAAATACCATATTTCCAAAATAGCATCATAGTTCTGATATCTATTTCTCAAACCACAATCCAACAATATGTTATTGTTCCAGAAAAAAGCTAATCTCACAAAAACTATTAATTTCAAAGCATATCTTGTTGATTCCAAGATTTCATACATATATCCAAATGATCCATTCAAACAGCAATTATTTGATCTATATTATAAGAACATAAGTAATAGTTTATATCCATGATGATATAAAGAAATATCCTTTCATTCGTAATTATTTATTTCAAAAATGTTGTGAGTGATTGGATGCTAACTAGCTTCATTCATAAACAATATAATGGAAAATTGAACTGATTCATATGTAAAATAATTAATTAGCCTAATAAAATTACATCTGTAGATGAATATGATTCCTATACATATTTTGATGTCAGCATTTATACTATGTCATTAAAATATCTGTAACATCAATTTTAGAGGATAGGAATATTCTGATGGTTCATAACACAATATATCAATTTTGATTACTTGTTGTTTGTATAATAAATTTTTACTCCTCGTAAATCCTTGAAATATGGTGTAGTTCCTGGGAAAATATTTGCTTTTCACTCCATAATGTTGTCCAGTTAACTAAGTACTTTTAAAATAAATAAAAAAATAAATCATATAAAGAAATGTAGATAGGCTTATGTTAAGTTAAAACAAGAGAGTTTCTTCTATTCAGTTCTATTTATAACTTTTCCCATTGATATCAGAGTAACTATAGCAACACCTTTTATTAATTGTTTAGCCAATTTCAACCAGTGTCTTCCAAATATTTTTTTATTATATAACAAATAAAATACATATTTTAGATTATTATATACAACCAACATTTACATTTACTTAACACAAATACCATTCTTCCGTGCAGGCATAAACTGAACAATGTATAATACATTCTCACTATATAGATATAATAAACACCTCCACACTTCCCCATTCTTTTTAAATTCATTTAAATAAAGATATAATAAAAGTCAAATGACTCCCAAGATGCATTTCATGCTGGACCAGCACTCATCAGTGGGCCCAGGTCATTATCTCTCATATATATCTCTATATCAAAAAATAAAATTAATTCTCATTATACTTCACTGGAAATGCATTTCAATACATATTTTTCCATTACAAAACTATACGTATAAAACAAAAAATATATTTGAGACATTATATATTTAGCTGTACTGTTTGTAATTTGTTATTGTGAAGGGAGTAATAAAAATAAATGTAATAATAATTTTAACCAAATTATGTTTTATTATTCACATATTCATTTTAAAATGTAAAGTCAATTTACAATCTTATACAATACAATTAATAATAAACATTTTTATATCAATATTATTGTTATCATAGCCACACAGTTTAATGCTTCATAGGCTAATATATCCACCATTACAATCAATCAAAAAGGAAAGAAAACAATTCGTGACTGACATTTTACCACCTACTAAAACGTATCTCAACCTTCAGTAAGTACAATATATATATATATAAATTTTAGCTTTAAATTTGTGATGCTAGATTAACAGGCATGAATCATCTCTAAGTTAATCATTGGCTTGTCAAATAATTTATTCTCATGATTGCTAAATCTTACCTTGAACCGAGAACTTAATTTGCTCACATAATCTACTACCTTTAATGAAACTTTTTCAAAAAGTAACCTTTTCATTAAGCTGATATATATTTTGTAAATCAAGATGTTGTTATAAGTATATTTAAATAAAATCTATAAAAATGATTGAATGTATTTACGTCATATTTTAGTTACTAAATAAATATTAGAATAAATAATTGAATTTATATATATATATAAGTTCGCGAAAAAATATTAAGTTACAGTATTTACCAAAATCTGCAATTTTCTCTTATTTTTTACATTAAACTAACGAATTGAATACCAAATAACCTTCCACAAATATTTTCTTAAGACTTCATTTGATTCTCCCAGAGTATTTAAAATTTTATTTTTTTTTTACAAATAGAGATTTATATATTAAATTGTAAAAAAGGAAATAAACCAGATATGTTTATAAATTTAACTTATTACTATAACTTTAATACAGACATGGACAAATGTAAAACTAAATTAAAAATATTAAAATGTGAACTATTATTTGATACATTCAAATTTAAATTGAATCAATGATATACAAATTGTTATCATACTTTGCACATAAAAATATCATAAATATCTCCATACTTATCCATTCTTTTTAAATTCATATAAATAAAGATATAATAAAAGACAACGATCCCCAAGATGCATTTTGTACTAAACCAGTACTCATCAGTTGGCACAGGTCACTATCTCTCATATATATCTCTATTATATGCAGAGTATTTATGTAGAGTGAATTGTTAAATTTTCATTTACCATTGTCAAACTCCCTCCACTCACAACTTTGATGTCATCCATTTCAGATAAATACACTAATGATTATTACTAATCATTTTCAAAACTAGAGATTATCTCTAGCACAGACATAAACTTTAAACTTCAGTTGAAGATTAATATATCTGATTTTTTAAATTTACACACACAGAGTTATTCACCTTTCTCTATCCCATATGTAATATCTTTATAGATATAATAAACCCTTCCATACTTCCCCATTCTTTTTAAATTCATATAAATAAAGATATAATAATATTTTGCATGTAATAGAGATATATATGAGAGATAGTGACCTGAGCCAAGTAATGAGTGCTGGTTCAGCACAAAATGCATCTTGAGGGTCATTTGTCTTTTATTATATTTTTATTTATATGAATTTAAAAAGAATGGAGAAGTATAAATGTGTTTATTATATCTATAAAGATATTACATATGGGACAGAGAAAGTTGAATAAGTCTGTGTGTGTAAATTTAAAAAATCAGATATATTAATCTTTAACTGATGTTTAAAGTTTATATTTGTGCTAGAGATAACCTATAGTTTCAAAAATGATTTGTAATAATCACATACTGTCTATGTATAAATATTACTGTAATATATGTCAAGATATTTAAGAGATCTAGAATAAAAATAAATGTCAGATGGGTGCTGTGATGTGAAAAAAAGCTAAATATTGATGAATGGTAGTCTCTAATATACAATTTAAGAATGAAAATGATACACATGTCTATATACATAAGCCCTCACAATAACCATATTCACCACATTTAATCCAATCCACCCTGTGAGTGTCTAAAAATATCAAACTTTATATGACATATATACAAATATACCCATGATAAATTTAATTGAAAAAATATGCACAGTAAGTTAGTGTCAAGAATAATTAACAGAATATGAAATATTGCAATCATAAAAATTTTATCATAAAAATAGAATCCTTATTTCAGTTTCAGTTCTTAACCATTATATAGCCCCCTGAATAATTAAGCATTATTTTTATGTTAATTTATTGTAAAATGCATACATAATTTTGTAATATCAAAAGTAGAAACTTTTTAAATAAAATATAGGTTTATTAAATTTATTTTTAATGTAGAATAAAAACATTTTAAGTTTATTTAATTAAATGGTTGAAATTTTATTTTTAATAAATATTATGCAACAATTGTTTTAACAACAGTTTTAATTCATTCTTTTTGCAGCTTGGTAAAATTAAACAGGTTTTCTAAACCCGCGATCTCTTTCATTTCTGTATGATTAAAATAATTGCTTATTAAAAATATTTTTTAGGTGTGATTCATTTTAGTCTATGACATTTTTATGAAATATATTTTCTATTGTTAAAATTTTGATAATAAAGAAGTTGAAAATGGAACAGGACAAAAGTGTCTTTTTTTTTTTTTTCACAGTTCAATTGTACAGTGAAAACATTGTAACGAGTATATTTTTTCCAAGACTCTCAGCAAATAGTATAGAATTACAAATAGAAATGAACTCTCTATATATGTATAATGTTCAGGCACCTTCTAAAATGATATGATTTTTCAACAAAGCCATCTATGAATAAATATAAAGTTTGAACTACAAATAGCATGAAAACGGATATTCATTTGAATCTTATGCTGTAACAATATAATCTATTTAAATTAATAATTTATTCAAACATAGAACAAGAAAATAAATTAGCAATGATCATATGATCACTGCTAATTTAATTTTACGCTCTTTGTTTGATGAAGTCTGCATTTTAATATATAAAAATGTTGCAGCATTTGCATCAAGATGATATTTTTGGAGGCATACTGTTTGAAGTTCAGACTTTATACTATTCACAGAAGGCATTGCTGAAAACATTATGCTAGGGAGGATGATGTGAATATTTTGTAATTAAATTTTTAAATGGCAGTATACAGAAGAATGTTTTTATATATACATAAATCAAATTACAGAACGTGCAAATTTGAATGGACTACTAAGATAATTTTACAAGTGAGATGTTTGAAGAATCATTTAATCATAACCTGTAAATTACACTTATTTTTTGTTATATCAATGTCAATCTGTTTTGTCAAATAAAATATTATATTATTATCCCACCGTCAGTTTGTTATTTGTCAATAAATCAAGCATTGTTACTTGAAAACGATAAAACTTTTTATTTTTGACAATGTTTAAGTTTATATTAATCCAGCCAACTTTCAATTTCAGATACTAATTTTGATAAAATAGTAAAAATGTTAAATACATATAAAATATTTTATAGCTATCAAATATGTAATGACAAAAATATAAAGCAAGTTCAAATATGTTACTAAAATAATATTACAAATATTATTTCTAAACATTAATTTAAATTAAACCTGTAAGTAATGTCCATCTCAACGTCAATTTATTTTGTCAAAAAACACTTTCAAATCACTCTTTGGTCTCTACGGCTTTCATATTAACAGTAGTTATTAGAGAATTATTATCAAACATTCTTGAACTGTAGAGATGCTATATACATTAATAAATATTTGAAAGCCCATTATCATCATTAATTTGAGTGAAATTATATGCCAACATATTTTAAACACATTGACATACAAAAACATGTATAGAAGATATGATCTTTAATTTAATATTCATTCAGTCATTGTTAAATTTCAACTAGGTCATAAAAAGTGCATCGTGTTTAACTAAATTTAATATATTCAGTCCTTATAGATTTTAATACTTTGTAAAACTTTCATATTAATTTATATCTTTTAATTACAATATGTATATATTTAAAGACATGCATGTTGTCTAAACTGTACTTAATGTAATTAGAAGGAATTTGAACTCAGAATATCAAGCTCCCTACATTATGGACTCTATCTTATACAACTGATACACATGGTCACATATATGTGCAGAAGATAAATGATCTCTAATATATGTATTTCATGCTGAACCAACACTCATCAATTGATCATGATCATCTCCCACACACACACACACACACACACACACACACACACACACATATATATATATATATATATATATATATATATATATATAGTAATAATAGAAAGGCAGATGTCACATGACATATATATAGTGTGCATTTACAAATATGTAAGATTAAGAACATGCTAATAAGCTCTAAACAATTTTTTATTATTTTTTATGATAAATTCTACTACAAAAGAAGCCATTCAAATCATATTTATCTAGGATTGTCTCCACCCCAGACCAGTTTTGATCTATGGCTCTCTTCAGTGAAAATCTAGGATACCAGATTCAAAAAACCAATTTAACACATGGTTTCAGCTTGTCTAGAGATTATTAGCATGATTTTAATATTATATATATATATATAATCAGTATGAAATACATATATTGTAAATCATTTATCTTTTTCTCATGTATTTGTAGGAAGCTTGAACACCTTAATTCAAATCCCTTCTAATATATATATATATATATATATATATATATATATATATATATATATATATATATATATATATATATATATATATATATATATATATATATATATATATATATATATATACCATTAGAAATCAGTCAACACTTAGACAATCCCAATGTAGACAACAATCAAGAATTTCAAACTCATTGTCAAGGCAACCTCCATTTAGCAATAGAGGTGGAATTCATCTCCACTAATGGTCTCATATATTTATAAAGAAACTAAAGATTGCAACTTGACTACGGAAATTGAAATTATTGATTAGAAGAAGTTTAAATAAACTTCCTTAAACAGGTAAATATAACCTAATGTGAAGTCAATTATAACATTACAAATTGCAATTATAATTTTTAAATTGCACCCAAAGTATTATATAGATTATATACATTTTTCATCATTAAAAATGTAAAAAAAACATTCAATAAGCAAACATACACACTATAAACTTAGCCTATACTTTTTTAAAAACTTCCTTTTAATTTTAGATATTTAAAAACATAACAAAAGTCTACTGGAAGGATTAGTCTTCTTTTAATCTGTTTGATTTAATTTTCTTACATTAAAAATTATTTTTACCCATTATTAAATCAATGATTACAAGATTTTATTGCTTAAAAAAAAAAAAAAACTGTACATAATAGTCTGTGCAGAATTAAAACAAAAATTGTCAAAAGTTATATTTATTTATCATTTTTACAGAAATAATTCAATAGTCTGCATCTGTTTTTGTTTTTTTAATGATCAAAGCTTAAAGTGTTATCCAAAGCAAATAAACATTATATATATATATATATGTGTGTGTGTGTGTGTGTGTAGGTGTGTGGGTGTGCAATATAATATTATTACTGGATGTTTTAAATGGAAATATTTCATATGTGGAGTTATTTTTTTACAATTATTCAATTAGAAAACAGTCAAACTAGAACAATAGCTAGTGAAATTCAACTTCCCCAGTTAAAGTAAACCTGAATTTATAAACAGAAATTCTCCATTGAATGCCACTCTATAATGGTATTCTCCATTGAATACCACTTTATAGTGGTTTTCAAATGAGAATTCTTTTGAATTCAATCATACTGCAATTTTATTTTAACACTTAGTCTGTGACAATTGTTTTCATTAGCTATTTTTGTATGTTAGAGTGCTTTCTAATTAAGTAATTATAAATGGGTAACTCCATGCATTAAATATTTCCATCTAAAACATCCATTAAGATATTATATTAAAATACATAACATACCAGTAGAAGAGTTTATTATGATAGGTAAGAAAACTGGAATATTTGTCATACTTTGATTTCTTACATCTATAAATGTAAACTGCAGTGCATGATTTCTATATTATACCTGGAGTGGCATTTTTTTAAAAAAAATATTGTTTTGAATGCAATCAGCCTGACAGTTTCACTTTAACCCTTAACCCAGGGCCTGAATTTCATTAGCTACTGTTTTTGGGTCACTGTTTTCTAATAGACTAATTATAAGTGAATTTAAAGAGAGAGTATTTCACTCTTTAAATATATGCACGTTATTGATTTTTATAATAGATCAATGATGCTGTGTTGAATACAGAGGAAATTCTCAAACCCAAACATGAGATTGAGGCTTTATAAATATAAGAATGGTTGTCTTATCTTTAATTTAAATTTAGATTTATATAGACTAATCTGAAGTATCTTGGTTTGAGGCAGTGAAGATGTAATTCTGTTTACTTTTGCACCCCTTACTTTCTTGCATATATTAACATTTGTGAGATATTTCAATTTATTATGTGTTAATATTATAAAACCCTTCAGCATATAGAGAAGATTAATTTTTATTTTGGTAAAAAGTCAGCTCCCCAATGAAGAATCAAACCATGTTCTTCCTCATAACCCCCTAGCGTACTTAACCACAATACAATCGAGAGAATACAAGCAAAATGCCATTATCACAAATCTTCCTCTATGGAGCTCCAATTATTTTATGCTTAAGCGTCTTTAAAAACTTAATTACACCCATGTCTATGAAGATAATTTTTTTATCAAAAAACAAATAAAACTCGTATTAATTTTGTATTTTTTATTTCAGTAAAAGAAAGCTTTTTTATAAGGACTTTGAATAATCAATATACTTTTTCATAATAGATTTTAAATAATAAAAATACTTAATACAGTTTAGCATCTGTTAAGAGATTATTTGTATAGCTCTTGGCAATCAATATATTAAAATATTGATCAACTAATGATATATAGTTAGTTTTTAATATATGACTTAAAACCTTTACAGGATTTATTTTCTGCGAAAAGAAAAAAATTAATAATAATAGAAATTAATATTAATAGACAAACGAGTTTATGCAAACAAATGAGCTAACATATATTAATTACAGTGTTTAAAAATTAAATCATCAAAAACATTGGTTATTTTATTAAATATATATGTATATAATGATATTATCATTGCTTTTATTTTTGTCGTTATAGAAAGTTTATGATATTTTTGAAGCTTTTAAAATGTTATTGGTTTTGTTTTAAAATAGTTTGTATTTTTGGCTGTTTAGATATTGAAAATATATATCAATCGATTAAAAACTATTAAAATATTTATTTCTACATTAGAGAACAAATGTTATTTTTCTGCTGTAACATTAATGTTATTTATGCTTTGTTTTTATTATTATAAGATTCAATATATTTTAGATGTAATCATATGTTTTATAAAAATAAAGAAGAATGGGGTATTAGTTATATGATTTCTCATTTAATGAGCTCTGTTTATATTAATTTTTTAGAGAGTAATATTATTAATCATTTTTCTACTTCTTTGAATTTATTTATTAGATACAAAACGATACCCAAAAGAAAGAAGTTTGTAATAAAAAACTGTATCTTTATTATTAGATGTTCCAACATGAATCTTCTTCAAATTTATTATCCATTTGATACAATACACCAGTCTAACAATGTTTTATATTATTTGAAGCAGCCCTGAAACTCATGCAATTTAATGTCTTTTGTTGATTCATTTCTTCTTCACATCTTCCATGTCCACAAAACTTTTTTTTTTCATTTAAAAATATAAAAATGTCACATGAAGTGACATCATATAAATATGTCAAATAGATTTTTGGGTAATTGTTTCAGAGTCAAGGCTTTGTGTACTGCCACACTCTCATGGAAATTAAGCTATCATTCCTCACTTTACCATAAATAAAGATATTTTTGTTTTACCACAGCATGAAAATGTTTCAAATCTTGTAGGTAAAATATTTGACAGTTACAAATTAATTCTGAGTGAACAATGATGTTTACCTAAAGAAATATCAGCATTGTATTGACATCAGATTTCATTTACTAAGCTTTTTTGGAACATGGTAAATGTGACTCTTCCATTAAAGCACTTATAAATGTGTGATTTCCCCAGAGCAACTTGCTTGTAAACTGTTTCAAGCATTACAATTGTTTCGCTAGTTGTCTTTTTCCTAACAAAAAACATAATTTCTATTGTTTCAAATTTTCAGCCACCACTAAAGTCAACACATAATTGAAACACACTTAACAGAAAATGATTATTATATGGTTATCATGCCTTCATTCTAAAATTGTGGCTAACAAATTAATGCAAATGATCTCCACTAAGGGTATCTATTGGCATAAATATTTGTTACATTGAAAATTGATTTGGCGGTTTTGGGGGTACACACTCTATGTTGATAATGGTGATAAATTGTAGTAATTTTTAAATATATTAAATAATTTTGATTTTAATATTAAACTTATTCTTTTATGGTATTTTCAATTTCATGATGTTATTTTTTTTTAGATTTCAATATTAATAAGATTAAAAATATTTTTGTCTTCATTTTAATAATGAGAAAAATTTAGAAAGATGATAGTGCCTAAAAGTTATAAATCTTTCAGTTATAAAATTAACTGCCTTAATAATTTATTGTTGTAGGAATAAAAGGCTTAATAATTTTAGAAAATGATGTTTATTTTCAAAGACGACAATTTACTATGATTATACTGAGTTATATTATAATTGTAATCTAAAAAAATATTATATTTATTAACAATATTTGTAAACCTGATATCAAAGAGATTACTGTTAATGAGAAAAAATATTTTATTACCTTTTAATAAGACTTTAATTTATGGATGTATTAATAATAATATTTATTTAAGAGGAGTACGATAGTTGCTTGGAAGAAAGGTATTGATTTAAATTCTTTATTAAATAATTCAAAACAGACTATTGATGGTAAACATCCATGGTATAATTAATAGAATTATTTATAGGTATTGCAGTGTTTATATAGAACGAAGTACATTGATTCTTAATCTTAGAATTAAATTTTATGAAAACAGAATTAAAAATAAATATCATAACTTGGTTTTATATATTCATGAATTTAGTATAGCTAATAAAATATTTTTTGGCAAAAAGGACATTACCTTTTCTATGAAAAAATTAAATTAGAAAGAAGTGTTAAAGAAATTTTATGTATAATCTTTTTTAATTCTAAGGCCATAAATCATATAAAAAACTTACTTTCATATTAAAGATAATTGGTATTTGAAATAAATTATGGAAAGGCTGCCCGTTATAAATAATGTGTTATGTTTTATTAATTTTCACTTGAAAAAGTTTATTTGTGCAATAGGTGAAACCATGATGGTGATAAAATTCTAGTATAAGTTTGTTATTTTATTAGTATTTAACATTATATGATTTTTTATTTTATTTATTATTACTAGCATAGTGTTAGGCAGTAATAAAATTATATATACATATTAAAGAAATGTTATTTAGGTATATCCATGTATAATTAATTGGTCATCATATATATATATATATATATATATATATATATATATATATATATATATATATACACCACTGTTTTAGCCAAGTCAACTGGTCATCAGCTGGGTAAGAAATATTATAAAAATAGCTGTAAAAGTACTGTGATTATTATGATCTGTCGAAATGTTCGTATATAAATATTTACTACAATTAATTATATATGAATATACCCAGATAACATTTCATTTATATCTGTAGCATGTGATAATTTTCATTATATTATAAATATATATATATATATATATATATATATATGTTTGTGTTCTGATCTATTGTGTCAGCCTCTTGATGGCATTGATGCTAAGCAAAACATATTGATATAACGTTCCTGGGCCAGCGATTCTATCAAACTACAATGTCCATAAAATTGAAAAAAAAATTCAAACAAAATATAAAAATGTAAGCAGACTTTTTGGAACAGTAATTAATCAGAGAGTGGCTTTATGTGTGTGTGTTGATAAAAATTACATTACTTTTGAATAGCAAATAATAGTACATTGAAAACTCTTTGGGGCAGTAATTCCAACAACAGTTTACAATGAAAGCCAACTTTGACCTTTTTGGAACAGTAATTAATTTGGACATTAATTAATCAGAGACAGGCTTGTTTGGGTTTGGAAAAGTTATGGTACTTTTTTAAATACAGAATTTAATTAAATTTTGCCTCTTTTTTTAGACAGAAATTAATCAGACACAGCATTTTGGGGGGTAAAAAGTAAATTAGATTGCACTCTTTTGTATATATATATATATATATATATATATATATATATATATATATATATAAAGAGTATACATAATTGTATATATATATATATATATATATACAATTATGTTACTTTTTTAATATCAAATAATAGTAAATACTGTATAGTGAAGACTTATTTGGACAGTCAATAATCAGAGACAGGCTTGTTTCGGTTTTTTTTTCCATATCAAAAAAGTTACAGTAGTTTTTTAATAAAAAAATAAATTACATTTTACACTTTTTTGGACAGTAATTAATTAATCAGACACTGCATTTTGTGGGGGACAGGAAACTAAATTAGATTGCAATTTACCCAGTAAAGTTATTAATAATTATAACAAACTATTATAATGAAATCCAACTCTGGTGTTTGGCAATTTTGAAAGTTTGAAGCAGCCATCTTCCCTGTCTTGGATGATTTCACACAATACATTACTTTCATCATGATTTTCGAAATAGTAATGTGCTCCACCCTAAAATCCAATTTATGATGCTAACAAAGCCCTGATGGAACAGTGATGACACTGTTAAAAGTGTTAGAAGGTACCAGTAGGTCAGTTCACATTAAACAAAAAAGGTGGACCTGAAAAGTTAAATTATTTAGACATGATGCAGTCAACACACTGTCACATGATACTGTAGCAAAAATATACAACCCAGTATTATGATAAAGTGTGCATCACAAGCAACTATGGCAGCCAATGAAGGCATTTTTCTGTGCTTTTAGCATAGAAAAAGGCACAGTGGTAGCTGGCAGCTGAGTCCTACATACTCTTTCTGTGATTTATCATATAAAGAAAGTTATCTGCTTGACTGTGGCTGTGGAAACAGCATATTTCTAGCAATTTAGCTAGAAATAGCACCGTCAAGCAGCTGACACAATAGGTCAGAACACAACAATATATATATATATATATATATATATATATATATATATATATATATATATATATATATATATATATATATATATATATATATATATATATATAGTTGATCATTATTGGTATTTGTATTGTCTAAATGCTGACTGCTTGTCTATATATATATATATTCTTATGCTGTTTTCTTTAGGATGGTATGTTGGAAAAAGTTTAATTATGCAGTGAATGATTACTACTTATTTCTTTTTAAATATAACTTTAAACCATTATTTTTAATCCTAAAAACAATCACAAATTACAATAAAGACAACAGCATTGACGAATGTAATGGACATTTAAGCATAGTCTTATGTCTAATGCCTATTTATCTTGGCTAATAAAAACAGTAAATCTTGAATATATATTAAATAAGAAAACAAACAGAAAAAAAATTCTAATTATAATAATAAATATAAAGATAATTGATGTAAAGTCAAATCAACAAAAACAAATCCATCAAATATAGGATCTATAAATATTTGTAAATGCTTACATTTTCTCTTTCATTTCAGTATAATATTGATATTTTATTCTAAAACTCAAGAAATTTGACTTGATTTCCTTTTTAATATACCTTATTAATATTACTAAATACAAGTGAACAAAATTTCAAAAAATGATTTAAAATGTTTATTTAAGACTGAATAAATAAATAAATAAATAAAGAAGAATGTGTGCTATATAAGATAAATCTTTTTAAAGTTTAAATAAATAAAAGTAAGGTATGCAGGTGTAATTTTGAGACATGGATGTATTTAGATTGATTTAAAAAAAAAGATGTCACCATTTCAGGTGTTTAAATTTAAAGTATGTCTGTGCACATTTAACTATCCTACCCTGACTTTCTTATATTACATTTAAAATTGCATATTTTGAAAAAAGAATTTACAGTTATAAACTCAAAAAGTAAAAAAATATCTGATTCAGTCTTCAATTAATGAATTAAGTTACTTAATATAACTTATGCCATTTGATCTATGAAAAACTAATGATGTGATTGTTTCATTTATTTATACTTAATATTGATTTAATGCAATAATAAATTGCAAATTTTGGAATTTTGTCATTTTCATACTAAAACTTTTTATCTTTTTCTGAGTAATAAATATATCGTTTAATTATAAATGTTCAGCAGTAATAGAGTGCCTGCCTCCCATGCTTAAGCTTTGTTATTCAATTTTGCCAATATACGAATAACAAAACTTTCAATTATAATAAAAATATAAAAATAAAATTTAAATACATATGTAAAAATAAAATAAAAACTTCAGAAATGTATAAATATATAAAAAAGTTTTCATTGATTAAATAACTTTATCAGTATTTTTAAAAACTAATTTTTACTTTATTTAAAATTAGTTTTTCGTTTATCAGCTGTTTATTTCTTCACTTTATAGGTAATAAAAAATTATTAAATATATTTCAAAGATATTAAAAATAAAAAAATAAATAATTCATAAAATTGAAAAACTAAATATCCAACAATTTATTAGCATATAATTTTTACTGATCTACTGGAAAAAGTGATTTCAAGAAAAAGTTCAAACAAAAGAGCTACTACTTAATGAAAAAATTGGTTTGGCCTCAGGGATTGTCAATTAATAGAACTTGATAATTTGTATGGTAACCAACAGTCCAATGCATCCAAGATATACATGTATTTCTTTCATTCATGATGGTTTTTCTTGTAAGGCAACAATATAACATGGATAACAAATAAATCATTGAGTCTAGTTTTTATCTGTTGGTTATATTTATTATGAAGCATTATGGCCATCTGAAATTTTGTATGATATTTTTCAAAGTATTTTTTCCATGGAGTACTCATTTTTAAATGGATTTAGTATTGTAGTGATATAGAGTAAGTTGTTTACAACTATTAAGTATCCATTAAATATATATTACAAAAGTTTTTTATTATAACTTTATTTTGATATTTATGATGTACCAGTTATAAAAAAGTGCTTTCAGGACAATAATCTTCTCCAATATCTTTCAAAAATAAATAAAAAAAACAGCAAATAAAACAAACATTACTTGCTGAACTTTCTAATATTTATGTATTAAAGAATGTTAGTGGACTTTTTTTTTTTAATTTTACATTTTTAGTTAAAAATAATGTTACACATTTATTCATTAATTTTAAATCTAGATTGAATATGAGGTGTCCACTTGAAAAAAACTTCTAATAAGATTTTAGGAAGCAGAAAAAATACAAGTATTATGAAATGAAATTTATATATTTCTATTTGATCAAATTTTAGTGAAGTTTAAGATTCCTTCTACAAATAGTTAGCTATATTTCCAATTCAGATAATCTTCCAATATTAGTTGAATATTTTATTATTCTTAGTTAAAAAGTAAAAAAAAAGAATAACTTTTCACATTCTCACTTTCTAATTGGCAAGTAAACTGAGTCATAGTTTTTTTTATTCTTCTTTAATTGGAAAGAGACAGGATTCTGTTCAAGAGGTTTTGATATGGAATATTTGATGTTTGCTTGGTATTTTTGTACACATTTATTATGATGTAAAAAAATATAATTTAAAGGATTGTATTCATGTGAATCTCAATATTATGTTTTAATTTTGTGAAATCATTAATTATAATTGATAGTCCTAATGATAAACAACTTTTTTATAATAATCTGTAATAACACTTTTGTTCAATGTTTCAGGACTAAAGAGTTATAGTTTAGTAGACTAAATTTATTTAGCCTTGGGACTGTTAATTATTAAATGATGGTTTACTGATAACATCAATGTCAATGTTATTTCTGGTTGTTTACATGAATGTAATCTTTTAATATTCATTGTTGACACGCACACACACACACACACACACATATATATATATACATATTAGTATGTGGAAATATGTGTTGAATTTTTAATATTAAAACTATTACATTTGTTAAAAAATTACATTTTCATATATATTTGAAACACCCCATAGCTATAATATTCCAACCACATTTCCCCTTTAAATAAATAAAGACACAATTTTAGCACTACACTGAAAAGGAAATTATATATATATATTTTTTTTTATATATATATATATATATATCTATATTTATATATATATATATATAAATTATATATATATAAATGAAAATATAATGTCCATTAAATAAAGATAAGCTTTAACTTTTGATGTTACTAAGAAATGATCAATTACTCTTAATTAATAATTACTAAGGTTATATATATAATAAATAGAAATGAGGAGATAATGTTCATTAAATGAAGATAAACTTTAATTTTTGATATTACTAAGAAATGATCAATTACTATTAATTAATAATTACTGAGGTTAAGCAAGTTTTTGTCATAAACCTATAATAGCTTTTTTGGTTTTGGGTCTTTGAAATAGAAGAGATCCAACAAAAGAGCTATTAAAGGTTTATGAAAAAAAAAATTACCTTGCCTAATGAATTGCTAATTAGTAGTAATTAATAATTTCTTAGTAACATCAAAAACTAAAGTTTCTCTTTATATAATAGATATTACCTCATCATCTTTATTCATTATTATAATAACAATTCATATAACATTTAATCCTATATATATATATATATATATATCATTAAAAATTAGTCACCAATTAGACAATCCCAATATTAATAACAATCAACAATTTCAAACTGTTGTCAAGGCAATCTTTTTTCATATATATATATATATATATATATATATATATATATATATATATATATATATATATATATATATATATATATAAAGGGATGGGAGGAGGGGGATAGATTTATAGTTTTACAATCGATCATGGAGTGATAATAAATAATGAAAGTTTTATTTGTCATAATACTATGACTAAAACACATGCTGGTAATTAAACCACACTGCAAAAAATGCAAAGTAGTAATGCCTCAATTACATTAGAATTATAAACACATATTTTGTGCTCCAAACATAATGACAGTAACCTTATAAATTTAAATTTTAATTGTGCACTGTAATTTGAGTGTGTTAAAGCTGTAAATTATAATTTAACTAAATAATACATTCCAAATCACAAGATTGCTGTTGTATGTTAATAATGTGGATGATATATACATCCAAGTAAAATGTATAAATTATGAGAACTTGATTTGCTTCTCTGTCTGTACTGTTGTAGTCAGCACTTCAGTTTAAAACATTCCTTTGAAATGAAGCACAATCAAAAACTTTTAAGCAAATATCTGCTAATTGCTATATACATAAAAATCAAAATAAAATTTAATAATACAATTATAATATAATATGTAACAAAAAACAAGTACAAACAAAATATAAAAAATAGTAATGCAAATGTTATAAGTTAATAATTTAAAATAAACTAAAAAAATAAAGGCTTTATAAAATCAATATAATGAAAACATTTTTTTAATATCAGAAATAATCTTCCAACATCATTAATAACAATTTAATGACAATTGGATATATATATATATATATATATATTATTTGTTTTAAAACACAAATAATACATATATATATATATATATATATATATATTATTTGTTTTAAAACATAAATAATAATATATATGTCTAATCTGGGCTTTTGTTCCTTATATCAGCAACAGTGTGTAATAATAATAATAATAATGATGATGATGATAATTGAATGACTTTATTATTCAGGAGTTCATAAGATGTTCAGGTGTTGAAATACTATTTTATGTATATTTATTATATATATTGTAATGTTTTTCATGTTTTAGTATATTCTGGTAGGACTTTTTTTATACACTATGAAGTGAAAGTTAATCAAGTTATGAAGTTGGAAAATATAAATATTTTGTTCATATCTCTAAAAATGTAGCTATATTTCCTGATTATCTGATCTACTAGGTGCTGTGACTTACGCTGCTGGCAAAATCAGCTTTTTTATTTGTTTTAACAAGGTCACCAGGGTTCATACAAGAATCCGCTGAAATCTGTCACCATTGTAAATTTAGAAGAAAATTATTTTTAGATCAAGGTTATGATTTCCCATAACTCCATTATTTTTTAAAGTGTAAGACACCAGGGCTTAGTTAATAACTATTGGCAAAGGTAAATTATACTCAAATCCTAATAAACTAACATTAATAAATTTAATAACTATCATTAATAATGAACAATGCATAGTTGATATTAGAAATAAATATTTTATTCTAACAAATTAAAATATTAAAAGCACAAATTACTAATCTAGACATTTATCAACTAACTAAAACAGTTTATTAATTAAATTTCACTTTGTAAGTTTCTTCCAGGAAGTTTTCTGAATGATAAATCTATGTCTTTATTAGTAATATATTATAAGCTTAATTTAGTCACAATCGGGATATAAATAATCTTACCGGTATGTTTTGTAGTATGCATTTTGAAGAGCCCATTGAAGTTAAGTAGTTTCACTCCATTGACATTTTTATACATTGTTGATTACCATGCATGATTTTTCATGAGAGGTAGAATGAACTTGTGGCCAATTGGTTTTAAACTTGTTTTTTTTGTCCATACTAAAGGCTAATCATCAAGCTTTTCTGGGTTTGATGGTCTTCACGATGAACAATGTCAAAAGCTTTGGTCCACTCCAGCATGAAGAATTATTTCAGTGTAGAGTGGTCCTGGATCTTTCAGTGGTCCTGTATCTTTCATGATCCAGTTCCAGCCAAAAAAAAAATCAGGCAAGACAAGACCCTGATGACACTGGTATTTTCTCTTTTATACTCGAGGTCCAGTTTTCAGACTTCTGTGCATATTTTCTTTCGTCCTTTTATCAGCATACAAGATAATAATCTTGTACATTTATTTTGTATTTTTTTTGTTAGAAAGTTCTTTTTTTATAAAGTCTTTCTGTCATCTTTAAGTAGCTTCCAAAAAGGTTTTACTTATTGTAATCTGCATGTCTTTTTTTTTATTCCTTCCAATTTTAAGTTTAAATTGAATAAATAATTCAAAACAAAAAATAAATTTTATTATACATTTAAAAAAAATACCCTAACTGAAAAAAATGTAAATTGCAGTCTTTTAATAAGATTGCTAAATTTACTCTTTCTTTTAGTTTTTACCATATATAAATAAATGATACAATATGTATGTTAAATTAAAATTTCCATAGATTGTTATTATAATAAAGAATAGGAATGGGTAGATAATATCCATGTAAATAGAAATAATATTTCAACCTTTGATGTTACCAAGAAATTATCAATTACTATTAATTGACAATCTCAGAGGCCAAACCAGTTTTTTCATTAAACCTATATAATCCTTCTTGTATATGAGTGTTTTGTTGAAGTCAAAGAGGTCTATGAATTGATGAAAATTGCATTTATAATTTTATTTAGAAAAAACACATTCAGATGTTAATAAGACACTAAAGAATCAAGATAAGAAACATTTATCACATTGCATTTAAAATAACCTTCTAATTGTTATATAGAGAAAAAGCATTACAGAAAACATAAATAAATATAAGAAATCAAATTCTTACAATTTTTCCACTTTCCTGTTATATAATAGATTCTTCCACTAATATATTAATTATTTTAATTTAATAATTTTAATGGAGGTAATTGATAAAAATATCTTAATACATGAAAATTTCTATTTATAACTGTATTAAGATAAAAACTACAGTCAGATATTTCCAAGTAAGACAGTAAACTGTTTGTGCATTTTTGCATTTAAAAAGAATTTTTTTCTAGAGCGTTGGTGGCCTAGTGGTTTGCATAGCTGCCTTCCAAGCAATTGGCCTGGGTTTGCTTCCCAGTCAACACATTTGACATATGAAAAAAAAAAAGATTTTTTTTCTAAATGATTTTTTCTATGTTTTTAATATAGGAATAAAACATTATAGTAAACATATATATATATAAAATCAAGTGTCATATCTTTTTCAATCGCTTACTGCATAAAAGACACTTCCTTCCACCTGTTTTTCAAGTATTTTCATATATTGAAAAACATATGGGTAATGCTATTAAATATAATATGTGTGTATTATCTATTAGGCAATCCAATATTTAGTATATAAATGAAATAATTACATCAACATAATAGGATTTATAGATTAGAATCTACATCATTCTTTTTTATATAGAACTATCATCAGTAACATAAAATAATTATTTTATGTACTATTAAACTTATACAATAATAGTTAAATTACACACATACTTACACACATGTACATATATATGAATTGTTTCTTTTTAATATATATAATAAAAATCTAAATTATTGTGAAGTACTTAAGTTCAAGGGAACTAACGCAACTATAAGGAAGTTAACCCTTCAATACCTTATTTTTATGTTCTCGTGATTTATTTTAATTTTTTATTAACTCACTGCTGTGAAAAGTTAGTGAAATTAATTTGTAATGTTAAGACACTGTTTAATAGATATATTAATCTAATCCTTATATAAAAATTTGAACCCAAAAGCAAGTTTGATTAACTAGATAATATACTACGACAAGTGCGAACACTTGATTATTGCAAAGGATTAGTTGACAGTACTTGTCATCCATTTAATACCTTATTGTTTATGTCAAATAAAAAATACATTTAGTATGTATGTGTGCGGGGGATATCCATATATATATATTATTTTTATGATTATTTCAAGATATAGCTGGCTTTCAGTGACTTAATGTTTTAAGTATTCTTAGTTGAAATAAATTTTAAAATTAAATTATATTTAATTTTATCCCATAACTTTTTGACTTCTTCAATAAAGAGTTAAACAAACCAGTTTGCCTTTAAATCGTGGATTGTTCTGCCTCTAAGCTAGATAGACAGAGATTTAGTTATTAAATCTGATATTCCCATTTCCATCGAGGTTCTTTATTTCTTTCTTTTTAAATCTTTTAAAGCTGCTAGATAAAATCTTTTCATTTAAAAGTTGATTTTAATATCTGATGTAAGTAATGAATTTTTATAAATTTAAATTCAGAACTAGTAACTAATACAATTAAAAACAATTTAAAATTAGTAATATAGAAATAAAGGTACTAATACAAATCCATTATACGATGGCGAACTAACTATATATATATATATATTAATCTATGTATTTATTTATTTAAATTTTTAGATTTTTTTTACAATATTTTGAGATCCAGTTCTAGATTTCAACTGTTCAGTCTAGCCTCATTTCAAATTGTTAATTATTTCAATATCTTAGTGACACATGTTGTTTACTCACCCACGACTTTCACGCGCATCTCTTAAATTTTATTGTGTGGTCTGAATGTTAACTCTCTAAATTTCTAATCCAAACGTCAGAATTTGTAAAACGCATCTATCATTTTTTTAAAAAAATACGAATGTTATTTTTACCAACAACGCACAATACAAATTTAATTATACTTTAATGTCATACATTGCGTTTGTATTGACAATATTGTAAATATATTTATAGTAGGTTCGATATGATATATATATATATATATGCAAAAACTATAAATACCCGTTATAAATATACTATATGTAAGATCCAAATAATTTTAACTGTTAAAATAATAAAATATTTATTTTAATTAATCAGTAGCAGCATTCGATTGCATAGTAATCCTTATAAAGTAATACAGAAGTTTAATACCATTTGATTTTCCATGAGTTGTGTATATCTGTATTTGTTATTTGTCTATTTATTATATTATCTTTGAATTTATTTATCAATATTGCTTCCTTAATTTTTCTCTTTTTATGATATCGGCCATGAAAAATATTGTAATTTTAAATTTACTTTTAATGTAAATGATACAAAAATATTAATGTAAGGAAGAAATCATAAAAAGAGAAATATTAAGAAAACAATATTGATAAATAGATTCAAAGATAATATAATAAATAGACAAGCAACAAATATGGACATACATAGCTCATGGAAAATCACGTGATATTAAACTTCCGTATTACCTTACAATTTATAAGGATTACTACTTAATCGAAAGTGCTACTGAATAATCAAGATGTATATTTTATTATTTTACCGTTAAAATTATTTGGACCTTACATATATATGGGTGTGTATCCATGAGTGAATAATAATTTGTTCCACTGAAAACTTATTATTTTTAGAATTTCTTAGGCTCAGATCGATTTCACAGTCAAAATTTATTAGAATAAATTTTTTTTAAATCGATTCAATATATAGACATTTATTATTAACAGTTATGTTATTAATAAATGCTGATATTAATGAAACTTGGTACTGAATCAATAAAGTAAATAAACTGTAAATGCACACACACGCACAGATATATATATATAAGTTTATTTTGGAGCCAACTTTTCATATTACCACATACACTTTAATCACATAAATAAAGATGGTTTGAAAAAGTAAATAATCTTCAATATGTATTTCATGCCAAATCAGCACTCTTCAATTGACTGAGGAAACAATCTGTCTTCCTTGTTAAGTTTTTATCAAAATCGAATTAATACAATTAACCCACAGTTGGAAAATATTCAGCACTTCAATTATAACACAATTCACTTCTTATAAATATTTGTAATGATCAATAATAAGCATTCAAACATCTGTATAGAAAGAATGATAGTATTTTTATAAATGAAGAAAGTTTGGAATCTTTAAATTAATTTTAATTCACGTTTGTTTATTCATATATAATACTAGTAAGAAAACATCATCTTTCTGTTACTTTAAATGCCTAACTTCCACCTCCCATTTCTCACCCTGCTGAATCCATTCTTTTGGCCATGCTTTTGGAGAAATATTTATTCCTCTTCTTTCCATTATATATATATATATATAAAATATATATATATATATTCATAATGGAAAGAAGAGGAATATATATATATATATATATATATATATATATATATATATATAATATCAATCCGGAGAATGGGTGGCTTGACATAATCTGCACTACAGAGTGCGATATAGGCATTTGAACCTAGAAAAAATTATAAAGTAAGCAGATAGGTAAGTCAAACTTATTTTATTTTATATATTTTGATATCCGGATGTTAGCCCATTGTCACTAGCTCAATGGAACAGCAGAGATTTATATTTTATAAATTCTTATCTAAGAATATTTTCAAAAAAAGAATATAATAAGCCACTGCCAGTAATTATACACACAAACCTTTATTTACGCACATATATAAATAAAATTTAACATTATTATTTTAGTATGTTTACTTTAACACTTAACATTATTTTTAACTTTTATTTTTAGATTTTAATTTGTATACTATTATAAGTTTGCACAAATGGATTTATAAAAGTTTGTTTTATAATGTTGAGTATAGATCGGTTACATAGATTACACGGTCAAAAACATTTCAAAATAAACATAAACGATCAAAATACAAAATCATTGATACCGTCAATTGCATAGGGAATACAAAAAACCCAATGGTATTCATCATAAGATACCACAGAGACACCAATAACTTAAAAGACAACCGAATAAATACATTTTGGATACTCACCGTAAGGTATCATTATATACCGAATGTCTATATATTTTGATCAAATATGAAAACCAAAAACATAATTAACTGATAAGGAATCCATGCAACATCCATACCCAACTTAAATTTAATGCATTTTTATTTAGAGTGTCGAGTATGAATAGACTACATAGATTTGCATTTGAAAGAAAATATTCTATTCTTATTTAACCTTAGGCCAAAAGTTTGCAATCAAACTAACGTCAATTCATCTGATATATTGATGCATTCAATGTAATATGAAATACAGCAGCACAAAAGGTTAAGAGAAGAAATTGTCTCTCGTCAGATAGGAATACTACATCTATCTGACAAGAAGAGCAATAAAAAAAAACTCCATAGGAAAGGACTGTGGTCATTTTGCCAACTTACGAATTGCATTCCATAACCCAAAAAAGAAGTGTGCGGCATATAAAGTGATTCTACCCATAGCAAATCTCATACTACATCTACTAATTACACCAATATATCCAATCCATTGACCCAATTTAACTACGAAACAAATAACCTAAGATTACCCTTCCCTAATATAACTTTACAAATCTATACAGCCATTCACGCCCGACTTAAGTTTAACATTTATATAATTTAATTTATCGTACAACAAAAATCATAAATAAACTTAAAGAACAAAAAAAATGGAAATGATTTTAAAAAGAAATACATCAAATAAAAAGAATTAATACCAAATTTAGTTTGGTCAGATAGGATTCTATTTCTATAAATTAAATACTGGGAAAGTTTACATTTTAAAGTTCTTAGTGTTTTCAAATTAATATTGTTCATTAGATTTTATAAAGTTCTTACAGTTTTAACAAGTCCATAGTTTCTAATTTCTTGCAGTTGGTTGCCATTTGGAGCCAGCATTAATTCCATTGATGTCCTATGGTCCTCAATCTAGGAAAATGATGTCATTTCTCTTTCATTTTTTAATGAGATTGAAAGGATTGAAGAGTGCATCTTTTCAATCCCTTCTCCTTCACTCCGCACTAAAACATATCTTTCCTCTTCTAATAACTCTTATTCACTCACTTTTTATAGTAGCCTTTCAGATCCAGTGGACATTACATCATGATGATGTGATGGTCCTTTCACTGAGGTCCGATTCCATTGTTTTTCATTCATTGGCTATTAGTTTCTATTGTTTTCCTATCTGACCGATGCTTATACATTTAAATGCCCAAGGCTAGTTTACATTTGACTAATTAAATTAATCATTTCCATTTTTTCAATAACATTAATTAATTTGTTTTGTACAAACTTAGATATATTTTTATCTTTAAATCTTTACTGGCAATTTAGTTTTAAAATACTTTTTCTTTTTTTTTTTTAAGTTTTATTTTATTAATTTTTTTTCATCTGTGCGATTTTATATATATTTGAGTTTAGTATAGAATTTTAATTTTCAATTTTTAATTCTTAAAAAGGGAGTTTTATTTGCGAACTTTTATTCTTTTCATGTTTACTAATAAAAAAAACAATGTAACATCGTCTGTGCCCATTACAATATATATCATGTTTTAGAAATAATACTGTTTCATTAATGTTGGATAAAATTAGAAAAGAATGACAGCAAATACACACACATGCAAATATAATGCATTGCATAAAACAACACATGATACATACATTTCTAAATTCTATTTCTGAAAACATATTATTTATTGATAAAGAACTATTGAAAAAATGTGCTAATATTAAATGATCACCATTCTTTATGCCTACACAAGCTGTTTTTTACAGAGGTAAGACTCTCCATACAGTAGCACCACTTAATGCAAGCCAGAGTAAGGTAATTATCTCATCATGAAAACATTATTGTGTTTTCATTTTGGACTCAAAGCTTTATAGTTAGCTAAATAAGTAAAAGGTAGCTGCTGGAGAGTTGCATTAGATCCTAAAGTTTAGATGCAGTGCTCTCAGATCCATGGCTCTTCACTGATGAAAGATACAAGCTAGAAATGAGTGTGGGGATATTAGATAAGTAGGCACTAGATAAGGATTTTATGCTCAAACCTCCCTGAACCCATTCTTTACTCTGGCTTGCACTGAATGGCACCACTGTATGAAGAGTTTTGCCTTTGTGAATTGAAAATAGCTCTGATCTAGCACATTATATTAAATTGTCACCTACATTACATCTTTCTGTCACTATTTTACTAACTTTTGTCATTTACAATTTTATATAGACAGAGTAGATTAAAATATAATAGCTAATATATTATAACATTTTGACATGATATAGGGTTTGAACACACATTTAGGAGTGATATCGAGTATATTTAGACAGCAATTATGTAATAATACAAGTAGCACACTATTTATTAGTAATAAATGAGTATTCAATTAAAAAATTTCAGAATCAAGGCAGTACATCCAGTATTTGTTTTTATTAGATTTTCTTTTTGTTATAGTCATAAATTAAAAAAAAAAAAAAAAACAGATTCCAGTCATAGGTGAAATCTCAGGTACTGCCTATTTAGCAGAAAAATATCGTTTCTGATACAAAAAAAATGATTGGTCAGTAAAACAGGAAAGCTTAATGTTGAGTGGTGAATTAATATAAATATTATTATTTTTTATTTGAAACTACTTAACAAATTCCTGCCTCAAAAACACACAGGTTAATAAAATTAATGTTGTTTCAGATTTATAAGCTGTCTTAATATATTTTGTAACATGCGTTATTTAAATATGTGTGTGGGTCTAATTTCTAGTTTATTGTATAACTAATCAAATATTGTTAATACATTTAATACATTTTAATGTCTCTGCATTATCATCATCATCATCATCATCATTATCATTATTATTATTATTATTATTATTATTATTATTATTATTATTATTATTATTATTATTATTATTATTATTATTTGTTAAATTTAAGACAAATCATATTAAATGAAAAAAAAAAACTATAAAGGTGTAATGTTTACCAAATAGATTTGAATATGATTACTAAACAGTCAAAAATATTACTTAAACTGAATAAATAATATTGTAAAATATAGTAAAAAAATGCAAAAATGTATTGAATATAAACTTGCAATGTGTTTAAGTTTTATCAGTTACTAAAAATGAATATATATATATATATATATATATATATATATATATATATATATATATATATATATAATATTATATATATATATATATATATATATATAATATTATAAATCGATGTCTGTATTTCTTCAAAATAATATACGCAAATTTATAAATAAATATTTAAAAATACAGTATTTAAAAGCTTATAAAAAATATATGTATAACCGTCACTTAGGAGTGCTTTCAACCAACTTGTGACTTTGTCAACTATCACGTTTAAAATGTCAGCTTTCCCATAATTCTATGATGTCAACTTTCCCATAATTCTGTCATCTTAATGTTTGCTGCTTGCCTATTAACCAAATGTTGCTTGTATTTACATATTAACATCGCCTCTTTAATTTTCTTTTTATTATTATTTCTTTCAATTTCCAATATTTTTACATTGTTATAAGTAAAATCGAAACCATATATACATGATTTATTAAGGTCATAAAAGACAGAAGCTGGTAAATCATCATTATTTTTAAAATTTTGTTTTGTATTTTGAACCCTTTTAAATAACAATAAGTGTTTCTTTGTTCTTTTTTCCAATGTGCACCTTGATTCACCTATATATTCACAGCCACACCCACATGTCCATTTGTAAATGATACAATTTTTCTTTGCAAATAAAGTTTTATCCTTTGAATTGTTTATTAATTTATTTAATGTAGGTGGTGCATAAAATGCAATATCACATATTCCTTTATAAATTTTCTTAATGAAACTTGCCTGTTGATTTGAAATATATGATATTGATATCCACAATTTTTTATCAGAAGAATTAACACTTTTATTATTTTTATATTTATAAGTACAATTTTTAATAGTATAATAAACAGAATCATAATTGTATCCAACTTTTAACAATTCATTAGAAATATTGAATCTTATTATAATGAATTGTTAAAAGTTGAATACAATTATGATTCTGTTTATTATACTATTAAAAATTTTACTTATAAATATAAAAATAATAAAAGTGTTAATTCTTCTGATAAAAAATTGTGGATATCAATATCATATATTTCAAATCAACAGGCAAGTTTCATTAAGAAAATTTATAAAGGAATATGTGATATTGAATTTTATGCACCACCTACATTAAATAAATTAAAAAACAATTCAAAGGATAAAACTTTATTTACAAATAAAAATTGTATCATTTACAAATGGACATGTGAGTGTGGCCACGGATATATAGGTGAATCAAGGAGCACATTGGAAAAAAGAACAAAGCAACACTTATTGTTATTTAAAAGGGTTCAAAATACAAAACAAAATTTTAAAAATAATGATGATTTATCAGCTTTTGTCTTTTATTACCATAATAAATCATGTATATATGGTTTCGATTTTAGTTATAACAATGTAAAAATATTGGAAATTGAAAGAAATAATAATAAAAGGAAAATTAAAGAGGTGATGTTAATATGTAAATACAAGCAACATTTGGTTAATAGGCAAGCAGAAAACATTAAGATCACAGAATTATGGGAAAGGTGACATCATAAAATTATGGGAAAGCTAACATTTTAAATGTGATAGTTGACAAAGCCACAAGTTAGTTGAAAGCGCTCCTAAGTGACGGTTATACATATATTTTTTATAAGCTTTTAAATACTGTATTTTTAAATATTTATTTATAAAGTTGCATATATATATATATATATATATATATATATATATGCAACTTTATAAATAAATATTTAAATATATATATATATATTATTAAAATGAGGTGTCTTGACAACAAATTGAGATTATTGATTGTTACTGATATTGGAATTGTCTAAGTGCTGATTTTTTTAAATTATTCTATGTATGTATGTATGTATGTATGTATGTCTGTATGTCTGTATGTATGTATGTATGTACGTACGTACGTACGTACGTATGTATGTATGTATGTATGTATGTATGTATGTAAATAAAATGAAATACTGTTATGCAATAAATATTGTAATAAAAATATTAAATTATCATGATGATAATATATGTAAAAAAAACATAACAACTGTCAGACATATTTCAATTAATTTTTTAGTTTTTTCAACTGAAAACCATTTAAATTTGAATATAAATAGTTTTCATTTGAAGAAGGTAAAGTTATTAACTGAAAGTAATTCTGTGACTTTTTACAGGTTTTATAAATATATTACCATTACAATTCATTATTTATATATAAGATTTCAGAATGATAATAAAATTAAAATCAATAATTGAATTAATTAAAAAACTGTAAAGTGTCTTATTGAGATTGTTTAGATGAATCTGAGCAAAGGATGAAGATAACCAAAAATGTAAAATTAATTAAATGACATTTCAAGTTAAGATCTAAATTAAAAATAATGATAAGAGATTGAAACAATAGGAGAGAAAAAAAGGTATATATAGCCACTCTCTTTTTTGTTCTTTAGTCAAGTTTGTGATATAGTCTAGCTTGTGATACAGGGCTCAATTTTCTAGATCATTCATCTGTTCACACAGAATGCAAAATCCAAACAACCAGAGATCCAGATATTCAGAATGCAGTAGTAAGCCAGTCAATTATGGTTACAGTCAACATTAATGGAAAAGTCACATAAACCATGGATGTGTCTGACAGGCCTTCATGCCCCAAACCTACGCAATTCAACTATTCTGTCTGGAACAAATGCTGGACACTGATGTCATAATCAAAAAATAAATGTTTCTGATATTCTCCCTTCCATTGCTGAGTCACAGAATGGAAACAAGCTATGACGTCATTGATGAAGCCAACCGATTGGAAAATACACACAAATAAAAACTTAGGTAAAGATATCACTATCTATAGACCCTTTATATTTAAATGAATAAACTTTAATTAATGGACGACTATCATAATTTAGCCCGAGTAATTACTTATATGACTTTATATGTAAATTTCAATATTATAGTATTATATTAGATATGTGTGTGTTTAATTAAATATTAATGCTTGCCTTAATTGTTATTTTGTCTATATTCTCTTTCTCTCTTGTCACTGCATCACCAGTCAATTATTGTACAAGTTATTTTATGTGTAAAGTAAATATGCTGGAACCTGAGACATAGTTTGAGCTAGTCATGGGATATTCAAGCACTGGATTATGGGCCTACCCTCCAGGCATGTTAGTTACATTGTGTAATTAACTGGTATCTGAGGTTTACCTCTAAACATATAATATTCTTTGGATAGTAGGGGTTTGAATGTAGCAGTAGAGGTGGGCCACGGTATGGAAATGTGATTGTGTTATGCTTTGCATAGCTGGGTCTGACTGTGGGCATTATTGATAGTTCTGCTATTGATAGTATTCTCCCCTCTGCTAGAAGGGCCAGTCCATTCATGTAATTTTGAAAATATCAAATTTAAAATTATGTTAAAAGGTAAACAGTTTCTTTTGAATGGACCTGGCTCAATGTATATATAATTAATCAAGTAAATTGTACATAACTTGAAATAATAGACATCTGATTTGTATACAATTTAATTTAATATCATCAAATCGAGTTATGTAGAATTCATTAACATTTTATAAACTTATGATAACAGTATGGCCATATAAGTTACTGGAAGGAATAACCATCAAGTGATATATATATATATATATATATATATATATACTTATATATATATATATATATATATATATATATATATATGTGTGTGTGTGTGTGTGTGTATTGTCTATACTAAACTTAATGCAGTATGGTCCAAATGAGTACTATTTCAGCATGAAATGCATGTATTAGAAATCATTTATTATTTTTACATGTATGTGATCATGTGTATCAATAATTGTATAAGATAGATTGGATAGATGTGAGTAGCTTGAAAGTTCGAATTCAAGACTCATATATATATATATATATATATATATATATATATATATATATATATATATATATATATATATATATATAATTTAAATGCAATTAACTAAAAAAACCCAGGAGCTGAGTATAAGCTAACACCCATGTATCAATAAAAGTGAAAAATTACATGATGATTAGTCGAGTGTTGGTGGTCAAGAGGTCAGCACAGCAGCCTTACAAGCAGTTGCCCTGGGTTAGTGGGTTCATTTCCCTGCCAATGATATGACACATGAGAAAAATCACATGATGATTAGAGAAATGTTGGTTATGTACTTTTATTTATTATCAAAAATGACAAAAAAAGACCATTATTCTGTCAAGCATTGGAGGTTGAATGGTCAGCACAGCCATCTTACAAGCATTTGTCCCAGTTTAGCAGGTTCACTTCCTGGCTGATGCTATGGCACATGAGAAAAAAAAAAACTATAAAAATGATAACAGAAATATCATATATCACAGATGTATAAGATATAAAATCTATATATTAATAATTATATATAAAGTATTTTTGGCTCATGATTTTAAGCCCTTATTAAATGTTGGACTACAATTTTAACATGTGATAAGAACATAAAATCATGTATCAAAACGGTTATAATTTGAATCCGTATAGATATAAGTTGTGACTAATAATTTAAAAATCAGGAATAGAAAACTTATATTAAATTATTTAAATAATATAGAAAATATCACTTTTTCATTAAAACAACATAAAATGAATAAAATATTCAGAAAAAAACACATGTACATATGATATATAAATTTTACTTCAAAATTATTTCCTGTAAATAATAAACAGTTATATATATATAAATGAAATATTAGCGGGTACATATGTGTATAATTTATTGATAATATATATAAACCAAAGTTTTTACCTGATCACACTGAATACTGGGTAACAAATATAAAATAATTGTAAAGACATTGTAAACATTTATCTATAACAACAATGAACATTCTATTAATAGAAAATAAAAATAATAATTATGAGAAATTATTTAAATTAATAAGTTTAAAAAAAAAACTGAAATAGAATTTAATTTTCATTCATCATCACATTTGTTGATACAATCTGACTTTTTAAAGATGTCAATGGCTTTTCTGATCTAACATTGTTGGAGAGTGTCACACCGGGATGGTATTTTCATATTAAGAAAGTCACTACCATGGCCTATTTATAGCATGGAGAGATAGTGTTGCTGCTGCTGATGACAATTGTTTAATTGCATTAATATTTTCATCTCATCTAACATTGATGTGATTATTATTCATATCTTATAGGATACTTTACAAATATTACATGTAATTTCCAAAACTTTTGTGTTTCAAGAGGTATTGAGTTTTTAGACTTGGTTTTAATGCTATTAATTTTTTGATAAGTGGTATATATTGTTTGTATAGTATAATGAGTTAGAATGCACCCAATATTGCCTGTAATTCCTTTTATAGGAATACACACTATAAAGTTATTTCTTTTTTTATTTTGATTGTTTAGGGTTTGGATTAAGACCAAAGAATATTGATTTATAAATGTTGGTTTATATATATATATATATATATATATATATATATATATATAAATAAATATATATTCATCCATATATATATATATATATATATATATGGATGGATGTGAATAATATTACATTTATAAACTATATTATATATGTGTACCATAGAACTATGTAAAAAAATACTTTCTACCATATTGTGCAGACAATTATTAACTGTTATAGTAATAAATCCTTGGTACAAAACAGTATTTGTTACACTGCTGAACTGCTTAGGTAGTTATACTGTTATTTCTATTCTTATTATAATGACAATCCATGAAAATATTTAATTCAATATATATGAATACTTAATCTGGTTAAGGAGGTTTATTTAAACTCAGTCTCAGTCTTTGTTGTCAAGTTGCAATGTTTAGTGTATATATAAATATATTGAACCATAAAGAAAGATGGAATTCTACCTTTATTGTTAAAAGGAGGTTGCCTTGACAACAGATTAAGATTTTTATTGATATTGGTATTGTCTAAGTGTTGACTGATTTTAATAATATATACATATATAATGTTATATGTGATATCTCAAACAATGATTATTAAAATCATTTTAAATGTAGAGATGATATTTGCCACATTATACAATGCTTCGCTATCATGATTTTGGGTAATATATCATTAGGATTGAAAAGATGAATGGGGAATACATTTTAATAACAGGAAATAAATTTTTAGAAAAAATATATATTGCTTGGCAACATTATTTTTAATAGTAATGATATTAAGGTGTGAATAATAAATGGTTTGTATTTGATTGATATCAACAAAACCAAATAAAATGGAACAAATTAATGAATGAATTAGATTATCTTGAAAATAGAGTTTGTAGATAAAATAATTTACATAACTGAGACATTCCTAATTCTGAAACAAAATATATTTTTTTTAATTTGTGTTATTGTTTGATCTATCTTATTGTTATGAGTTGTGGTTTCTCGATTCTAAAATGAATCAAATGACAGCAAGAAATATAAAAGTAAAAATAAATAACAAATATAGAAATAAAATGAAATGCATTCAAGCCAAGAATGATAAAACTTATACATGTAAATTAAAAATATATTATCATTAATGTATTAAAGCAAACCTAATATATATATATATATATATATATATATATATATATATATATATATATATATATATATATATATATATATATATATATATATATATATATAGGGGATAAAATGTATCTCTAAAAGAGACATTATTTTTGAAGTGAAAAGTTTGAAATAAAGTTGTATTGATCATTATGAAAGAAGAGAATCTTTTGACATTTTCATCAAAATCTATTTGAATGTTTTCTACATGTATGTTATCATATGTATCAATGGTATAAGATAGTGTGGATAGTTGAAGGGTGCTTGAAAGTCTGAGTTTAAATCCCCTATACTTATATAATAGCTTATATAAAATGCAAATTTTATGCTAAATTAAAATGTCTTTAATAAATTAAAGTGTTACTCAGAGCCATTTTGTTTTGAACAAAACATCAGACATGTTACCAATTTAGCCTTACTTGTTTATTTGTCTTTTTAGCAGTGAAAATCTTGAACACATTTTTTAAAATTATTCTCTTTAAATGCATATAACATTTTTAGTCATGAACTAAAAAATGAAAGTTAGAAAATTACTTGATGTATCTAGAAAAGATTAATTTCCAAAGAAAAAAATTAATGTCGTGAATTTGCATGCTTAAATCAATGAATTGTGATTTGTTATAATTTATATTGTGCTAAGCTTGTTTAAGGTTTTTATTCAGTGATTTTTAAAATTAGCAATTGTATTAAAACCTGAAATATAAATTATAAATTTACATATAGGATAGAATGTTAAAATTTAAGTAAGTACAAGAGTTAAATTTGCATGGATTTTTACATTTATTTTTTGTTTATTATATTTTTTAAATTTAAATGTTGCTCTAGACTGTGAGCCAGACAAATTTAACTGTATATGACCATGAATTGATTGTGTAATGAATTAACATCTGCAATTTCATTCTGTGTTATATATATATAAATTTAGACAAATGTCAGTTACAATCCTCACCATGCATAAACAATCATTTTTCAATTGTCATATGCATGAAAAAAAGTCATATGCAATCATTATCATGCATAAACATTTGTTGTTTAGTTATCTGTATGAAAAAATAAATGTCAGCTACAATCATCACTATGCATAAACATTCATTGTTCAATTGTCATATGCATGAAATAATAGATATCGGCTACAATCATCACATATGTATTAACATTAATTGGTCAATTGTCATATGCATAAAAAATTGCCAAGTCACTTTGCACACTAATTGTCACAGAGTAGTTTGTTAACTTTTTATTTGCTACGGCAATTGTACAATGCTGCATGGAATGATTGGAGTTCACATTCTACATATTTTTTATTACTTCAAGGTATGTTTATCTATTTATTATAAATATATAAAGTGAATAAAACAGTCCACTGCAAATCAAAATCTTCAACATTCCCCAAATCCCAACATAAAATAGCAGTTAAAAAGAAACAGTTACTAGGAATCTCATCAAATGATGTGTGTGGAATGAAAATATAAATTGTTTTCCATTCTTCTTTCATTCTCTAACTAAAAGATGTTGAATACTTACTTATTTGTCAATCAAATTTCGATATTTACCTGGCTTTGCTATTAATTGTCTATCTGAAAAATTACCACATGTTTGTTGATATTTTTATAGTTAGCTGAATTCAAATTCAAGCCTTATAACAAAGACATAAACATGCTACCTTTCTATCTCAAGATTTTTTATATATCGAGAGCAGTGGTCTTCAACCACTGGACCACGGCCCGGCACTGGACCATGAAAATTTTCTGCCGGGTCGAGCTAGACTGGCAAGAAAGTTATAATAACAAAATAATAAGATTTTAAACTTTTAATTAATATAAACAGTTTTTATTTATTTTTTCATCACATTTTTACCCTATTAAAAAAAATAAGAAACAGAACAAAAACGAAATCTAATCAATCATACATAAATTAATTTGTTTTCTATTTATCACAGATGTTTATGGAGAGAGAATTAAATTTATTATTTTTCTAAAAAAATTCAAAGTTTAAAAAAAAAAAAAAGTTTTTTTATTGAACAAACTCCGTTGTCTTTTGATAGCCAATCACAATCACTTGTCGGAATTGTTTATGTGTTAAAACAAGATCAACATTTTGGACTTTTTCAAGTTTCGTTTTCTTTTTCTTTTTTTGTTTAAAAATACGCCCACTTTCTTTTGTCCTATAAGATGATATTTTTTGGTTTTATTTGTATACTGCTAATATACTAAAACTTTTATTTTTAAAACCAATTTCTGTTAACCTTTTTTTAAAAATAAAAACCAACAAAAAATAACTTTGCGATTTTTTTTTTTTTGGCTTTATTTCTATTACGCATATCTATTTTACCATATTTTAAAAAAAAACTTTTCCTATTAATTACATTTTTTGATCCTTTAAACACACCAGCACAAAAAATTACAATAACATCAAAACTTCAGACTTTTACACGTTTTGTTTTATTTTTTCAGATTTAAAATACAGCAAATTTTTTTTGGACTGTACAGTGATTAATTACGCGATTTCTATTTTGCCCTTACTACTATCAAAAGACAACCTTCATATATATATAACCATCTTGTATATTTAACATTAAATACAGATATTACATTTACCATAATCATTGCCATGTAATTACACTAGCTATTATATTTCCCAACATTCAGGTGAATATCATTTTATTCTTGAATGTTTTAACAATGAAATAATAAACATAGAAATGCAAGCACATTAATGAGAATGATTGGTATTGTACTGTTTTCTGTGTTCAGCATGTGAAGGTAAGCAACACCATTACAATACACAATAACTAGTGTGCTGCTTTGGTCAGTTATAACAATTATGTTTATCTAAGACTAAGCAGGTTACATCTTTATGAAAATTTATCTATAAACTTCTGCCGGTCCACGAAATCTTATCCTTATTTTGCCGGGCTGCAGGTGTGAAAAGGTTGAAGACCACTGATCTGGAGAGACCATGTAACATTTCTAATAGAACATTTAAACATACATGCACTCACACACACACACACACACATATATATATATATATATATTGTACCAATATTGTATAGGTACATATATATAATTTTTGGCTAAAAAAATTATTAAATAAAATGATCAGAAATAACATGAGAGTTAATACATAAATAATAAAGTATTGTAGTATAATAATTTTGTCTTAAAAATGATCGAAATAAAAACCTTTCATTCAAAGAAAATAGTCAGAATAAAAGTTTAAAGAGTTGTTTTTTTTATAATTAGTAATTTGAAATAAAAGTTACAATTAATTAATTTAAAAGTAATTTGGGGGAGAGAATTTGGCTTAGAAAAGGTTAAAACTATAGCAGTTTAAATGAATCTTTTATATTAAATAAAAATATCCCTCCCTTTCATTTAAAATATTAAAAAAAGAAATCTCTTTCATTTAAATTATTATTAGAATAAAATATGTGTGCGATTGTAAACATAAGGATTGATAAAATATATGTGTGCATGTTTAATAATAAGAAATAAATGAAAGCTAAAAATATTGTAACACATCATTTGTGATGGCTATGAATTAAATAAAATCCACAAAACAACAAGTTTGCAATGTCTGCTAATTAAAGATCTCCAGCAACAGGATTAAAAGCTTATCTAAGAAATTTCAACAACAAATATACCCGCTGGATACCAAAATGACAACAGGTCATCCTAATAAATAGTCCAGTTTTCTCATTGGACAATCAGTTCAGATAACAGTCCAGTTCAGCTAATTAAAAAGTTCAGATTACAGTCAGTTCAGTTCGGTCAATTGATCAGATCAGCCTAGTATGTACCCAGAATCCATCATGCATTGTTAATCATCATCAGAAACATATAACTTTGCTCTAGCCTGAGTCCGATGAAACAGCTAACCTACCCTGTGGAAATAATGCCTGCCTAACAACTTGAAAATTCGCTGTCAAAATCTAATTGTCTTAAAGAAAATGCCTCAGAATAATAAGCAATAAACCTCCTCAAGAAAACCTGACATCCAACCGGTTGGAAAAATTTTAAATTGAAGGAACAACCTGCAAGAAGTCCATGTTCAAATCCTAGGTAATAAATAACATTTTCTTATTTCTAAGTAAAGTAGCCATTGCAATAATTTGAAGCCTCCCAGAATCAAATAATAATGAACTCTACATATGCACAAAGATTGATTGCATGTTTTGAAATGTTTGTGTATGTTAATGCTTTAGGATATGTTATATTCATTCCATGTATTTATTTAAATGTCAAATATTATTTAATGCTTTGTTATATGACATTTTATTATATGAATTCAGAATGTGTGTGTAGTCACTGTATAACATTGTCTAGTTTAATTCAGTCCTTTATAAAAGTATTTAAAAATTACAATAATAAATGTTTAGAAAATAAATTATCTTGGGCTTAATTTTGTTGGTCAATTCTTTTTACCACTAGTTAAAGAAATAATTAGATATGTATTACAATAGACTGAGCTAGTCATGGGATGTTTAGACATTGAATTAGTTGTCATTGTTCAAAGCATATTAATTGCTTTGGTAATTAACTGGTGCCCAGGGTTTACTCCAAAACAAAAAAGTGCTTTGAATGATAGGTGTTGAATTCAACAGTAGAGAAAAAATCTGTTTTCTTCTAATGTAGTCAGTTAGATATATTTTACATATATATCTGCTGGCTTGGATACAGGTGCTCTTTGAGTACTCTCTTCTCTGCCTAAGAGGCCATGGTGGAACAATACGTACATTGCATCAGGTGAAGATTAAATATATTAAGAATAATTCTATGTCTCATATTTTGTATAAAAGTCTTATAATTTTGCCTTCATAAAGTTGTTGTGTTAAAGTGTATAGATTTTATTTACACCTCTGTAAGTGATATTTCTGTCTTAAAAACCCTCCACCCAGTTCAATATATATATATATATATATATTATATATATATATATGGATATATATATATATATATATATATATATATATCATGCGTTAATACGTAACTGAAGAGATGTTTTTTTTTTTCTTTTCAGTTAAAGTAACAAAATAAACCCAATCAGTATTTAATGTTACAATACTCGCATATTTATAAAATTTACTCCAAATGTAAAAAGTGCTCAAACTTAATTTGTTACTTTAACTGGAAAAAAAAAAAAAACTTCGCATATTAGTGCATGAATTAATCTATTACTTCCATTGAAGCAAATTATAAACCTTATATATATATATAACACAACCTACTCTTAAGCAACGCATACAAAATAGGCATAATATAAGTATATATGTAAACAAAGAAGTGACTGGTGTTATTTCAATGCACTGACTAGAAAAATTGTTTGGAAGCAGTGTTGCTAGATAACTATCAGTTACTAATGACGTTAACAATCTATTGTGTATGCATGTGTATTTGTAAAATGCTTGCATAAAGAGGACAGTCTGACTTTTCTCACTAAATGATAGTTGCAATATGGTAGAAATGAGATCTGGAATTGTACTGATAAAAACCTGAAAGTCATCTATGTACAGTGCAATAAATGTTTTACTCTGCACAAAGTGTTAAAAGTAGATACAAATCAACATGAGAATAGTTTAATAAAAATTGTGGAATTGCTGTAAAGATTCAGGTGTTTAATGTTTCCGGATCAGCTGATGATTGTTCACGAAATGCACGGTAGTGAAAAGACATTGTATGACCCCCTTTATTGGTGGATGGTTGGGATAATGTGGAGTTAAGATGAGAGATGCACTGATAAAAATTAAAAACCTTAATATATATATATATAACATTACTAATTTCAACAGCACATAAATAACTTTCTAATTTTTGAATATGTAACGTGCGATATATATATATATATATAAACAAAACATTTATAGATCTTGAATTTAAAAAAAAAAAATATTTACGCAAATGTACAATCAAAAGATATTTTGAATCAATAAACTTCTTTCCAGTAGATCATATTCAATATGCATATATACTCAAACAGTTTGATTTAAGTCCCAAGATACTTTCCATATGGAATAATAAAGTTTAGACATTTTGATTTTTTTATTACGGTTATTTTACGGTTATTGTTATTAACCTGAGAATTTTATTGATATGATGGAAAAAAAAAGCTTTATTTGCTAAAAATCTCTAAACGCAATCAATGACACTTTTTTAATACAATATTTGAAGAAATGAAATATGTAACAGATGGTCTGTTCGACACAAATTCACAAATATTATAACTGAACGATCAGCCGCGTCACGGTTTCCGAATAATTAATTCGATATTTGCATAAATACAAAACGTCATATGAATGATTAAAATTTATATTTATTTACTGCTCTATATATTTCACTCCCAAATTTTATTAACATGAGATGCAGCAAAATAATAACATTATTTGCACAATTTTATTTATCCAACTATCTTTTTTAAATTGTATATATCATTACAAAGATACATATTTTTTTAAAAAAATACATCGGGCATTTATGAACATATACATATTATGAACGAATTAATATTGAAACAACTAACAGAAATTGGTCTTGATTGGTCAAAAATAGAATTGAAGGATTATTATGTCCTCCGCAAATGTGTAACGATTAAAAATATAATATGGAAATGGCGTAATTAGCAAGATGGCTATACATTGATACATTTTTTATAAATATTAATATTGATAATAAAAGAAACGTGACTGGGGCAAAATAGAAGTTGTAATCGCATCTTTAAATTTTATTCTAAATATTGCTACTCAGAGTATGGGAATTTTGATTGAAGTGGAGTTTTCAAATAATAAACATAGAATAGGTTGTTACTGAATTTTCAGCAAGGTTAAGATTGTGATCATTTCTCTAGCAAATACTTGTTTTCCTGCTAATGTATATTCAGCATCTAGTCAACAGAAAAATATCAAATTATAGTAAATAAGAGTGACCTTCTACCAAAAAGTAGATAATAGTAATAATAACGATTCATTACTTCATTGTAAAATTATATATTTTCAATTGGATGGACGGTTGAAGAGTTGGAGTGTGTAGTAGATTGGAGCCAGTCCATTAAAGTATGAAGATTGTCTATCTTAATAAATATCTGAGCACTTATAGTATATATGTGTGGGAGATGATAATCTGGACCAACTGATGATTGCTGGTTTAGCATGAAATACGTATATTGGTGATTATTTATCTTTTCAGCATATATGTGCTTGAGTGTATCAGTGTTATTAGATAGAGTGGAGAGTGGTGGGTCATGTGAAAGTCTGTTCTCATATACCCTATATTACATATATAGACACATAGTATATATTAAGCCTGTGTTTCACTTATTACATTTTAATAAAATTAAATTTATTAATATGTAAAATAAGTACCTATTAATATTGTATCTACAAGTAATACATTATAGAATACAGCAAAAATACAATATGCAACATCCCTAGAGCTATTCATTCCATTTTATGCAACTAATACACACCTTCTATTACTTTCTTTTTTAACAATATAAAATATTTTATATATTAGGTCATATCTGAAGCATAAGCTATGATATTATAATGTTTGCACAAATAGTTTCAAAGGAATCTTCTTCATCAGCTGAACCAAATTTTAACTTCTAAGCATAAATTAGAATATCTTATACTATTGTAATATTAAGTTTTAAATAATAAGTATACATTCCATTCTTTGTGAAATTTCTAAATTAAACAAGCCCTGAAGAACTTTATTATTGGCCTAACTAAGATATTTTAACATCATTTGTTTTTATGTTGATTGTGTCAAAAGGGAATGAAGTAGATATCATCTTATGAAAATTTCTGGCACAACAACAATGTTAACAACACAAAAAATATGTTGATATCTTTACAAACAAAACTCTTTTTTAATTATAAAATCAATATTATTTTTAGCAATTATTGATCCACTGCATAATAAATCTCTCCAAGTTTAATCTTGATTTCATAATTTGTAGTCTCTCTTTTCTACATTATGTAAAAAACTTTTTGATTTCATACATCCATCTAAAATATTGGAATTTTTTACATCTTTTTATGCACTCCTGGAATCCAATATATTGTTTAACTTTTCATAATGGCCATCTCTTCTACTAATACATAAGAAGACACCTTAATTTCTATTTAAGATTGTGAATCAAGCTGGGAAAATTCCTAATATCCATTCCACATACTCTTTTCATTAAAATTGTCATTACTATATAATTATTCATATAATATATGAATGTAAATGAATTTCTCTTTAATATGCATCAGCCACTATGGTGCATTTATTGATCTTACCTTTGAACTTAAAAAGCACTATAATTTTTCTTCATGTTAGCCTGATAGTTGTTAACAGAAATCTCTGTTAATATTTATTTAAGACAAGATTAATATGTATGTGACTAAACATTGTTTTCTTTTTGATAGATATTTGCAATCATGACAGACAAAACTAAATTATGGAACTTATTTTCAGGAGTCTGTAAAGTGACATGTTGTCAGCTGAAAGTGAGTATTATACCTTGATTATTATTAAGTCAGGCTTTCTTTTTGTGGTCTTTAAGTACTTACAACTGCACACACTCTAAATGAAAGATGATTGCACAAATTGAGTTATTATTAAATGGGATATTATTAGTCTTTGTAAAGTTAGTAGAAAGGGCTAAGAGATAATTGATTTAGAAAGTGATCATATACTTTATTACAAAAGCACAGACCTTGAAATCACAAGTAGAATCAGATTTAATGTAAATAAAAACTGGAAAAACAACATTATGGAGCCTGATGATATGTGAGATAGAGTGAAAGATGAGTTAAATCAACCTAATGGAATATATCAAAAGCTAATAATTCAGGCTTATAACTCAATAAATTATCAGTGTAATTAGAAAGTAAAGAATTTTAATGCAAATGTACAAAATGCTTCTGATTTAGAGAAAATAACACATTCAAATTATTGTGATTGATAGATGAAAATGTTGTAGGCAAATGCACACATGATTATGGTGTTTATATGCATGGATTTTTAGAAAAAGAAAACTACATTATCATGATTTTGTTTTTGAGACAAATGCTATACATAAATGACAATAGAAGCATCCAATTGAAAGTAAAGCAGAATTAGATTATATTGGGACTAACTAAAAATATAGATTGCAAAATTGTAAGGAAATTAATAGATTCAGTACAAGAAATGATCATTTATTAGTAAGATATAAAATTCATTATGTTAATGCAAAATTCAACAAAAATTATTGGAAAAAAAATATTAATAATTTATACTTTTAACCTTCAGATCCATTTTTGTGAATTTAATTTAGATCTTTCAAATCATTTAAAAATATTAACAGATTTTGATGATAGGTGAGACATGAATGAACTGAAGAATAAGATAACTTGATAAACTTTTAAGAAGAACAACAAAAATAGCTGATACAAAAAAGTAGCAAATTACCAATAAAATTTCTATTAAGACAAAGTAATGTATAAGAAAAAAGATATAATATAAAAATATTTAAAAAATGATATATTAAGAAAAAATTAATATCTATAGTTTTATAACATGATAAAAAAAAAAGCAAATAACAATATTTTAAAATTTAAGTGTAAATTGGTGTCCTTAGGATATCACATCTTGGTATTGGGTGGAAAGTTATTTCCACTGTAATAAAAAAGAAGAAAGTATTAATAAAAGGAGATAACATCATGATATGTGTAGAAGAGTTTTATAAAAAAAAAATAGAAAAATTAAGGGGATTTGAACCCAGACTTCCAAGCTCCTGTTATTCATTCACTTTATCTAATGTAACTGATACACATAATCACATACATGTGATAAAGATAAATGATCTCTAATATATGTACTTCACTAATAATAAAAATAAAAATAAAAAAACAGAAAACAAAGTATCTCATAATTATTATATCTTCTGAATTGACCATAATTTTAAAAGAAAAAGTGAGTCTTGCAATTATATCTATAAAAAGTAAAAAAGCTCCAGAAAATGATGAAATTATAATTTATGTCTAAAAAAACAGGTGAAGAAATAAAAAAAATGTTAAAATTATATATCAAATTTATAAATAATATACTGATGATTGGTAGAATCCATCAGTAATATTGATATTTTAAAAAAGAAAGAAAGAAGACAAAAAATTATAGACCTATCATTTTTTAATTAGTTCCAAAATCTTTTCCAAGAACACATCTGCAGCTAACTTGTAATTTTAATCTCTCAGTAAAATATGCTACTTTTAAAAATGTTTTCAATACAGTGGATAATACCCTTCTTTTGTTTAAAGTTTTAGAAATGACAATGAACATGAGTTACTATTTTTGGATTTGTAGATTACGTAAATACATGAGTCTATAAGTATTTCTATGGTGACTAAAACATACAGAATGTCATCATATTCTAGAGTCCATTTATCAAAATTCAACATCAATGATTAGGTTACATAATTATAATAAAAACATTAAGAGTGAGAAGTAAGGTATTTTTATATCTCCTAAACTTTCTACAGTAGTCTTATAAGAAGTATTTTGTTGGATTAAATTAGAAAGCTAAAGTAATTAATGCAAATATAGATGTGATTATTTTTGCAATTATTTTTTGCAAAATGACCAGGAATGTACTTAGAAAACCAAAATAACATTCCATGGATTTTTTTCAGGTGAATAATATAAAGATTGATTATTATGTATTAGAAGTTCAGAACCACAAAGGATATTTTCAGGTGAAGAATATAAAAATTAATTATTATGTATTAGAAGTTAAGAAGTATAAATACTTGGCTATATTATTAACATAGATTGGAAAAGTTAATGGAGAAAGTTAATCACAAAATTAAAATTGGATGGAGTGCTATTGGAAGAAATAACTTAATAGTAAATGAAAATTAGCCTTGTTTTTGAAATGGAAAATTTTAATAGATTTAATTTACCATTTTTTGTACATTTGAGACTTTTATCAAAAAAATAATATTGAAATTTCAGACCTTTCAATAAGGTATGGGGAGATATATGTTATTAGTAACAGGAAAAAATAAAAATTAAATACATGGATGAGAAAAACAAATGACATCACTGACATTAGTGAAAGAATTTTTGTAAAAAATGGGGTGAACTGGGCTGAAAATACTGCAAGAAGAAAATATAATAGAAGTCCCAAACTGGATTTCTAAATATTGTGAAAGACCTAGAAGGATACCCTGTGTGATATGGATGACGGGAATAAGAAATTTGTTTATATGCTGTGGAAAAGAAGGGCTAGATATCAGAAAAAGTTGGTGACTTAAAGATCTTGATCTTCAGCCTGTGGTGAATTAACAATGCTTAAAAATGATGACCTATATATATATATATATATGTATGTGTGTGTGTGTGTGTGTAATTAAAAGATTTCTTGATATGTTATATAATACACATCAATACTATACCAATGATTTGACAATTCATTACAGCTGGACCTACTTTAATATTCAGAAATTTTCTTAACAAATTTTGAATTTTTTCTAGTAATCAGAATATCTATCCACTTTTGCTCACTACTAAGAAACTTTTGCAAATGTCAAGTCCACTTACAATTTTAGTCTCTTATAAATAACTAAATTACTAAATTACAATAGTAATATATTTTAAAACAAAATTAAACATCTTTTAGTATCTCTCTCTCGTTTTATGTTTCTACCTTCCTATGAAATTATTTTAAGTACTGGTATTTTGTTTTCTTTTTTTTATTCTCCCTTCTGTCCAGATATTTTTATAAGAACTAGGGATACATTTTTTACTTGAGAGCCAAATTCTAATCATGAGCCATAAAAATACCAAAACGTATTATTTGGTACTATCTATAGTCTTCAGCTTACTTATGATTATCTATGGTTGCTAAATATTTGATAGTATGTTCTATCTTTGTTGAGCATGAGAAGGCAAAACAACATGGATTCGAGCCCACATCTGCTGGCATCATTTGCTCGGAGGGACGCGATGCTGAATGCAGGATCAGAGAGACATTACACATGGCAGGTGATCCTGGATTCATTGGTCAAGTAGAGGCCTGCCTTGCCATGTCCCAAACATGGCAATTATAACTAATTTTGCATAAATTTTCCTTATAACAACGTAGTTTCTAACAAGATAGTAGCTGTGAATATGAGAGCAAGAAGTCTCTCGAAAGCGCTCAGCTAAAATAATATTTTATATTTGCTTTCGATTATATGTACCAGTTTTATTATCTATGCATACAGCACACACACACACACATAAATATAAGACATATTTTGAGGATTCATCCGTGTTAAAAAATTTAAATATTGATACATCCAGTGGATGATTTGAGTGCTCAAATCGAAGCGTCGGTATATCAATATTTAATTTTTTTAACATGGATGAACCCGCAAAATATGTCTTTTATATATTCAACCCATGAAAATCTTCGTATCAATATATATAATATTTTACAATTTAATGAAGTAAATAATTCAATTATTTAATTAAGTAAAATTTAATTTTCAAACATTTAAAGAATCTTTTTAACAAAATTGTGAATAACAATTCTAGTTTTTGTTTCAATGTTAATTTGTTTACATGGCAAAAAGTGGCCATAATTAAACCATAAGTACCTAGAAGTTAATGAAGAAGGTACGGTAGATATAAAATATTCTAGAGATTTTCAACAACATAACTTTGAAAGTTAAATTTACTTAATTAATTAAATAAAACATATTATCAAATATTCAGTAATCATAAATGATCATAAATCAATCAATAGTATTCTGTCTCATGGACAGGTACAGATAGTAATCACATCATCAATTTCATCGATTTTTTCCATTCCATTATCTTCATTGCCCAGCTATTCTCGTCCATATAACTTTTCCCATTCTCTTATATGATCCAATAATGTCAATCTCCTTTCTCCCACTCACTGAAATTTTACAGCCATACATATAACCACTAGTTTTTTTTTTATTTCATCTCTTTAAATAAATTCAATAAGTTTATAATGTCAATTTTTTTAATTTTTTTTAATTTGATTTTTTTTATTATTATTTTAACTTAATCAAAAGCTAGTAGTTCTTAAATAACTTGTAGATTAAAGCTTTACAAATGTACTACACGACCCAAAAGAGAAGTAATTGATTTAAAATGAAGTACTTGAGAGGAAATGGTCGGTTATCAAGGTATAATTTTATCCAATGAATTTATTCATTAAAAACTAAAATGTTTAGCAGTTAATTGTAGGACTAAAGTCTGAAATTAAAATCTTCGTTTGCTTCCTTTTACAAAGCATCTTGTTATTTTATATTGATTTATCCACCTTTCATTTAGATGTCAACATTTTGTTTCAATAACATTTTAATGCCAGTTAACAGTTAATTTACTTTCAAATCAGATGAATGAAAAAAAGAATTTCTTTAAATATCGCAAAGAGCACTAAAACCCATCAAAAGTACAGTACAAATAAAAAGAATTTTCCAAACTTTCTTTAAATAATAATAAGTGGTCTTGCAAATAAAGATAAAATAATTTGACAATTCAATGTTCAGGTCTTATTTTAAGATTGCTTTTTGTATATATTTACATTTTCGATAGTATATATAATACCTTGATGATCAATTAAGATACTTGCGTATTTATCCGCGGTAAGATTTCACATACATACTACTTCTGTAATATTTATTTTGAAAAATGACGATTTAAAACTTTATTTATTAGAAATAATACTACGTTTTTTGTAAGAAATTATTTTCCACCATCTAAATTCATTAAGATTTTTTATTTCAAAAATTGCAATGTATAACATTATTTAGTACAAATTAAACAAACACGCCTTTAATTAATTTTGTGAGAAATGATCTTCCAACAAGAAAACTTTTAACAATCTAAATTTATTACAAGTTGTAACCAAATCAAATATATATATTAATGATTAAAAATTAAATATGTATATATTTAACCGTGCAATTCTGCCCATTTACAAAATGTTGTTCATTAGCATCACTACGAATTGAACTGTATTACATCGAACGTTTCGTTACGAATGGCAACTCTCTTTTGACAATCCTGAATGAAAATTCTCTATTGTTTAGCCTATTAAAAGCAAAGCCAACATTATGACTAATAACTTTATCCTCATAGGAATATTGTCTAATATTCACTTACAAAATTAATTCGTTTCCTTTTTAGAAGATTTTGAAATATGAATTTTTTTATTCTACAGTACAGGCTTTTTCATACCTGCACTTCTATATGTAATATATATGGGGTTTGAACTCAGACTTTTACATGACTCTCAACCATCCATACTATCTAATATCACTGATACACTTGATCACACACATATCAAAAAGATAAATAATCACCAATACATGTATTTCATGCTAAACTAGCACTCATCAGTTGATCCAGATTCACAGATATATACATTCAAAGCTCAGCTTATATTAAGATAGTCAAACTTCATACTTTAATGAACAGGCTTCAAAACATTCCACCCCACAACTCTTCAGCCACCCATTTCATTAAAAATCTGATAATAGAAGGCTAAAAATCTACCTTAGTGCCAACCTTCTCATCCTACCCATGTTGACAACATATCTTGTATATAAGGAGCTGGAGTGACTTGTGGTGAACATGGATATGATGAGAAAGTTGGAAATTTAGATGGGCTTTGAGCATTCCATCATCTTATTTTTAATGAAATAAACAGCAGAAGAGTTCTGGGGTTGAATATTTTGAAGCCTGTCCATTAAAGTATGAAGATTGGCTTTTCTTAATATAAGCTGAAATTTGATTGTATATATGTGTGGCAATGATAATCTGGACCAACAGACGAGTGCTGGTTTAGCACAAAATACACATATTGGTGATTATTTATCTTTTCGACATGTGTGTGATCAAGTGAATCAGCAGTATAAAATAGCATGAATGTTTTTTAGAAGATTGTCAAAGTGTTTAACTCGGTCTTTATATACACAGTTGTTTATGCCATAACACTCAACACTCATCACCTCCCCAATTAATATGTAAATACAATTAATTAAATTGAAATGTGCTTTACAACATTCTACCCTCTTGAATATGAGAATCAGACAACAACAGATGCATGCAATTTGTATAACTGGCCTTTATTCAGTGATGATTTCTTTCTTGGTTTAGGTCAATATAGGGTGATAGTAGAAATGATGGACTGCAACTCAAAATCTACAGATCAGAATTTTGTTTTGTCAATTTCTGTGCTTTGAGTTTTTTTGAACATCTGAGTAAATTAACTATCCAATTATTTATATTTTTTATGCATTGTGTAATACAGTTGTTGGAAGGCAAATTCTAGAGATCAAAGTCGAATCAGGGTTTCTGGAGTTGCAGCCACGTTTGAAACTAAAGTCACAGCTTTAGATTTAATTTCTTAATATTGTGAATAATTTTCTTTTTAGTTATATTTTCATGTCACAAGTTAGTATATAGTAAATTAGTTTTATAATAACTATTGTCATCTCTTTTTTTACTGCATAATAATAATCCAAAGTAAGTATATGAAATTTGTAAATATGTTGATTTTTTTGTGTACATGTTCAAGTTTATTATGTCTTAGTGTAAAGTTAAAATATTATTCCAATTGTTTCTATTTTGTATAATGTAGCGCTGGATAACCTTAATGTAATATATGATTGGGTCACAAGTGAATTTATTCATATTATAAAACTAAATATATTGCATGAAATTAATTATATATTCAGTTCCCACTGTTATCTTGGTCTGATGAACAGGTGTTTAAATTTTTAGCAAACATAAAAAGATTCTGTTAAATTCAAATCAATTGTTGCTCTTAATCAGAATAAAAATTTCATGAGAAAAAAAAACAAAAACACCTAATTCATTTTGTTTATTATGTACTTTATTCTCAAAATAAATATTTAAATATTCTTTCACAAATGACAATTAAATGGTTAACTAATTTATTTATGGCATTACTAACTAACATAAAAAAAAAAAACTGGTCGCAAACTAAAATAATACTAAATTTTACTTGGCTTGGATTTAAGTGCCTGATTATATATTATATTAATGTGAAAAAATACTCATACTAAATGTAAATATAAAATTTAATAATACTTATTGTACCGAGTATACTTTTGACACTTTCACATCATATTCATGGTCAATCTACTGAGAACATTATTTTTTGTTGAGATAAATGCCATTAGTTTTTTGGTTTATTACTATTTATTTTGTGTAATGAACCATGCCTTTTCTACTTTGTTGTCAATCATTTCTTTTTTTGCACATAACTTTAATAGCACTTGGATCCTAGCTATGGCCATGGTTTCTTTCATGATTATGATTATGAAAGATGGATAAATTAAACACACCAGGCTTTATTTTTTTATACATTAATGAGTGTTGAATTATTCTTGTTTTAAGATTTGCACTGATCTCACCATAATATACATGTGAACAGTCTTTGTGGCTGCAGTTTACAGCATAAACCACATTGGAGTGGTTCATTGTTCAAATTTTGTCCTTTGTATTGTTAAAGAGCTTGTTTAAATTTGTGGGAGTTCTGAATTCAACATTAAATTTATCTGAGCATATTTTGCTATTTTATTAGCTGCAAATGATAAATATGGTACAGCAAACAAGCTTTTATTATTTTGACAATCATCCATTTTATTATGTTGTGTTTAAATTGCTCTACGTATGTAAGCTTTGTAATGGTCAGCTTTTATCAAGTCAGTGACATAATGTTGAATGCTCTCAGTTTTATGTTTCTTATTGAGATAAATGATAGTTGTGGTATAAAAAGTTGGTAAGCCCTGAAAATTTATGACACATAGATACTTTAGATTTTCTATCTATGAATACTCTAATATGAAAATGAGTTATAACCATTTTAAATTTGAGTGCTTTGTGTGTCATCTGCTTTAAATTTAAATTCACATATTGAATTAGATTATTATCTTTAAGCTTAACTGTCCAATTTGAACCTGAATCTATGTTCAAATCTCTGAACATGTGATTCTATTTTGCAATGCACAACAAATACATTACCACATAATATATATCCAATTTTCTTCCATCTTTAATATAGGATCAATTTTATTAGTTTCTTTGCATGTCATGGTTTGACTACTAATAATTCCATTAATGAATAATCCCTTTCATCAAGATGTATACATAGCTAATATGTCATTGTCTATTCAATTTAGAAAGTCTATGATAAATTTTCTTCTGTATTTGTATTTTTGTTTCTTAATAATTCATTGATAATTTTTTTGACAATCTGCAATTAATTGACCCATATAATTCTATAATATCAAAGGAGGGTGGGGTCTATACTGTAAACTGCAGCCAAAATGACAGTTTGTAGGTATATTATGATCAGATTAAGGAAAATTGTAGAATTAGAATGTCTTGACACTCAATAATATATAAAAATATAAGATTAAGTCTGAAGCATTTAACTCATCTGTAATCATGAGAGAACACAGCCATCACTATGATCCAAAATTAATATAAAAGAGTCATGGTTCATTATACAAATGAATATGTAATCAATTTTATGATTTAATGATGAAACAACAGTGCAGAGAAAACAATAATAAAAAACATATTAAATTTAAATAATAAGAATAGTCACAAAAACACACTAATTCTTAAATATATAAACAATCTACACATAAGCATAAATATGAATTAAAATTTAATTACTACCAATACCAGTGCCTAGAGAGAAATCAATTAGTTTTTCATCCCATAACTGACAATTCCTCAAGTGAATCAGGAGATATGACAGCTACTGTTTTTATATTAGTGCACTGATATACAACTTTCAAATTAGAAACTATGTTACATGTATTTAAATCTATATTTGCACACTTTTTGATTACATACATCAAGGGTCACACTCATTGAGCTATGCTTTTACACTCAAATGTTGCATCACCAAATGTTAAATTCACTTCATTCTCAGACCTTTCTTCCCAAGCAATCGCCCTTAACCTTAATGAACTCAAGCAACATCCATTCATTTACATAAAAGAATCTGTGAGATTCTTCCCTCATTTACTATTGAGTTCATGTTTTTCAATCATATATCATGTTAGATAAGGTATGCTAAATATGCTATAGAAGTTGTTCAGCAGTATCTTGCTTTCAAACACATATTATATGATTTAGAATACAACATATAGTATGATGTCTTCCCTCACCTCTGCTTATTCTATCATTTGCTGTTTTGTTACATAAACAAATTGTCATTACTAAGACCACTCACCAAACACCCCAACAATTAATCAGGTTCGCTCAAACTTACCATCATATTGATTTTCAAACAGTTAAAGGATTACCATGCAATCACAAAAAGAAAAATCTCCCTAACCTAATAGCACACATGGGCACAAGCATGAATATGCAGGGGGTTGGGTCACCTATCCTCATCAAAAGTTCCCATGGCATTTAAAACTGACATAGGTGTATGTACTGGAATAATATTATTCACTCTATATACTTGCGCTTTAAAAATAAACTTCAGACTCATGACATATTCACTTTATCAATACACTGTTTTGGATCACTGAAACATACTATATTTTTTAAAATCAACCAATTTGCCACCAAACTTCCCACTAATAAAAACTCTTGTCACCATGGGCTTCATGTAATTCCTGCTGTATCCAATTGTCATTGTGCCTTTCACTAAAAAACTTGATGTCTGATTTAACCAAGTTTCAGCCTATTTCCATGTGCCAATGGCCATTAAAGTATTTGAAATAGTAGAAGTAGAAGTAGTAGTAATAATCTTCAAGAGGGCATTTAGTATTTGGAGAAGCTTCAAATTATGTTAGTAAATTTAGAAAAATACTTTCTAGAAATGTTGTGTAGAAAATATCTTTAATTGGATTATTAAAAATATATAATAATCCCTTAGGATTATATATAAATGTAAACCCTGAAAGCAGCATCAACTACAACAAATTATATGTGGATAATTTCTAAAAACTGATATACAAAAGTAACAATACTTACTTTTCAACAGAATGGAGAAATAAAAATGAATCACAAATAATTAAGCAAATGAAAATAAAACTGACTTCTACATTTCACCATTCAACCATTGGAGATCTTATGAAAGTATATTTTCTATCAAATACCATGAATATTGATACTACAGATCCACAAGAAGTCAGGATCTATAATATAGTAACACAAAATTACAGTTTTTAATGCAATGATATCAAATAATCTTATTGAATCTTTCATGTGACTTTTTACAGACCACTGATTATTAATGCCATTCACAGAAAAATGTTGTCCTCTATATAGAATCTTATACTAAAATTTATCAAAAATGCAATTTGCAAAAAAAAAAAAATCATCAATAGGACAAGTGACATTTGTATTCAAAACAACTATAGAAATATAAGCAATAAAAATACAAAACAATTATTATTCAGCAAGACATAGAGGTAGGCTTTGACATGCTATCAATACTCTTCTTATAATTCTAGAACAAAATAAAGTGCCAAAGGTTTATTTACAACTACTTGCTAATTTATTAAACCATGAAATACCTTTCCTCTAAATGACAAAAACTCACCCTGAATTATCTTGCAAAAATCTTTTCTTAGTGCTTTGCATTCTTTGCCTGCATAAACTCTCTAAGTACTACCATAGAAAATGAAATAATTGGAATTTATGTACAACATAGCACTAATTCATTATTAATGCTTTCATCTCATTAATAGTATTATTTTTTGTTTGTTCAAAAGTAAATTATTAATTAAAACAAACTCTGACATTTAGAAACTCCTCCTTCCTTCTTCTTCTTCTTCTTCTTCTTCTTCTTCTTCTTCTTCTTCTTCTTCTTCTTCTTCTTCTTCTTCTTCTTCTTCTTCTTCTTCTTCTTCTTCTTCTTCTTCTTCTTCTTCTTCTTCTTCTTCTTCTTCTTCTTCTTCTTCTTCTTCTTCTTCTTCTTCTTCTTCTTCTTCTTCTTCTTCTTCTTCTTCTTCTTCTTCTTCTTCTTCTTCTTCTTCTTCTTCTTCTTCTTCTTCTTCTTCTTCTTCTTCTTCTTCTTCTTCTTCTTCTTCTTCTTCTTCTTCTTCTTCTTCTTCTTCTTCTTCTTCTTCTTCTTCTTCTTCTTCTTCTTCTTCTTCTTCTTTTTCTTCTTCTTCTTCTTCTTCTTCTTCTTCTTCTTCTTATTATTATTATTATTATTATTATTATTATTATTATTATTATTATTATTATTATTATTATTATTATTATTATTATTATTATTATTATTATTATTATTATATTTTTAACTTTTTAAAATCTAAATTTATAATTCTTTTTTAGAAAAATAAAAAAATCATCTAACTTTTAATCAGTAAATGAATATCTATTTATTATTCGTTTGATTATTCTGGTAAAGGATGAATATTATTATAAAATAAATAGTATTATTTATTTATATTTTTTAAAAAATATGATATTGAATAGGTTCATAAAAAGCAATATTTATATTTAATAAATAACATTTTTGTCTTTTAAATTTTTTTATTAAACATGGTATCTTTAGCCACTCAGAGGAGTATAGAATCTGATCATTATATGTTTCCATATCAAAGAGCATACTTTTGGACTAACGATTAAAATAAAATTATGTGTTTACATAACATTTATTTCACTCTTTCATTACAGCATTGTAATACTGTTTTTTTTTTACAACCTGTTTATGTAAATATACATAAATAAGTATAATTATACATATGCGATTTTTTCGCATGTGTTAGTGAAGCTGTAATTATACTATAATGTTTAATATACCTGCTCAGAGCTTTCGAGATTTAGTGTTCTAATCTCATACTTATAGCTTTATGAATGAAGACTGTTGTAATTTATTGTACACATATGCAAATGGAGCTTGAATTTTTAATTAGTTAGTCTATTGTTTGGATAAAGAGATAAGTATAATAGGTTTAGTTCCTTGCTTTGAAAAAATTGTAATGAAAATGAGTTTATCAAACTGTTTACTACTGCATTTCTGCAATAAAAATCTATTTGTATCCAGATTTAGGTTAGAAGGATTGTAAGCTTAGATGTACAAATCTTAAAATTTTTGTACTCTGTCAAAATAGAAATAAATAGAAAATGTATTATGGAATAGTTTTCTCACAAAATGTAGATTGAACATTATGTTGAGTGCAATGCTTATTTAAGTGATAAAAAATAGTGATAATATCTGTATAGATAATGATAGCAAAGAAGGAATTATTCTGGTAATAAAAGTAGTATTTTGTTTTTTTTTCACCAAGGTAAGAATACAAATGTGCAAAGTTTTATACCTTTTTAACATAGAATCTTCAAAGCCTAAAAAGGTAAAACTAGGCTTGCAACTAAGAAGTATTAAAACTTAAAATTAATATAGCCATTCTTACTAAAATTTACTTTTCAGGGTAATAAAACCTGGGAAGAAGGCTACTTTTTTCCCTTCATTTACAGTTTATTGAAGAAATGATACTATATGGTTTTACATTCATTATAAAAATAACTTTGTATTTTCTAATAATACATTTTCTAGATATATCCAATATATGCTAATGATATCAGATTGGTTTTGTGCAATGGTAGTGTTTCCATTTAAAGTTTCAACTTTAGATTAAAAAGTCATTTGACTTTTATTATATCTAATGATTGCATCAATACCAATCACAAAATATAGTTTTCTTTGAAGATATTTTTTGCATATTTGTAAAAACAATACATTATGGTTCAATACTTTTGAAAACTTACTATACTATGGGATATGAAAACTCAATTGGATACTTGAGTTGAAACTCATTAGATGCAAACTTGGTAAGAAAACCCAAACTGCAAAGCCATAATAGCAATGCCAGAATATGTGTAGCTACCAATAAAATCTTCAAAAATAGATAAATTTCAAAAACATATAACAATCTGTTCATTGTAGTAAATAATACATTACTAGTTCTATAGTGTGAATCTATTAACTGAATGTCATCAGTAAGATTTCGCAATAAAAAGAGCATATAGGGAACATTTTTAATAGTTTTTCTTCTGAATTAAAAGCTTCATAACATTACACTTCTGCAATTTATCAAGGAGTACTCTATTAGAGTTTCTATAATTAGTTTTCTATCATTATGAGTTGAAGTTCAAATCTGGCAGGAATATGGTCTTTAGGTACCAGCCTGTTTCTGTTTCAATACAGTATTGTTAAGATATATCTTCACATAGGCAACCTGGCAACTAGATAGTAATGGATAATCATATGATTAGTTATCCATGACATGTGCCTTATGGAACACAACTGAAAGTTGAATTTTACAATTCTGTTCCAATTACCAAACAGTTTTGTTATTAATCAGCTGAGAATCAATCCAAAATTTTATTGATTTTGATTCCATCATTAATATACCTGTTAAGCTAACCAAGGAACTAATCAGAAAATGGATATCTAGCTGAAAGGTAAAAGATATCAAGAAAGATTGTATTTAATTTTATAATTAAAGCACAATTATTAGGCCTTGTTTTAAAAAAAATGTCACAAATTCCTATGAGAACTGAAATCATAATTTACCTTTATCTTCATCTAACTTCCTCAGTAATAAATGTTTAGAAATAAAAACGGTAACGATTTTTGGCAAAGAGGTATTAGATCAACCTTTGTTATAAAGAAAGTTATTAATGGTTGATGGTAGTGATTAAAAATTCCATGGAACTCTGTCTTGCACTTTTAATCTAAACCAAAAAAAAATAAAATATTTTTTTTGAGGTCATACATAGAGTTACGATTATTTTTTTAGATAGCCTGCCCGTAGCTAAACCTTTTTGCATTGAATAATGGTTAACAATAGGATATCCAGGTATTATTTCTTATCGACGGAGGTGCAACTTAATACGAAATGGTCAGATGAATATTTATATGAACCGAATGTAAAGAATAAAAATCGCGAGTGTAGTATAATAACGCTTTATCAAAATTGGGGAAAATGCTGTCGGATTCTTAAGGACCTTGTTTTTATAGTAACAAGAATTAATAATGTCAAATACATTTATTTCACTTCAGTTATTTAGAACTATAGTACATATTTTAAAAATTAAACAAAAATGTCAAATATGATATTTATATATGACTTTTTATTAGGCAAGTTTAATTGAAAAAAATAAAACCTAATATCAATTAAAATTCACAAAAAGGGAAGACATAGGAATAAAAAAAATTACATCTTTTAAAGACATTTTTACTTACCCCCTCCCTTGTTAAAATTTCTTTTTAAATATATATATACTTGTCTTGACAGGTGTATTCAATTTAAACAATTAAATTAATTCTTTCTGAAATATTTTCGGAATACAAAATAATGATTAATTATCTGTTAAACAATAGCCTTAACAAAAAAATAAACTATGTAAAAACGGAATTAATTGTTTCAAAACAAAACACGACAGTTTTAGTAAAAAATGAAATGATATAAAAACGGAATTGAACTCTATCAATAAAACAAAGAGCGAAAAAGTTCTGACTTCATAATAAAAAATGCACGATCAAGTTAAATGAATTTCCTTAAGAGTGTCGATAAAATGGCTTTTGGCTCAATTTTTTTTTCTTCTAGAATATCTATGATTAGCTACATTTTTTTTTGTCAAACAATAAAAAAAAATGTGTGCATGTATTTCAAAACATTCTTCACTTATTTTTAATGCATGGTTATACAATTTATAATTTAAACATATTACGTTTTCGCTTCTCAAAAAGGCTAGAAATTGGAAAACTAAGTGTATCCATATATTTTGCAATTACTCATGTTGCAAGTAAAAAACTAAGTTTCATCTTTCAGCCAAATTGGTACTTCCATTTAAAATTATAAAAATTCATCAATAAATTTTTACTGCTTTTGAATAACAGTCTGTTTATATATATATATTGAATTATATGTTTCCAGGGATTGTTATCTTCGTAAAGAATCGTAATCAAGATATTATATCCATGCAAACAAAGATACATTTTTAGTTTTTTATGTTTCTAATAAACTATTTATTACTACTAATTAGTGATTCCTAAAGGTAAACAAATCTTATTATTAACCTATAATAGCTCCAACAAAAGAATATCAGGGATTATCAATTAGTAGTAGTTGATATTAATAATTTTTGTCATTTAGTAGAGATTATTTATATAATGAATAAATATTTCTCTAATGCAATTTTAACTATATCCTCTCATGCAAGTTAGGGTGTTTCTATTCACTCTTAACATCTTGTAGAGGGGTTAAAAGCAGATAGAAATCAGTGGTTCCTACCTTATGTGAGAGTGGAGTAGTGAAAATTACATTATATAAATATTAGTAGTAATTAATAATTTCTTAGCAACATCAATATATATATTGTTAAAAGATATATTGATGTTGCTAAGAAACATCAATATATATATTGTTAAAAGAATATTGCCTTGACATCAGTTTGTGATATTGAAATTGTCTATGTGTTGACTGGGTTTAATGATATATATATATATTGTAACGATATATAAATATGTCGTTACATTAATTTAAAATAAAAACTTAAAAGTTCGCAAATAAAAGGAAAAAACTAAACGCTAAAATTAAAATGTTTGTTAAACATATATATATATTCGCACAGATGCTAAACTTTAAAAATATTTTTTTCATAAACAAAAAAAAAAAGTATTTGAACGTATTTTTTTTAATAAAAAAATACAAGATTGAAATATAAAAATATTTTAATAAAAAATAACGTAAGTTAAAATAAAAACAGGTATTAATTAATTCCTGTAATCTATAAATGGAAATGATTGTTTATTAATTATCTAAAAGCTGTTTAATTAAAAAGTCAGATGAAAAGTTAGATAAGAGAAGAAAGAGATTTTAGCTTGACCAATGGAAGCAAACAAAGGCCCGGACCATAACGAAAAAACCGAACAGTGACGTTTTTGTTCATGGAATCCATGGAGGACTATAAAAAGGAAAAATATTGATTCCAGCAGTTTCCAACTTGATTGTGAGTAGAGACGCACTCCACACTTTATTTAAAAAAAATGCAAAGACTGTGATACCAGAACAGAACCAGCTAATGCTACCTCCAAAATATCAGACCGGTCTTCCAGGAAAGTCTCCGTGGGAATTGCCAATGGGAACATGGACTCTTCTACCATAAGCTATATGAAATGAACAATTATTAAAATCAATTAAGAACTTTGTCAAGTTTTACAAATTAATAAACAACAACTTAAATTTAAAAACTCTTATCTGACTTTTGTAAGTTTTTAAATCAAATTAATAATGTTTAATTTTATATGTTTTCCGATTGATAAAAATCATTTCCATTTTTTTTTTTTTATTGTATAAATTGTTTATTGTTTAAATTTTAAATGATGAAATTTAGGTTGGGTATAGACGTTGCATAGATTCGTTAGCGGTTGATAATGTTGTGGTTTTCACATTCGATTAGAATATATGTCAACGATATCACTGCAAGCATCTTACGATGAATGCTAATGGGATTTGTATATTCCCTATGCAAGTGACGTTTATCGATGACTTTGTATTTTGATCGGTTGTGTTTAATTTGGAATGTTTTTGACCGTGGAATCTGTGCAGCTGATCTGTACTCAACATTTTAAAACAAATTTTATAAAATGCATTTGTGCGAACGTATTTAAATGTTAAATTTAAGTCGGGCGTGAATGGCTATATAGTTTTGTAAAGTTATATTAAGGGAGGGTAATCTTAGGTTATTCATTTCGTAGTTGAATTGGTTCAATGGATTGGATATATTTGTGTAATTAGTAGATGTAGTATGAGGTCCGCTACGGGCAGGATTATAGATATACGCCACACACCCTCTGTTTGCCTATGGATGGGTTTGTAAGTCGGCAGAAGACCGCAGTCCATTCCTATGGAGTTTTTTGTTTATTGTTCTACTTGCCAACAGATGTCACATTCCTGTTGGTGGAGAGTCAATGTCTTCTCTATTTCTACTTATTGTTCAGATGTACGTTTCCTGACAGTATAGTATTTTGTGTTGTCGTATCATGCTACATTGAATACATGAATGTATCAGATGGATTGGCGCCAGTTTGGTTGCGAAATTTGTTGCCTAAGGTTAAATCAGGGAAGAATATTTTCTTTTCAAATGCAGATCTATGTAGTCTATTCATACTTGACTATCTAAATAAAATATTAAACTCATTGAAACTTAGTTAAATGTAAAATTAAAAGTTAATATAAAAATCTAAAATGTTAAACTTATTCCTCAAAATTTAAATGTTATTTTATAGATCGTAAATAAATATTTTTATGTTTAATTTCTGGCAGTGGCTTTTACTCTTTGATATTTAAGATATAAAATTTATAGATTTTTATCTCTGCGTCTCCGCTGAGCTAGTGACTTGGGCTAACGATCGGAATATTTAAATAAAGTGGAATCTTAACAGCGTATCTGCCTACTTTATAAATTTTTCTAGGCTCAAATGCCTAGATGGCGCCCTGGGAGTTGCAGATATTGTTTTTGCGGTTAGATTCGATCTTCACTTTCATTTCGATCGTTGTAACGATCCGGAGAAGGACGACTTAACGTAAACTGCACTACAGGGCGCCATCTAGGCATTTGAACCTAGAAAAATTTATAAAGTAGGCAGATACGTAAGTAAAAAAAAAAATTTTTTTTTTTTTTATATTTTGCATCCGGTCGTTAGCCCATGTCACTAGCTCAGTGGAATAGCAGAGATTTAAAAAATAATATAAGTATATATATATATATATATATATATATAAGAGGAATAACATAAGCCACTGCCAGTAATTAACATACAAACATTTATTTATGCACATATATATAAGATTTAAAATTATTTTAGTATTAGTTTTACATTTTAACATTTAACATTATTTTTAACTTTACCTTAGATTTTAATTTACATTTTAATTTCTATTATATTATAAGTTTACATTTTAATTAAGTTCGCACAGATGGGATTATAAAAGCTTGTTTTAATATGTTGCTATAGATCGGTTACATAGATTACACGGTTAAAAACATTTCAAAGTAAACATAAACGATCAAAATATAAAATCATTGATACTGGCAATTGCAGAGGGAAATTTATAAGTAACCCAGTAGTATTCACCATAAGATACTTGCATTGTCACCAATGACTTAAAAGACATCCGAATAAATACATTTTAGATACTCACCGTAAGGTATCATTATTTATCGGATGTCTATATATTTTGATCAAATATGAAAACCCAAAACATACTTAACCGATAACCAATCCATGCAAGCGTCTATAAACAACTTAAATTTAATGCATTTTTATTTAGGGTCAAGTATGAATAGACCACATAGATTTGCATTTGAAAATAAAATATTCTATCCCTATTTAACCTTAGGCTAAAATTCGCAGTCAAACTGGCATCAATTCATCTGATATATCGATGTATTCAATGTAATACAGAATACGACAGCACCAAAAAGATTAAGAGAAGGCATTGACCCTCATCAGATAGGAATATGACATCTATCAGACAAGAAGAGCAATAAAAAAAACTCCATAGAAAGGAACTGTGCTCTGCATCTTATAATTCCTTCCATAGGCAAAACGGGAGAGTGCAGTGTATGAAGCGATTCTTCCAGTAGCGAATCTCCGACTACATCTACTAACTACATCAATATATCCAATCCATTGACCCAATTTAACAATGACACAAATAACCTAAGATTACCCTCCCCTAATATAACTTTACAAATCTATACAGCCATTCACACCCGACTTAAGTTTAACATTGATATATTTTAATTTATCGGAAAACAGAAATCATAAATAAACTTAAAGAACAAAGTTAAATAAATGGAAATGATTTTAAACAAATAAATAAAAAATACATCAAATAACATTATTAATAAATTAAGTTGGTCAGATAGAATTCTATTGCATTATTTACTAAAAAGTTTTAAAATTTAGAGTTCTTATTGTTTCAAGTGAATATAAAGTTCTTACAATTTTTAAAATGTCCAACTTTATCCGTTGCTTGCCATGAATGTGAATTCCCACGCCGTCCTAAAATTGGTATTCTGTTGGCCGATTTATTTATCCATCCGGAGGTTTTTTGCTTTAACTGGTCCTCAGTGTAAAAAAACGATAGTTCATTTCTTTTTCTTTCTTAGCAAAGCTGAAGGAATTGAATCGTGCGTCTTTTTTCAATCCCTTCTCCTTCACTTCCGCACTAACACATATCTCTCACATCGTAATAAATCAATAACTCCAGTCACTAATTAATAATTTCCAAATTTTCCTTTTATACGTATTCGAAGGATTGACTTGGCATTATGTCATCGATGTGATGATCCTTTCGCTGAGGTCCGATTTCCCGATGGATTTCTTTCATTGGCTATTTGTTTCTATTGTTTTCCTATCTGACCGATGTTTTTACATTTAAATGCCCAAGGCTGGTTTACATTTAACTAATTAACAATCATTTCCATTTCTGATTAATTAACCTGTTTTCCAAATCAAATATATATTTTTATCTCTAAATCTTTTTAAGTTTTTGTTTTTAAAATACCTTTTCTATTTTTAATACAGTTTTATTTTAATAATTTTTTTTTCTGTGCGATTTAATATATACGAGTTTAAGATGATATTTAATTTCAATTTTTAATTCTTAAAGAAAATTTTTAAATGCGAACTTTTTAATTTACTTTCATGTTTAATAAATATAAAAAAAAAACAATGTAATGAACGTCTGTGCTCATTACAATATATATATATACAAATAAAATGTCCATTAATTTAAAAACTATTGTAATAACAATAAAAATAATAAATATAATGGAAAATTTGTATTGTTATATATATATATATATATATATATATATATATATATATATATATATATATATATATATATATATATATAAGCATCAGCATTCATTTAACAATTTCCAATATTTAACTTAAACTATTCCCTATCTAAAAACAACTAATACTTGTATATTATTCAAGAACATTAATATATCTACCTGATAAGCATTGAGTAGGGTTACCTAAAAAAAATCTTGGAAAATCATGAGATACTTTAAAAATATTCCTAGTTCTAATTTAGATTTGAATTCCAGATTTTTGGCAAGACAAGCTAAGCCATTAATCATTGCACCAAACGTTCTCTGAGCCATGAGAAGTTTCAAAATAAATAGCAGAATGTGAATATGATTTTATTTTACTTTGGTAATATCATTTGCACAAATAAATACTAAAATAATGCAAAGCATTCTTTTTATAGGCAAATCTAATAGGAAGATGTCTCCAATAATCCTTTCCAAAGCAAAAATGAAAAAGAAAGTAAGGCTACCTAGATTAATTTAATGTCAGATCACATTTTGAGGTACTCTTTTGGTATTAATTCTTTTTCTATAAGCAAATGAACAGGTATATGTGTGTGTTAAAAAAACAGGCAAAACTCGCTGTACATATTGCCACTCACTGCAGGCCAGAGTAATCAATGAATGCCAAAAGGCTTGTGCATAAATCCCCATCTAGTGCCTACTCATCCAATATCCCAGACTAGATTCTGGCTTGTGGCCTTCATCAGTGAGAATACTTGGATCTGAGAGCACTGCATTTAGATCATAGGATCTAATGCAAGCCCCCAGAAGCCACCTTTTATCTCTACTTAACTACAAAACTAAGACTTAAATTGAAAACACTATATTTTTTTCAATCCAAACTCATCAGCTTATATAGGTCTGAACTCAGTTCAGTACCTATCCATTTTGGTGTCTTTAGTTCTTTAATAACTGTAGCCACCACTATCCTATTGGGCAAAATTCATTTAAAGCCAATACACATCACATGATCACTATTTCTTATGCTTGCTCTTAACTGTTATTAAAACAAGCAAAGCTCTATACATATTGCCACTCAGTGCAAACCAGAGTAATCAATGATTGCCAGAATGCTTGTGCATAAAATCCCCATATAGTGCCTACTCATACAATATCTCCAGACTAATTTCTGGCTTGTGGTCTTTGTCAGTGAGGAGCCTTGGATCTGAGAGCACTGCACCTAGATCTTAAGATCTAATGAAACCCTCCAGCAGTCACCTTTTATTTCTACATAGCTACAAAACTATGAGATTTAATTTGAAAACACTATAATATTTTCAATCCAAGCTCATCAGCTTATATAGACATATAGATCTGAACTCAGTTCAGTATCATTACATTTTGGTGTATTTTGTTTTTTAACAACCATAGCCATCACTATCCTATTGGGCAGGATTGATTACTCTGGCCTGCATTGAGTAGCAATACATATAGAGGTTTTTTCCTGTTTTAATAATCATTAAAAGCGAGCATAAGAAATGGTGATCATGTGATGTTTATTGGATTTAAACCAATCCTGCCCAACAGGATAGTAGTGGCTATGGTTATTAAAAAAACAAAGACACCAAATGTATGGGTACTGAACTGAGTTCAGACCTATATGTCTATATAAGCTGATGAGCTTGGATTGAAAGTATTATAGTGTTTTCAATTTAAGTATCATAGTTTTGTAGCTAAGTAGAGATAAGAGGTGGCTTCTGGAGGGTTGCATTAGATTTTAAGATCTAGGTGCAGTACTCTCAGATCCAATGCTCCTCACTTACACAGGCCACAAGTCAGAAACTAGTCTGGATATATTGGATAAGTAAGCATTAGATGGAGATTTTATGCACATGCCTTCTGGCATCCATTAATTATTCTGGCTTGCACTGAGTGGCAATATGTATAGAGAGTTTTGCCTGTTTTAATAACAGTTAAGGGCAAGCATAAGAAATGGTGATCATGTGATTTTTATTTGTATGTGTTCCTAGTTAATCTTAATTTATTATTCCTTATACTGGAAAATCAATAATTTTTAAATAATTATTTGTTCAGAAGTTAATGTGATGTTCAAGCCCTAGAAAAAACAGGTTGTGTAGAACCATATACAACAATGATTTCTTATAATAGAGAAAACCTACATACATATATACTACCAGTAATAGTCATATTAATAACATTATTTTTAAAAACAATATTAAATTGAACTAAACTGTCAAGCAGCATTTAAATGAATAATAATTCATATAAAAAATATATTAATTTTGAAAACTATTCAAAAGAAAGTTTATGATTATTGAAACATCTCAGACTATTTTTATATTAAATTTATTGACCAGACAGGGCAGATATAACAATACTTGTATTTGATAGCTCTAGTTTAACTAAAATAATGAAAGTTAACCATAAAATGCATGTATTGTGGGAAATTATGGACTATATTTTTATACAAGTGGTTAGTTATGATAAGGTAAAGATGAGTTATGCACTGATAAAAAAAATAATTTTAGTATAAGATTTGATAGCTTTACAAAAAATTAGGACTATGGGTATAATCTTGGCTTGGTTTAAGATACTTTAGAATGTTCTGTTATTAATACAATATGTTCTGACTATTTCAGTTATTTTAAATGTTGGCAAGATTTTATTTTTTAGGGAATCTAAATATTTTTTCAGAAAAGACAAAATTTGAAACAAAAATATGAACTTGATTTCCTATTCACAGCATTATTTTTACCCTGAACAGTAAGCTTTAAAGAGATTAAAAGCAATTGGCTTTATTCTATTAAAAGGAAAAAAATAAATTTCAATAGTTTCAAAATATTTATAACTTTAATATAATAATATCTTTTTATATAGCAAAACAGTGAATAAGTACTGATATCCTTTAAGTCATGTTGCTGAATTCAAGTTTGTCAAAAAAGTATGGGGGTTATTTAATACATTTGTAAGTTTTTCAAAACCAAACTGTACCTTTAAGTAAATTAAAATTGAATTAATTTAGTGAATACCTAAAAGAGATTCAAAATTAAATAATTTCAGATGAATTGTATAAATTTAATCTTGTGTCAACATTTGGTTTCATTTAATTTTTTCATTACCATAAGTAAATTTTCATTAAAAAAAACACAACTCAACTTTTATTATTATAGATAAAAAAATTATTATTACTTTGTTTAAACAACAGAAGCATAATAAGCATAAAAATATTATTTTAAAGGACATACTTTTCTAGTTTTTTTTTTTTTTCTAAGCTGATAATGATTGTAAAATAATATTTTTTTTTTTAGAAAAAAAAACCAAAATAAAATTTTAAAAATGATGTTTCCATATCTTTTTTTTCATTGTGAATATATATCAATTTGTCCATTAATATTTTTGTATGCTTTTTATTTTTATAGCTATTTCAGATTTCTTGAACAGTTTTATTCATAATTCCATTATTAATATTGCTGTTCTAAAAATGTCAGTTGATTTTAGAATCGACAAACTCATTTGGCAGGCACTTAATCATCTGTACAAGTCATAAATAATGTTTATGAAAATATTCAATCTCAGATCACATCTATTAAGCCTACTGGTTTTATCAAATGTATAGACACATTTTGGAAATCATTTATCTTTTTTACACATGTGTGATCAAGTGTATCAGTTGTTTCAGATGGAGTGGGGAATGAATATATATATATATATATATATATATATATATATATATATATATATATATATATATATATATATATATATATATATATATATATATATATATATATATATATTCATATATTGAAAATCCTAAGTATAAATCCCTCTATTTACTATAATGAACATTTGGTATACTGAATGAGTGGGTTAATTACATATTGCTATAAAAGTGGATTATCTCATAGTCTAAATCCAGTTCATACCTCTCCTTTTAATGTAAATTGATATATAATGGTCTGATAATATGAAGAGTTAGATTGATGTACATGTGTGTAAGTACAATGTTAAATTCACTTAAGGCTTTGAGCATTTCATCATAAGTTTTTCACTAAAATGGATGGTTGAATTATTGGAAGGGTGAGAAGATTGAAGCCTTTTTCATTAAGGTTTATGGAATTTCTATTAATATAAGCTGAGGACTGATTGTATATATGTGTGGGAGATTATGATAGGACTCAACTGATGAGTTGTGGTCTGCATAAATTGCATATACTGGGGGTCATGTATTTTTATCAAATATGTGTTGTCATGTGTATCGGTTGTTTGAGATTGAGTGGAAGATGAATATAGACTGATAATCTTAAGTTCAAATCCTTTTATCTATTAAACATTCAGTATACTAAAATGAATAGTTAATAATAAGTGAATAGTTAATAATCAGACACTAATTATTTGTAATGTCTGCATAAGCCCTTGAATTCATTGCAGTACTTTCTTTTCGCATTTGAATTTTATATTAACTTCTCAGAAATAAAGTTATTTGATTATTATTTTTTAATTATTTTTAGTTAGAAAGTGACACTAAATTAAAATCTGTTCACCCTTGCACTCCATGTTAAATGATACAATCAATAAATAATTCCTCTTTCATTGTAGTTGTATGATCGAAAATAATATTGTGACTGGAAGAGAATTGTTTCAAAAATCATATTATCTTTAAAATATTTTATCTACTTAGTTACTAACTCTCTAATCATTGAAGAAAAAGTATATAAAACTCACACACAAAAAAGATAAAATACCTTTATGTTTTCATGAGCCTCATAAATATTATCATCTCCATTACTATTCCTTTCAGGGTTATTAGAAACTCATTTTTACCAATCTTAAAAAGGTCCAAATCATAATCAGTACTAAATGTTGTAAATTCATTGCATAAAATGTAATGTAATAAATTAAGAACTTTATGCATATTTTCATCGCCACATATAAAATACTATGGAAAACTTCACGGGATTATATTTTATTGGCAAAAAAATGATTTGGGCATTAACCATGATATTTTTCGTACGATTTGATATATAGTGAGTAAAAATATCCAAGTTATACTTTTTTTTGTAAATTTAAAATATTTTTATAATACTGTTAATTTAGATTTTTTTAAGGGTATTTATAATAAGTTATTAAAGATACTACTTGAGTCCATAAACATCTAGATAAGATATATAACATAAGGCTCACGGCCGTTAATAACGCTGATAATCCTAATTTCAGATAAATGAAGCTGCAATCGGAGATCATGAATTAAGTCATTATTTCTAATTTTAATTTTATTTCTAATTCAGTGACCATATTTCAGTCAAAATGTGTGTCTTATAAAGAACCAGCTTTTGAAACTATATTTTAATTTTATAATTTGATATATTAGTCATATATACCAAAGTAATTTCATTGCTATTTTAAGTTATAAAATATAAATGTAAATTACTGTTTATTAGACCTAATAGGTCTACAGTTAGTTTTGATCTCTATTATGTAGACATTATAGTTATGTTTCAACAATTATTTGCTTATAATATTCTATAAACTCTCACATGTGAATATTAAAACATTTTATAAAATGATACATAGATGTGGTGTGATGGGTTATAGCTTTTTTATCAAATCAGTCTCTGAGCCAGTAAGTTTCAAGAAACCTTTTATCATTATATTTCTTTTTTATATTTTTACCATTGTCTTAATTACAGTAGTTTTTAAAATAAATAGTCAGTTCTGAATAAGAATATTTTGATTCATTCAATAATTTTAATTTTAAAATAACTATCATAATTACCAAATTTCAAGATAAAAGCTAAAAATTCACCATTTGTATAGTCACTTTTTTATAGATCCAATTACATTTTATTAATAAGTGGCTAATATTGTTTATGTTTTCATTATATGGTTTACAAAACAAAATCGGCTTATTATTCCCTTCATAAATATATTCTCTTGTTATTATTTTCTATGTTTAAAAAAATAAACTACTTTTATTATTGTTATTGTTGTGGTTGTTGTTGTTGTTATTATTATTATTATCATCATCATCATCATCATCATCATTATTATTATTATTATTATTATTATTATTATTATTATTATGATTATCATCATCATCATTATTATCATTACTATTATTATTATTATTATTATTATTATTATTATTTAATAATAATAAATAACTCGCTACTAATAATCTGTTTATTTTTATATATATTCAAACTTCTATTATTTTTATTTATTTTTTCAGTAAAAGCCTGAAATCCAGACACGGCTGCTTGGGGCATTATTTACGTGTCAAAACACATAAAAATGTCATTTTGGTGGCCGCGGCCTTACAGGCTAATACAACATTTACGTATTGTATTAACCCATTGAGCTAGGCCACTTTACATGACATTGCACAAAAATATTACGGCCTGTTTTGTGCTTTGAAGCTATTTTCACGTATTCGTTCTATTCATAGCTGATTACCGTATCACTTGAGGGTGTTTAAATTTCAAGGCGGTACAACTTTTTCAAATCTCCATAATAGAGTAATGTCATTTCGATTTAAAAAATGTTGTTAATTATTAATAATTGTCATATGGTCCTCACCCTTCCCAAAAAAAAGGTTAATATGTAAAAAATTGGCAAAGTGTATGTTCGAACAGGCTTCGACAAAGCTCACATGCTAAGTCATGTTTCAGCATGGGAGGGGGGGTATTCAAGACCACTAAAATGTCTGAAACGAATGTGCAATTTTGAAACTTTTCTTCAGAATTGCCGAGTACAGAAAGTGTGTGAGATTGTGTTTTTTTTTTTTGTCAGACACACGTAATGTCCATTTTTTATTACAGCAATAAAATCAAATAAATAATTGTAAAAAGTCCAAAGTTTGTGTCCTTTTTTGTTGATTTTTATTTCATTAGAAATTGACAAGTATTTGGATTCAATTTTTTGCAGCGGGGTTAAAATAAATGACGACTTTGGTTGACTTTTTGTTAAGAATAACAAATTATGAAATACCCCCACCCTCTACCCCCACAAGCAGTTTATTGTAGAAGGTTAAAAAAAAAGGTAATTCGAAAGAAATAGAAGTCAAAATAAAACGTGAGAAAAAGTTGTTAAAAAAAAAAGTTAAATTCTTGACTTTTTGGTTACAATTCTTTTTCCGAGTGTGTGGGGGTGGGTGTTTGAAAACAATTTTTTAATTGGCAAAAACACAAAAGTAAATTTTGATTTAATATTAAGAAAAACAATTACGTCAACCAAAAAGAAATTAAAATTCGAAACAAGTCCCAAAGTTGATTCTCTTTTTTCAGCGCTGTTAAAATAATTGACTATTTTTGTTGCCTTTTTGTTAATAATAACAGTATGAATTTCCCTCCCCCCGTCCCCCGCTCAAAAAGCTGTTTCTTGTAGTAGCCTCCCCCCCAAAAAAAAGGCTAATTCAAACATAATCTAAATCAAAGTGAAAACAAGTTGTGTTTTTTTTAAGAAAAGTAAAATTAATAATAATAAGAAAAACCATTTAGTCAAGCCAAAAAAAAAAAAAAGAAAGGTGGAATTAAGTTCTAAACAAGTTGCAAATAATTGTATTCTATTTTTTCGGCAGTGGAATTCAAACAAATTTTTTGATGTCGTGAAATGGTCCAAATTTTTCAAATGATAAAAAGAAAAAAAATACAATTAGCAAAATTTGTTGAAAAAATGTTAGTCAGGTTCCAAAAAATAGCCCACAAAAAGTAACAAAAATGAATATCAAAATTTGTTTAATAATAAAGAAATCATGTTCTAAATGAAATAAAAATTATTTCTTTAATCAATATTAGAAAAAAAAAACCTTGTTGTCTAAAAAAAGAAAAAAATTGCAGCAGCCCGGTAACGTTATATTTCACTGATTTTGTCTAGCATCAACGCTCCAAGCGGCTTTGCCCGAATTTCAGGCTTTTACAATTTTTTTTATATAACCTAATGCCTATTATAAGGGAAAGTATCCTCTTGTCTTAATGCAATAGTTAATAATTTCCATAATATATTCAGTATTATTTTATGTAGATAAATTAATAGAAAAACTGCAGCATATTTGCTATTTTTTCATATAGTTTATCTTCTTTTAAAAATACCCCCTTAAAAAAAAAAAAACAACTAAGATTTAACAAACATCTGTTGATACATCAATATACTAATAAAATGACTACCTTTCTGGACAATAGAAGAAAATAAAATGACACAATGCTTTGTGTAGTTTAACACAGTAGTAGAGTGACAGATTATGCAACTCAAGTTCATGGATTGTGGCTCTGTTACATCAAAGGTAGCACCCAAATTTTCATATAAATTCATGAACTATAAGTCATTCTATTATATATTTAGTAACACAGTTGCGGCAAGTAAGTAAATACTTCTACTATTGTTAATTTATTTATTCTTGCAAGATAAGTATTAATGAAATTTATAGGCTTTACTTTGAACACTTTTTAACAAAAAAATATTTTATTTTATATATGAACTGACAATCTTATGTTTTGGCTGTTCTGCAGTCTTCATCAGAGCTATGATTTAAATAGAAGTAATATAAATGAATAACTAATATAAATAATACCATAAAATGTAAACATTAAACTTATTACACTTTTATGGTATTATTTATAAAGTTATTTATTTTATTTTACTTGTAATTATATCATAGCTCTGAATAAGACTGCAGGACAGTTGAAATGTAAAATTGAATGTTCATATACACAATATTTATTTTTTGTTAAAAAGTGTTCAAAGTAAATTATATAAATTACATTTACATAAGATATTACAGCCAAATAAAGGAATTGATGAGTTTAGTAATTCTTCACTGTTTTAAATTTTCAAACTTCATCAATTGACAATTTAATAGTAATGATATACATTCTAATTTACTTTAAAGTGTATAAAATATATTTGCATAATATGTTGCTGTTTATTAAATATAAAATTTCAACAATAGTCTAATTTTAATATTTATTTGTCATCTAATCTATTGTTTAAAAATATATATATATATACTTTTAAGTAATAAATTTGTAAGAATTTATTCCATTGTTTACATATAGGCTCATGTTATTGCTAGACAACTGTCCTGAGTAATTTAATACATAACATTATTTTGTCATCATTATCACTATTTTAAATCATTATTGATTCTTTACAGAATAAAATTATTTCCAAGTTTAATCCAGCTTCTCTGAACTCTTACTTCATTTTTTAATCCATCCATCTCACATGTCACCTTTTTATAGAATTTTTCCAATTTTTTGAGATCAATTTAAAATTTTAACTTTCCATGTAATATTGTCTATCCTAGAAATATGTCCTTGTCAGCTCCACTTTCAATGGTTAATTTTTTCAATGATATTGATAATATCTGTCATTCTCCTACAAATATATTTTGTTTTTAATCCCTTCTTGTTACTCATAGGCATACATCTCTTCATACTTTATTAAAAAAATATAAATTCTTTCTATTGCTCTTCTATTAAGTGTCTAAGTCTCAGATCCATATGTAAGAACTGGTAAACAAACTTTTATTAAAACCTTTCCTTTTCAATTATTTATGCTTATTTCCTTTTAATATTAAGTTATTTCTATCAAAAACACTCCATCCATAATACTATGATTAGTTACATTTATAATATTTCCATCTATATAAAGAAATTAACCAATGCATATGTAATTGTTTTCTTTCTTTTAATTCAAAATTATCAATCTTTATTTTTTTCTTGAAAAATTCCATTGGACAGTATTTTAGTCTTTTTAACATTTATGTTTAATCTTACTTTCTTTTTTTCATCTGATAACTCTTACAACTTTTCCAGAAGCAAAGAAACATTATTTACAAAAATAATCATAGATGGCTTAAACAATTTCTATTTGCTGTTACTCCCTTAACTTCCCAATTTAATTCACAAAATATTTCTTATAAAACTGCTCTAAAAAGTTTTTGAGATATGGAGTCAACTTGCAATATACCTTTCTCAATAATAATCTTTTTAGTTCACTACTGCAATCTAATTATGGCTATTGCTTTTTGATAAACATTCTTGAGAATATGACAATATTCTATTTAGAAACGTTTGAAATTATTATACTGTTATCTATATGAATACTGATATAATTCTGTTTAATGAGTAAGATATTGTTCATAAAGGCAAAAAATAAACCCAATTACAGCTATTATATATAACTTAGATGTTATTAAAAAATAAAAATAAGATATGAATATACAAGACTAATTTTGGAATCAACTATGATTGAATTTTATTTATTTAGAAACAATTCTAATGATAAATGAGAAATATACTATTAATTTATTTACTTTATCTGATGGCAATCATTTTACTAATGCATAAAGTAAAAAATCATTAAAACAGTATGTTTTACATATATATGTATCCTTGCAAGGAGTTTATAGTGTAATCATATTTCATATCCATGGAGATTCTGGCACGGATGAAACTAGAACATTCTTTTCACATTTCAATTAATTGTGTTAAGGTTTTTTTTTTTTCAATATCAGATCTATAGCTAAATTAATTATACATATTAGTTGACAATTTATATTTAGATATATTACATAGCGGGTAAAAATAGAGGAAAAAACTGTTTAAACCTTCATTACCGAGGTGGATATGGCTGAAGATTGATTTTATTATTATTTTATTTTTATAAAATACATAAGAAATTATTAAACTGGACTTTATCTTTCAATGATATACACATGTGTGTGAGTAATTAACCTATTCATTCCTTATACTGAAAGTTTACTATTTTAAAGAGAGGGATTTAAACTTAGGATCTTTTTCACATGAGTGTGGTCATTTGTATCGTTTGTTTGAGATGAAGTATGAATATAGACTAAAAATCCTAAGCTCAAATCCTTTCATGGCTCGCTGAAAGTAGTTACTTCCGTTTAAATTTAGGTATATTTGCATATTTTTAAAATTATTTTTATCAGTGTATCTTTTACTTCACTTCCATTGTGTCACAATCGACTACCGGTGCTGACAGTCAAATTACCCTTTTACTATTAAAGCATTTTGCGAACAGGTTGTTTTCGAAAGAGTTTGATGTATCAAATATTTGAATTTACACACGGAATCAATGTTGACAACTCAATGTTTTTCATTATATCAATCACATGCAAGACAGCGATGGTTTATATATAATATTGAATGTAAAAAGAAGATTCATTTATCAAAGGTCATACAGTTGCAGTAATTTTGTTTACCTATAATAGTATTTATTAAGAAGAGACTTTTTATTTTTATTTTGCTGGCTTCCATTTTAAATCCCTATTAGATATAAATGGGGATTTTATTTTTGTACGAGTGACTGATTTTATAAAAGTTGACCTTTATAGATATTTAAATCTTTCACCACTGCCAAATATAATTTGTAGTAAAAATAAAAAATAAAAATGATTACAAACAAATATTATAAAATTTTTGAAAGAAAAAATCTATTGAGAATACTTATTTATGCATTAATTATTAAATATTGCCTATGTATACTCTAGCTATTAAAAATAAAATAGAAATCCATATAACACCACAATACTAGCCAAAATAACAAAATTTTACTAATTTTTTTACACAATGATGGTTTCATTTATTAACAAATATACTTTTTCAAATAAAATGTAACTAAATATATATATATATACACACAAAACAAAATCGTTTTGTGTATATCCGTTAGTTGAATTTCTCTTGGAGAAGGTCTACTTGTTAATAAAGATGAAACGATGATTGTATAAGAATTTTAGTAAAATTTTGTTGTTTTGGCTAATATTGTAGTGGTATGTGAATTATTTTATTTGTGTATATACGTGTACGCATGTTTTCATACGTAAAAAGTAAAAAAAAATCTGTTAGTTTGATATTTGCTTTTATTTTGTGCATGTACTTACTTATTGAGTTTTTATTTAGCTTGGTTCATCATCATCAACCATTATCAATTCATTGCAGCATGAAGGTCTCTACAAGTTTAATCCGTCTTCTCCGATCATTAGCTTCTCTTCTGTACGTCACCCCTGCACACTTTTTTATTTCATCCATCCTTCTCACATGTGGTCTCTTTCTGGGCCTTTTACAATCTCTTGGAATTCAGTTTAAAATATTTCAATTGTTTATCTATTATCATCTCTTCTAGAAATATGTTCAACCCAACTCCACTTCAGTCTTTAAATTTTTTCAATGAGGTCAATAACATCTGTTTGTTCTCTCGCCCATATATTGCATTTTCAATCACTTTTTGTTACTCCTAACATGCATCTCTCCATACTTCTTTGAATGGTCTGAAGTCTCTGCATTGGTCTTCCATTAAGTGTCCAGGTCTCAGATCCATAATTAAGAACTGGTAAAACACAATTATTAAAAAAAAATTTTTTTTTCAAACACATAAGCACATTTTTGTTTAGTATCAAGTTATTTTTATCAAAAGCATGATTAATTTCATCCATTATGTTTCTATCTATATTAATAATATGACCAAAGTATTTGTAACTGTTAACTTCTTCTATATCATAATCAATCTTTGTTTTCATATTTTGAGATAATTCATTGAACATTACTTTAGTTTTTTTAATATTTATCTTTAATCCTACTTTCATACTTTCATCTGATAACTCCTGCATTATTTCCTGCAGCTTTATAGTATTTTTTTTAAAAAAACAACTACATCATCTGCAAAATCTAAATGAATTAAATAATCTCCATTTACTTTCCCTCCTTCAGCTTCCCTTTTTAATCCACAAAATACTTCTTGTGGCACTGCTGTAAAAAGTTTTGGAGATAAGAAGTCACCCTATATTACACTTTTCTCAGTGTTGACTTATATAGTAATACAAAACTTCTGTTGTATTTATATTTTATTTGCAGGTAAAATTGCCAAAAAACAGAAGCTGGCTTCAATTTCTTTTATATAATTACAACTTAATTATAGGACTTAGGAATAGAAAAAATCTTAATATACAATCTTAGTGTTCACTGTCATAAAATTACTTGCATTCAATAAATTTGTTTTCTAACTTGTCAACTTATAAATATATATATATATATATATATTAATATATATATATATATATATATATATATATATATATATATATATATATATCATTGAGATTAATACATTAACTAATGGCATATAAATAAATGATATATTCTCAGTCCAAAGTACAAGACAAAACCTTTTTGAGAAAAAAATGGATTGTCTTCTCTCTTGATCTCAATTTTTTTTATGGAGGCTTATCTGAAGCACTTTGGAAAGATAAAATAAAAAGTTTTTAAATTAATCATATTATTTAATAAAGCTCTATTTTAAATTGTTTTATATTGTCAATACTGTTTCATTTATTTAATACACCAGTAGTTAAGAATAATAAACTGAATGTATTATATATTATTAGATGTATTACACATTATTAATCACTGATATATATAATATGAAAGAATATATTCTACAAAAATATGTAGACAATTATCAAAAATTACCTAATAATTCTTAACAAATTTTACTATTCGCTGATCCAGATTTTCACTACACAGTGTCTTTATCAAAGCAAGACTACAATGAACAATAGCATATACATTAGAATACCTGTATCCCAGATGCCTATCTCATCAAAATAGCATAAATTGGTAAGATTCATTATTGCAATTTTTGACAATTGTCTACATATTCTTATAATATTCAAATAAAATGTCCACTTATGAAAAACTATTATAATTGCAATAAAAATAATAAATATAATAGTAATTAATTATTATATACAGTATTTCAATCTGCAAAAGTACTTTTGCTTATTCCTTAACCCACCTCAACTGCTGTTAATTTATGCCAGCTGAGGAGAGTTAATAAATTAACCAAAAGTACTTCTGGATTAATAGCAATTGAGGAGGGTTAAGGAATTAACTGAAAGTATTTCTGTAGATTGAAATACTGTATATAATAGTTAATTACCATTATGTTTATTATTTTTATTAACATTATATATATATATATATATTGTTCTAATATTTTCCTGGGAGATTTTGTGTAATAAAAATATAATAGCTAAATAGCTGACATTTCATTACAACACAAATTATTTTCCTCAAAGCTTCTTTTTTCACAAATCATAAGAATGTATGTTGTGAGATTTAAATTTGGTATTTTTTTCCTTTGTTATTTTCTCTTCATTCTCAAATTCTATTGGTTGAGAAGTTTTAAAAAATATTTTATCCTCCAATAACTTTTTTCAAATATTATATATATATTAGTAAATTTCAGGTTTTTTTCATTCATCTTTAAGACTATCAAGAAATTATCAGGGCACCTATTCTAATTATAATTGGCATAACTTTTATAATATGAATGTGATGTTGAAGTTGAGGAATTTCCAGAATCAGCTGTTTTTATTTAAAATAAGAAAATGGAAAAAAATAGTTAATGATGTGGTTGACAAAGACGAAAAATAAAACGTTGATGAGATTATAATATAAATAAAACTAGGAGCGAAAATATTATGCTTCTACAAAATTGATAGATCCTAAGAATCATTTATAAATAAATAAATTATTATTACCATTATCATCATCATCATCACAATCATTATAATCACATCATCATCATTATTAGCTGTAGTAGTAGTAGTAATATTGTAGATTGAAATAAAAAAAAAAAAACATTTTCACAATCATGATATTTTGTTCAATAATCATGGGTAAGAAAGTAAATAAACTAGTATTATAACTTTATAAACAAAAGTTGTTTTTGTACTCTAGTGGCATCTCTTGTAAGCTTTAGAAATCAGTGACTTCCAGATGGTTGTGTAATTTAATCCTATCCCAGATCTAGTAGATGGATTTAGAGTAAAGAAAAGAGAAATGCTCTTGCTATAAATATATATAAAAAGAAAAGACTGTTTTTCTGTCCCATGTCATTGATTATGATTTGTGTTATTCAGGAAGTTATGTGATGTTCAAACACTAAATGTGTCAAGGCTATGCTACAATATAGAAACTGTTAGTTCTTGAGTATATCACATCATTATTGCATAGGGTAATAAACTCTGGTCTTGTATGTGAAATGATTTATTTTTTTTAAAAAATTATATATTTTTTATTTTAAAATTGCTATGTTTATTTAATAATGAGAGCTCAAATTATATAAACTGTGCATAATATATGTAGAATGTTTATATTCTTAAGTTTTTAAATACATTATATGCTAGTGTATAAGACAGAGTCTATAGTTGTTGTTTTTTACATGTCTTCTGGGGATCAAGCATAAGTATTGTTTAGAAACAATTTAATGCACTTAAAGCTTCTCCAAATTTAATTAGCATTTTGTATGCAACAATCTATAACTATTCTTACCTAAGGAGTAATTGTTCCAAAATAAATTGTATTGGTAAGGGTCAAGAATCAAATAAAGTCAAATTACTAATGCAATGAAGAATAAGACATAATACACGTACAAATGTAGTGTTTCTCTTATATTATTTAAATTTAAGTAGAAATTTAAGGAATTTTTATCTTTTTCACTTGCACCTTAAACATTTGCATAATATCCACACAATATAGTTTTTAATTATAGAGGAAACTCTCAAAACTCAACCCAAGATAAGAACTATATAAAGATAAGAGTATCTGTCTTATCTTTAACATAAATTCTTATTTAAATAAGCCAGCATAAAGCATTTTGATTTAAAAACATAAAGATATTATTATCTTCATCTTTCATCCACTATATCCTTTCACAAATTAATTTACATAAAATCTTGCAATTTATAAGAAATTAATATTTAAGATATTTTAATGGAAATATAAAAACTAATATAACATTCTGATTATCTATTAAACACACAATAAGTCTGTAATTAGAAGGATAAAGGCTTTTAACCTTTTTACATGTGCCTTAACCATTTGTATAATAGCCAAATGCTTATCTTTAGAATGTCCCTATCTTGTGTTGAGGTTTTAAAATTTCATCTACAATCAAAAACTACAGCGTTTGGCTATTATACAAATATTTAAGATGCATGTAAAAAGCTTAAAAGCCTTTCTCTTTCTAATTCTAGGCTTACTGTGCACTTAATGAATAATCAGGGCATTATATTACTTTCTATATTTCCATTAAAAAAATCCTAAATATTAACTCATTGTACATCACAAGATTTAACATAAGTTAATTTGTGAAAGGTAATAGTAGATTAAATGTAAAGATAGTAATATTTTCACACTCTCAATTGCAGATGCTTCAAATTATCCTATATTAGGTTAAACATAAACTGGCTGCTCTTATCTTTTTAAATTTTTTTTTACATTGTTTGATTAGTATACATATGTTAATCACATGAAAAAGATTAAAAGCCTTTCCCTTTCTAATAACAGACTTACTGTGTACTTAATAAATAATCAGTACTTAACTTTAAATACAGTTAAACTAAAATTTCAGGTAGAATTCTTCTAATTTAAAAATCTATTTCTCAAATCTTTTTTTTATTCAAACAAAAATTTAATGAATGATTTTTAATCATTTGAAACAAATAAGTTTGTATATCCATATATGATTAAAAAAAAAAAATGTAAATATCTATATATTTATAAGGCTAATTGTAGTAAGTGTCATGTTTCTATCTTAGCAGAGTTTAGTTATACAATAAGGAAATAAAAGATATAAATTCTAAGCAATTAATTTTAATGGTAAAACAACATTATTTTATTCAAGCACGAGTGCGTCTGCGGCGCAACTGTTCCCAAAAGTAATTAATACAAAATAGCTAACTAAAAATAATAAACTAGCTGAGCGCTTTCAAAGAATCTTGCCTTCATAATCATAGCTTGCTAATATATTTAATGATATGCAAATATGCTAATTCCATTGTTTTGATAAAGCATAGCATTAGAAGCTTTTGGGAACAGTTGCGCCGCACAACACACTCGTGCTTGAATACATATATTTCCCAAAAGTAAAAAAAAAATATTGAACATCAATTTATGCAAATGATCTGGGTGCATTTAGAACAATAATTCTTTGAAATTTATTTAATAGATTTGAATTTTATCATTTAAATAACTGGTCCACTGGGTGACACAGCTAAACATCTAATACTTTAATTTTAAAAAAAAAATAATTGTTTCAAGCTAGAGATTAAAACAAGAATGAGAGCAGTTCAATTCTGCACCATGTAATTCTGGGGAATATTTTTTTAAAAGAATGTTTATGAGGTATTATCGTAGAAGCTTTTGTTTTGCAAGGATATTCATTTTTATATATAGAAAGTCATTATAAAGTAAAAATAAGGAATTTGATAGACAGGACCATGACCTAGAGGCTGAATATGAATAACATTTGAAAATGAGTTCAGTTAATGAAAATTTTTAAGTACGGTAAAAAAAAAAAAAGTTAGTTATCTAATAGAAAATGAGTATCTTACTTCTAGTTATAGAATATATCACATATAAAAGCCAACGTATATTGTCCTATATTTAAATATATTTTATTTTTTACAAAAATTCTAGAAAAATGATTACTTTGCTAAGGAATTATTTAAAAAAAAACATTTGATCTTATATCATCATCATCATTGTCAACCATTATTAATCCATTGCAGGATGAAGATATCTCCAGATTCAATCTATCTTCTCCAATCTCTAGTCTCTTATCCACATCATCCTCACACACTTCCTTATTTTATCCAACCATCTCACATTTGTTCTCTTTCTGGGTCTTTTACAATCTTTTCAATTCCAGTTTAAGATTTCAACTGGCCATCTATTATCATCTCTTCTAGCAATATATCCAGCCCAACTATAGTTTTTTTAATTCTTTCAATGATGTCAGTAACTTGTGTATTCTCTTATCCATGTATTTTGTTTTCATTTCCCTCTTGTTACTTCTAACATGTATTTCTCCATACATTGTTGAGTGATCTTAAGTCTTTGTATTGTTCTTCTGTTAAGTGACCAAGTCTCAGATCCACAAGTAAGAATTAGTAAAATGTATTTATTAATAACCTTCCTTTTTAAGCACATAGCCATATTTTCATTTAATGTTATTTCTGACAACACTCCAAACAAGTTTAATTCTATGATTAATTTCATCCATTATGTTTTTATCTGTAGTAATAATTTGACAAATGCATTTGTCATTGTTAATTTCTTCTAACTCACCATAATCAATTTTTATTTTCAGCTTTTGAGAAAATCCATTAAATATTATTTTATTCTCTTTAATGTATACATTTAGACCTACTTTCTTACTTCCATCTGATAACTCTTGCAACATTTTCTGCTCTGATGCATTATTTGTAAAAGCAATTACATCATTAGAAAAGTTTAACTGCCATAAACAATCTTCTTTTATTCTTATTCCTTCAACTTCCCATTTTAATCCACAAAATACTTTGCAGCAGCAGGACTGTAAAAACTTTTAAAGCTATGAAGTCATTCTGTTGTACACCATTCTCAATGTTAATCTTCCTAGTAAAATTGGGTAATTTAAGTATTGCTGTTACATTTTTATAAATATTCTTTAGAACATGACAATAACATGGATCCATACTTTGATGATCCAATGTTGTAATCACTGAAAATATGCTTATAGAATAAATTTCTTTTTATAGTTTACAAATCCAAAGCATAATTGCAACTCATATTCATTAGTCCTTTCTATAACTTCTCTTAAAATTTGGATATTATCCATTATATTAAACTAATTCTAAATGCAGTTTGATTTTTTGATTGGTTGAACTCCAAAATTCATTGTAGATGAGTTGTAGTTATTTTTGCAAAATTTTTATTTAAAACAGATAAAAAAAATAAAAAGATCTTTAGTTCCTAATATCTTTTCACCATGCTTTTTAAATACTAATACTTGTTATCTGGTACATCTTTATAAAATTTAGACATTTGGTATATAATTTTGACATTTTTTTTTTCTATTTCTGCACCTGCTTTTTTTAACTCCTTAACGGCTGATTTGTTTATCGTCTGAGTGAGTAAAAATTATAAACTTTTAATTGGTCAATTCACAAACTTAATTGTCAAAATATATTTATCTTTTAATATTATATTCACTTTAGTTTCATTTGTAAAAAGTATATTAATAATTTGTCAGGTTATCAAAGTGAACAAAAGTTTTTTCACAAATAAATTTCTATTTATTTATTTTAGAAATTTTTGATAGTGGCAAATTTAAAAATAAAAGTTAATAACCAATGAAAAAGAGTTGCTGACATAATTGATTATCTTTCTCAGTTTTACATTCCTGAAAAATAAATATTTTTTTCAGTTTTACGTTCCTGAAAAATAAATAATATTTATTAAAATCTTATATATTTTTCTATAATAATTTTATTTTTAGCATATCTTATCAAAATAATTTAATAATATGTCAAAAAATACTTATTATAATGGTCTAAAACATTTGTTTATCACTTTCGAAATGATACAAAAGAAATCATAGTGATTTTTTTATTGACAAGAGATTTTCTTTGTTGTCAAAATTTAACAACCAATAAGAGCTAAGATAACTCTGCCTTTCATCTTTGTTTAACCTTAACCGACAGGTTTATTGATTTTTTTACTTGTAAAATAATTCACGAGAGGGCAGCATCTTACGGAACTTTTTATAATCTCTCAAATGACGGGAAAATTTTTACCATAGGTCTAAAATTGCCACGATTTCAACAATGGAAAGTCCATCAAAGTCCGTCACATTTTTAACCATTCTTGTCAAAAAATAAGTTAATATATCAATTATAATTCTATCAATTGGAGCTTTTTCTGCTTTCTAAATTTAATTGCATGCTGCACTTCTTTATTCAAATATCATATTACCCAAACTGCAATAAGATATAAAATTGTTATATATAACAAGAGTATGCTGACTATTATCAGCATTAACTTATAAATCACTAAACCATGCATTCAATGCAATACATTTTTTATCAAAAGTAGACTAAAATTTATTATAAATACTATAATATATATATATTAAGGTTTTGCAATAATAAATTTTAGAAGAGCTTTCTTAAAAATGCTCTGAATTGAAAGCCTGCTTTAACAATTTTAAAATGTACAAATGTTTAATTATATACATTGCTATATTCTAAATTAAAGTGTCAAAGTTCTTGCATTCACAACTTTGACAATATCATGTTTTGATAAATATGTTAATGATTATTACTAATAATATGTTAATGTATAATTTATCATATTGTTCTATTTCAGTTATAAAATTTTAACTTAATTAAATATCTGTTGTTCTATTAACCAACTTTATATATATATATATATATATATATATATATATATATATATATATATATATATATATATATATATATATATATATATATATATATATATATAAGATGCTCATTATTTGCTTTTAAATCTTAAATGATTTTATATTGCTTAGGCTATTAATATATGGTGTGGCTGAAGAGTTTTCAGACCCATTAAGCTATTTAAGTTAGATGGCTGGATTTGGAGACATTTAAGTGTCTGAAATTTTCAGATTTTATACTTAATGGCCTTGAGTTGGTATTTTAGATCTAATATGTGAAATATCCTATCGCTTCACTGAGGAAAGCCATGAACTCAAAACCAGTTTGGACATGGGGATAATTTATAGATAGATAATTTACATGCTTTCTCTTGCTGCATTTATCGATAAAGCTTGTTGGAGCTATTAGCACGCTCATTATTTTATTATATATACACATGTGTGACAGATCATTTATTATTTCATTATTATACATAAAGTAATAGAAAATGACTACTGTTAATACTAAAATATAGTTTGGTGTAGTTAATAAGTTAATAAAAATAATTGGTAGTGAGTAATAGATATTTAATAGAATTTCATTAAAGTAAAAAAAAAAAAAAATATCCGATGAATTATTATTGGAGTACTGATTTCTATCAAGAAGTTCTTGATCTTTACAAGTGAATTCATAATTATTGTCATACATACTCAATTACACTACAAAACCTTATTACTATTTTTTTTTTTTTTTAAATATTAAACTCTAACTAGCTTCAAATAAGTTAACTTAAAGCAAATATTTTTTTTTCTAAAATTGAACGATTCAAATGCTGAAATATATATTTTTTAAATTAAATGATTCAAGCTATAGAAAAATAAAAAAGATTATTAAAACTTCAGATTTTAGTTATACATATTTTTTTCAGGGATGGAGGTATTGTCAGCATATGAGAGAAAAATATTTTCGTTAGAAATTGTGCGTGTTAAATATATGTATGGATTTTTAATACATAATAAACATAATGGGATTTAATATTAAAATGCATATATGTTACATAGCCTAGAAAAAGAAAAAAAATGTATGTTTTTTTTTTTTTATCCACAAGCATAAGCATCAAAACAAGTAGAAAGACTGTTGAAACATTAGCGTTGTTTACATTTTCAAAAGCCATACTTCTCAGCCAACAATACCTTGTAATATTATCCATTAAAAAATTACTGCGCCTCTGGCTCAAAACAGTTCTTATTCTCTGCAAACTATTTTTTTTTTAATCGCCCAATAAATTATTGCATACAATTTAAGAAAGTAATTACAACTGGAATTCATTAACATTCCAGGTAAGCAGCCGCAATGAATTCTTTATATAGATAACCCTCTCTATTGGATTATGGGAATTTAAAAAAAAAAAAGATATTGGAATTTTAAAACATTAATTAAGTGAGGTCGTTGGAAATGTTCTACGTGTTGCCTATAAGTGTTAAATTAATCTCATAAAAATAAAGATTACATTGCATACACATACATATATATATATATCACAATGATTATTTGATAAATAACACTATGATAATTTGGCAAACTATCCTGTGCGATTTACAGCATCGGCGAATTGCTATGCTCAACATCGATTTATTCACAAACGTTCATCCTTAATTTCATATTAATCATAGAATTAAACTTGGTTGGAATGTTGTCAGAAATAACTTAACATTATTTAAAAAGGAAGGTTATTAATCAATGTGTTTTACCAATTCTTACTTATGAATCTGAGACTTGATCACTTAACAGAAATACAATACAGAGACTTTAGATCACTCAACAAAATATGGAGAGATGCATGTTAGAAGTAACAAGAAGAAAATAAAAACAAAATACATGGATAAGAGAACAAACAAAAGTTATTGACATCATTGTAAGAATTAAGAAACTATAGGTGGGCTGGACATATTGCTAAAAGAGATGATAATAGATAGACAGTTGAAATCTTAAAGTGAATTTGAAGAGATTGTAAAAGACCCAGAAAGAAACCAAATGTGAGATGGTTGGATGAAATAAGGCAGGAGGATGATTTTCCAGTTTGTTTGTTTTTTTATGTTTTTCAGGGTTTTTTTTTTCTAATTTTAGTTTTCTCATAAAATATTTCAATTTTGATCTTCCCTTTTAACCATTTCTATTTTCTGTCTATTTATCTATTTTTATGGTTCAAAAGAGACATAAAATCTGATTGGTGCAGTTCTCAATAATAAGAACTTTATTAAATTGATAGGAGGAGGAAAAATAATAAGCAATAATAGACTAGTATTAGTATTGATTAGTTGGTAATACTAGCTCATATAGCATTCCTGTTGCATAGAAAACCTTACCTATCTTTGAGCAATTTTAAACTATATTCCATTAAAAGTGAGACATATAGAAAAGTTCAAACTTTATGAATTGCTGAAAATTTCTGTTATAGTTTCTATAGAAATTATAATTATTTGATAAATATTTCAATAATTTTCTTTTTACAATAGTATTATATACCATCAAAAAATAATAGAATATTGTCATTGTTCTTATTACATATTTCACTTTATATATATATGGAAAGTTGAAATATGATTTTTTTAAAAATATTTTGTTTGTGACTTAAATTTGTAATAATATATTCATAATATTAAATGAACGTTTTAAAATTAAAATGTTGACCTCCTAACTCAAATTTTTACTTGGGGTAAATAGATATATGTGAGATGGTTAATGGTTTTTTTTTTTAAAAAAAATTAAATTAACATTTCAATTAATGATGCAAAAATATTTTTCTGTTCCATCTGGATTATTTATGTAAAAACATTTTTGTACTTTAAATTTCTATGTTTATAAAATTCCATATGCATTAGGTAACTAACCTTAATATGTTGTATAATTCCATCTATCAAAAATTTCAGTTCATAGAACAATTAATTGTTTTTAAATTATTATTATTATTATTATTATTATTATTATTATTATTATTATTATTATTATTATTATTATTATTATTATTATTATTATTATTATTATTATTATTATTATTATTATTATTATTATTATTATTATTATTATTATTATTATTATTATTATTATTATTATTATTATTATTGTTGTTGTTGTTCCAATTATTTATTGAGAGCACACAGCATTATTTTCAAAAAACAACTACAACATCTACAAAATCTAAATGACTTAAGTAATCTTCATTTACTTTCACTCCTTTAACTTCCCATTTTAATCCTCAAAATACTTCTTGCAACACTGCTGTAAAAAGTTTTGGAGATATGGAGTCACTCTGTCTTACACCCTTCTCAATGTTGACTTTCCTAGTATCATTATGTAATCTAATTGCTGCTGTTTCATTCTTATAAATATTCTTTAAAATATGGCATAATCCTGAATCTATACCTTGATGATTCAAAGCTTTAATCACTGAAGAAATGTTTATAGAATCAAATGCTGTTTCATAATCTACAAATCCAAAGCATAATTACAACTCATATTCATTTGTCCTTTTTACAACTTCTCTCAACTAACCCTAAATTTATGTTGAATTTTAATAATAAAATTTAATTCATAAATATTTTGTCCTACAAACATTTTTAATCAGCAAAATTCATCCAATGATGGCAAGCACCATTATTGCCAGGGTGAAATTTGTTTACTACTATATTTTCCTATTTTACAAAATTCAAATATTAACTTTTAGAATTTCTATTGTTTGAAAACTTGCATATAAAGATTATCATTATGTGATATAAAAAAAGTTTAATTGTAAAAATAAAATGTTCAAATATGGAGGAAGTTTTACTAGGACTTTGGATACTGAAGGGAAAATTAAAAAAAAAATGATTTGGTTTAACTTAGTTTCTTAAATAAAAATGAGTTATTGTTCAGATTATGTAAACTGATAAGCAGCAGGATCAGATGCTCTGAGAAACTAAAATAAATCACTAAAAAATAATTCCTTAGATATTAATCTGTGCTAATTTCCTGTTACATATATACACATTTCAACCAGAAGACTAGTTTCATTAGAAATTACAGAAGTAACCAGATTTCTGTTTGAAATATTAAAGGTGCTGTTTAGAGAAGTATTTGTGTTTGGTTTTATTTATTATTTATATTTCTTTTAGTTACTTAATATATTTATCATTTTCTTATATATGCATATTATAATAAACAACAGAAATGAGGAAATGATATCCATGTAAATAGAAATAACTTTTAACCTTTGATATTACCAATAAATTATCACTTGCTACTAACTGACAATCTCTGAGAGAGAGAGAGCAAAAAAAAAAACAGAAAAAAAAAGTAAAATATTTTTTTATCTTTTCATAAAAAAATAACCTCTCCAATTCTCATCTATAGATAAATAATCAGGAAAAAGACATTTCTCACCAAAAACTATCAATTAATGAATAATGATTTAAGTCTTTTTCATGCAAGTTTTGTTTACTAATATTGTGTGTTGATTATTATCAGAAATATAAACTGTAAGCTTAATTAAAATTTGGAGAAAAAATAAAGTTTTACATAACTTAGACTCATGTTGTGGGTATAGATACAATAATGTTTTTTTTTTTTTTCATTTATAAATGTAAAATCATAGAATAGCCTTTCTAATAAATTACTACCATAGATCAATGGCTTCTTCAACAGTCCTTACTAGAGGAATGGTGAAAGAGAAGGCAACAATCACCAGATCTATCAATTTTTGGATAATGAGGGTTTATAAACTTTTGCATTCCCATTTAACTCTGTAGCTACTGTTAGCCAGACACTCATTTACAGACCAAATTTGGATAGTTATCTGTTTTGAATATGGGCTTACACTGGGAAAAAACAAACATTTTATTTCATTTGCTCTGGATTCAAATGCAGACCATAGGCATGCTGATGGATGTGCTATTTCAGTACCACAAAGTCCTATATTTACATACATCAAAATTGGAAAAGAATAAATATCATTATGCTGTTTCCATAAAATAATAATCAGAAAATAATAAATTCTTTACAACAGCTACATAAATATCAATTTTTTTAATACATTAAAAGCTTTTTTTTACAATACCTGATTTGGTGCTCTTTTCAAATGTTATAATTTATTACGTTAAACAATTATTTCAGACATAAAATCATCTAGTGTTCAATAATGAAATTAAAACAAACAGTACCAATATACATCATTAAAATAAATCAAAACCCACATATATACATTCAGTAACTACAAAATAATTGACTATGCCATAACAATATAATAAATAAAATAAATTACATGCATTTTCCTTTTTTTTTTACAATTATATATATGTCAATTTATATAATTTTTATTCATTTTTAATTCACCTATTATTAACTAAATTTATGAAAATCTTGTAAATAATCATACAATTATTTAAATTAATGTTAATATAGTATGTTCCATATATATTGTGCTCTTTTCTATAGGTCAATGATGATTATAAATGGTCAATTACTAAAAAAAAAAAAAATTTAAATTAATATTATATAGTATTTAAAATTATAAACTATGGTTAAGCAATAAAGGGTTAATATAATATATTTAATAATAAGTATTGTGATGGTGAGGATTGTATCTAGTTCTATATTTTTCTAAATATATTTTTCAAAATTTTATATAATCATTTTAAATAATATAAGTAGCAAATTTATTAAGACAGATAAAACTAGACTAAACACCGGAAATGTCTATGTGACTGTCTGGAATATTTTATCTATAAGCACCAGTTTAAATTAATACAAATAATTAAAATATTTAAATAGTATATTATAGAACTGGATGGAATTGTCACACATCATAATAAAAAAAAAAAAAGATTATACATCTTTATTGGTTATTGTTTTGAAATTATTTTAAAAGATAGTTAAATTGTAATAGATAATAATTAATTCAAAAATAATAATAGGTTAATATTTAAGTCTATTACATCATGATTTTAAAACTTTAGAAATTGTTTATAAACCAAAGTAGGAATTGACCAATAAAAAGATAGATCTTGGCAGACAACAAAAATCACGGCAATTAATTGTATAAACGGGGAGAACAAAAATGTGTTGACTCCAGAGCAGAGGTAAAATTTTAAGCTCTTTAAAATTTCTTTCTTTCTTCAATTTATTAGTCAATTTTATTATAATTTTAATAATATCTTTGAAAGAAACCAACTGACAATTTAAAATCTTCTGAAGAGAATCTTAGAATAAATTTTTAAAAAAGTTCTCATAATAATGTTTCACTAACTTCACAGTAACCTGCCAGTGGATTCTATTAAAATATAATCTGAATTTTCAATAGAAAATGGATAGATTCTGAAAAGCAAGTTGTAAATTTTATAATATTCTAAAAATGTTAATGTGGTTCGTTGATATAGTTTGTATAGCGTATTACTGTGAAAGCTGTCGTGCGTATAAAATTAATGAAAGGACATTGTGTACAAAGTTAATGAATATAATGGAAAATAAAAATAAATATTATTCGTATAAGAATAAATGGACAAAAAGAATTTTTATTATTGAAATAATTTGAATTGCTTTCTTTAAGATGACTTGAGCAAATACTCTAGAAATAGTTAAAGATCGAAAATGTTGTATATAAATTAATAATGAATGAAAGTGAAATTTACCAAGGAAAATACTTGCCTAAAGAAGAAAAAATATTTTACAGAAAAATAAATATAAAATAATGGATCCATGGAAAATGCAATTGGTACTGTAATTATTAAATAATTGTAGTTCTGCTAGAAATAAAGATGCATCAACGTGCAGAGGTAATATTCGCCCGAACATTAAAAGCTTCGTGGGATAATTAAATAAAATGTTTTTTTAATAATTTTGAATTAAACACTGAAACTAAAGATCATCTAAACACTTTATTAAATGAACTAATTTATTTAAAACTTTAATAAGTAGAAAGAAGAACATTCGGACAAAAGAAGAAATAATAAATATTAGGGGACTAACCAAGACTTACCGCCAGAAAATATGTGATTATGGTTTAAATTATTTTCTTTATTAATCTAAGTTAAACATTAAGTTTTAGATAGCGATAGGGAAAACAAATACATTAATTCGTGATATAACATTATATAAAATAATATGTTTTGATTTTGAATGTTAAATAAAATTGTATGTGTGTGGAAATTTGTATATTTGCGATGCTCGAAGAGAAAGAAACCTACTACGAAAATAATAGGAAGGTAAAGATTATTTCGGTAACATTTTATAGTTATTAATGATATAATGTATGTTTTATTTATTTAGATCAACTATGAATCAAATGAATGTAGTGCAAAAGTTTTATTGTTATTATTAGTGTAAAATGCATTTTGAAAAACAACACTCTAAAACACTTTGAGATGTAATTAGATTTTTTTAAAAATATGCATACGATAATCATTTTATGTGTTATTAATATAGTTCAATATAACCAATGGTTATGTCAGAGTTTTTGTTAATTTTTCCGATTGGGATATTTAAGTGTTATTTTAATAAAACGTAGATGTCGAACCTACAGTGTAATAAAGCGAGACAAATTGTTCTTATGGAATAGGGAAATGTTTTATATTAGTGAATTTTGTTTATTGTTTTAAAAGGTAGTTAGTTTTATCGATGTTGGATACAGTAAAAATCTTGAGAGATAGTTTGGGTAGTGACTTGGTAGTACGTGGAGATTCGGAAACCATGAGGATGTATTAAAAAACTAGGATGCTACAGGGAATTAAATAATAAGTAGTTTTAGATGGTAATCAGCATAGTTAACAAAGCCCTATGACTGTTACACATGTTGTCATGGACAGTGTTATTTTTATATTTCTTGTGAATCGTATTAGATGTTTGGTAAAGCTGAATAAATAGCTGCCACATCATGCTTATTGCCAGGGTTATTAGACAATGAATGTCGGACCTATTCACACTGTTCCATACATTTTGAAGTATATATTTTGATAAGTTATCTATCTATCTTCCCGATATCCTATACATCTTTCGCTATCTTTATCTGTATTTCTTGCAACTACATCGTTATTTGATAAGTCTATTGAAAAAGAAACAATAGATATTTTAGAATGTATGTCATGTTGTTATTTGAAATAAGAATAGTTAAGTATTAATGAAGTGTAAAGTATGATTATTTAAAGAGAGATGCAGATATCCTAAGAAAGGAAGGAGTCAGAGAATTATTTTAATTTTTAAGAAATGAACTATAATTTTATAAAAATATATCCAAATAGAAATATACAAAAATATTAAAAATGATTTAACATTTTCTTATTGATGATTATATTTAAAAATATAAGTATTGCATATTTAAAGAATGTAATAACATTCGATAATTATAGTATATGTGAAACTAAAACAGGTGATAATTAAACCCATGTTATAGCATTATACATGAGTATGGCTTATGGAATAAATGTATTAGAGTTTATGAGTTAAGTATTAATGAAGTGTAAAGTATGATTATTTAAAGAGAGATGCAGATATCCTAAGAAAGGAAGGAGTCAGAGAATTATTTTAATTTTTAAGAAATGAACTATAATTTTATAAAAATATATCCAAATAGAAATATACAAAAATATTAAAAATGATTTAACATTTTCTTATTGATGATTATATTTAAAAATATAAGTATTGCATATTTAAAGAATGTAATAACATTCGATAATTATAGTATATGTGAAACTAAAACAGGTGATAATTAAACCCGTGTTATAGCATTATACATGAGTATGGCTTATGGAATAAATGTATTAGAATTTATGAGCATTAGAGAACAAACGTTATAGGTAGTAATAATATTTGAACAATATGCAGAGTGACTTATATAGAGTTACAAGAAAATGTAATTTTTTTTAAAGAGGAAAAAAAAACCATATTGATTGTAAATTTATAATGTTATAAATGATGTTTATCCACATAGATAATTTATAATATGGTAACTTTAATATTAAAAGGTAAAGAATAGTATTACCCATAAAATAGTTAAAATGAGTAATATAATAAACCTAATGAGAAATAAATAAATAACTTATAAAAGGTATAATAATTTTAAATTAACTATAAAAGAAATCTAAAAATGTATAATTTAACTATTGTAGCGTAAAGAAAAATGAGGATATCCCTTGTAAATAAATGTAAATAGATTTGTTTGTTTATCTTAATTTTGATTGTTGTTAATAAAATTCTAAAATTTGTTTATTAAAACTTGTGTCTGAGTTTTGTTTTCTCTACATCATTGCATGAATTCACAGGGTATGTTTACCGTCATTAAACTAAGTATATAATTGTTTGAAAAAAATATAAATAGAGAAGTATATTTAATATTAAATATTTATTGATGTTTTTGTAATTGAATAATTATAAAATTGCATTATGTTACTGGTCATAAATCCATTGTCATAGTAATTTGCTAAATTGTATGCTATTAGTTGCCACTTGCTTCATTTATCAGATTATCTAAACACTGCCACTTACTAATTTATTTTATTACTTAAAGATAAAAAGAAGGGGGATATTAGATTATTAACTAATTTATTACGGTTATAAATTTGCGATAAAAGAAAAGCTGTACTAGTTAGATTAAACAATGAAGGTTGTGATTATTATTATTATTGTTTTATCATTAATCTAATTTCAGAGTAGTAAATTATGACACAAAATCCCTTATCATATTTTGCTACCTTATTTTGATTTAACCTTGAATAAATTTAAGAACCTGAGATTATTTCATTTGAGCTAGATAATTACTATTATTGTTATTATAGATAAAAGATTAATACTTTAATTGTTAAATGAGTTTAGTGATTAGAAGTTGCAGAAGTCATAATAATACTATGTAGTTATTATATGTAATAGTAATATAAGGGGGGATAGTGTTCTTATGCCATTGAGGTGGTATCCTAGGGGATATTATCTCAATGTAATCTACTTTGTCACCCTTTATTTCCACTTCTAGTCTCATGAATTCTAGAATAGTTATTTGAGTTAGTCTAAAACAGAACCTAGGTTAATTTTAAGAAATTTGAGCTAGTAAAGCATTTAATTGAAGATCTCATTAATTATTAGAGCTAGAACCCGGTTAGGCGATTTTCACTATGTTATGTTTAGATTGGGGGGAAGTGGAGTACACATATATACACAGTCAACATAATGTAAGTCAGAATATATATTAGCTGGTCAAATAATAATCTCAATCAATTAATAGGTAATTATAGGTTAAGAGATTATATATGGTACAAAAAAGGAATTGTATATAAAATTACATGTGAAATCATAAAATTATTTACTCTGGGCATACTGGAAAGCAAAATTAAGAGCCAAAGAACATAATAATGCAATTAATAGAAGAGATGATAAATCTGCATTTGAACTTTCATTATTTGAAATATGGGCATAGAACAGATGCTACAAAAAGTATTAAATGTTTAAATTACATCAAATATCCAAAAAGAAGACAAATTTGTGAAACATACTATATTAAAAATAATTTAAATAATTGGATACATATTTACAGACTTCTATAAATTTGTTTAATAATTGTTTAATTAATAAATGAATGGAAAATTATATAAATTGATATATATAATTGTAAAAAAAAAAAAAGTGCATGTAATTTATTTTATTTATTGTATTGTTATTATATAGTCAATTATTTTGTAGTTACTGGATTTATATGCGTGGGTTTTGGTTTATTTTAATGATTTATATTGGTATTGTTTGTTTTAATTTCATTATTGATCACTAAATGATTTTATGTCTGAAATAGTTCATTAACATAATAGATTATTAACATTTGAAAAGAGCACCGAATCAGGTGCTGGAAAAGGCTTTTAACCTTTTAACCGCTAATTATATTATTGGTTGTATGAGGTAAAAATCAAATCTTTTAATTGGCCAACTCACAAACTGAAGACAAAGCCTATTGTTAAAACATATTCGCCTATAATATTAAATTCAACTCAGATACGTTTATAAAAAGTATATTACTAATTTTTCAGGTTATGAAGAGAACGAAAGTTCTTTCAAAAATAAATTGCTATTTATTTATTCTAAAATATTCAATTTCGGCAACATAAAATCTATAATATAAACAAAAAGGTCGACTTTAACGTTATAGAAAAGTAAATATTTCTTTTAAATATTTCTTTAATATTTTTACTAAAATTTTCAATATTTTTCGAAAATAATTTTGTTTTTTTTAGTTTTTTTTTTAAAAAACTAGTTTAATTTCTGAAATTATATTTTTTTAATACTTATAATTGCATTCGAAATGAAAATCTCAGCGTTTTTCTTTATTTTCTTTGATCAGGCGGTTTCTTTGTTCTTTCCAGCCAATCAGAATGTCTTTTTTGGCTGAGAGCATGCTAAGAAACAATCAAAACTCATGTTCTTTCTTTGTTTAGGTTTAAATGCATTTTTTTTTATTTTTTACTTGTAAAATAAATCGGAAGAGGTCACCATCTTACAGAACTTTTAAAAACCTATTCAAAACCTATCAAACAGATTTTTTAGCATAAGAACTGGCAGAGTTAGAGTGATGTCAGATGTCTACGAGGAGCTTCATAAGAAACAGTCTTTTGGTTAATGTATAAAAAATTTTTGATATTTATATAGCTATTGTAAAGAATTTATTATTTCCTGATTATTATTTATATACATATATATTGTGATCTCTAGTCGCTTATATATATATATATTATAACGATCCAAACGAAGTGGTAGATCGCATCGCACCGCACTGCACTACCAAAGGGTGCCATCTAGGCATTTGAGCCTAGAAAAATTTATAAAGTAGGCAGATACGCGCTGTTAGGATTCCACTTTATTTACATATTTAGATCGTTAGCCCATTGTCACTAGCTCAGTGGAATAGCAGAGATTTAATAATATCATTTACTAGTATATAAAAGAATAAAGTAAGCCACTGCCAGTAATTATCATACAAACAGATTTATTTATGCACATATATATAAGGTTTAACATTATTTTAGTGATTTACATTTAACCATTTAACATTATTTTTAACTTTGATTTTACTTTAATTTACATTGAGTTACTATTATATTATAAATTTACATTTTTTAATCAAGTTCGCACAGATGGGCTTATAAACCTGTTTAATATGTTGCTATAGATCGGTTACATAGATTTCAACGGTCAAAAACATTTCAAAGTAAACATAAACGATCAAAATACAAAGTTATTGATTACTGACAATTGCAGAGGGAAATATAAGAAACCCTCTAGTATTCATACGTAAGATACCTGCATCGTCACCAATAACTTAAAAGACATCCGAATAAATACCTTTTAGATACTCACCGTAAGGTATCAGTATTTGTCGAATGTCTATATATTTTGATCAAATATAAACGCATAAACATATTTAACCGATAGCCAATCTATGCAAGCGTCTATAAACAACTTAAATTTAATAGTTTTATAGGATCGAGCCTGAATATACTATATAGATTTGCATTCGAAAATAAAATATTCTATCCTATTTAACCCTAGGCAACACATTTCGCAATCAACCGAGCGCCAATCCATCTGATACATTCATGTATTCAATGTAGCATGATACGACAACACAATAATATTGTCAGGAATGTACATCTGAACAATATGAAGAAAGAAAAACGACATTGACTCTCCACCCACAGGAATGTGACATCTGTGGGCAAGTAGATCAATAAACTAAAAACTCCATAGGAATGGGCTGCGGTCTTCTGCCGACTTACAAACCCATCCATAGGCAAACAGAGGGTGTGTGGCGTATTTTATAATCCTGCCCGTAGCGGATCTCATGCTTACACCTACTAATTACATAAATATATCCAATCCATTGAACCAATTCAACCACGAAATGAACAACCCAAGATTACCCTCCCTTAATTATCTTTACAAATCGATACAGCCATTCACGCCCGACTCAAGTTTAACATTTTTTTTATAATTTATTTAACGGAAAACAGAAATCATAACAACTTAAAGAACAAAATTAAATAAATAAATAAATAAATGGAAATGATTTTACAAATTAAATACATTAAATAAAATTATAACCAATTAATAAATATTGTTGGTCAGATAGAATAATATTAAAATCATTTTAAATATGAAAAGTTTTTAATTTACTGTTCATAAATTTTAAAGTTCTTATGGTTATTGAAATAGTTCATCCTATTATATTCCTGGCCGTTTAAACGTGAATTCCCACGTCGTCCGAAGATTAGTATCCGGTTGATTTATTTATTTATCCTTTGGAGATTTTGTTTTTCGTGTAGTTGGTCCTCATTGTATAAACGATGGCCCATTTTTTTCTCTTTCTTAGCAGAACTGAAGGGATTGAAGCTGTGCGTCTTTTTTCAATCCCCCCAGCGCTAACACCTAGCTGTTACATCGTCAATAATCAATCAATTTCCAGTCACTAGTCACTGATTAATAATTTCCAAATTTTCCTTTTATATTAATGTGAAGGATTGAATTAACATTGCGTCATGGAGTGATGATTCTTTCGCTGCGGTCCGATTCCATAGGGATTTCTTCTTATTTGCTAACAGTTTTTATTGTTTTCTTATCTGACCAGTGTGTTTACATTTAAATGCCGAAGGCTGTTTTACATTTAACTAATTAACAATCATTTCCATTTCTGATTAATTAACCTGTTTTCCAAATCAAAAATATATTTAAAGATAAATTTAAAGATATAATTTCATCTCCAAATCTTTTTAAAATTTAGTTTAAAAATACTTTTTCTTTAATAAAGTTTTATTTTAATAATTTTTCATAATCTGTGCGACTTAATATATAAGAGTTTAAGACGATATTTTAATTTCAATTTTTAATTTTTAAAGAAAGTTTTTAAATGCGAACTTTTTATTTTAACTTGTTTAATAATATATATATATAAAAAAAAACAATGTAACGAACGTCTGTGCTCGTTACATATCAGTAAAGTTACTTAAAAAAAAAATGATCAAAAAAAAAAAAAAAATATTTTACTTAGGGTTAGTAATTACGGTATTAACAAAATTTACAAACGTTCAGTTAATAATTTTACAAACAACTATATACAAAAAGAAAAAGAAAATGTTGACCATCGCCTACCTAAGGACCATTTACGTTAACCCCCTCCCCCCGAGAATTCTATTTTATTTTATCCATTTGATTTCTACTTATGGCATGACAAACAAATTATTTAACTTATTTAGGAAGGTTGCATTGAGATAAATATGTTCCAAGATAATGGATTTATACGTGTATATTTGCAGCACAATTATAACTACCACCAACTTATTTATGACTGATTGAAATGCATAAATAGGATTACACTGACGTAAATTCCCAATGGTACTCATCGTAAGGTACCACATTTCGATCATAAACTTCCGTGGCTGTGCGCCTATACACGTTAACGCATAAATATATATCAACAACAACAAAAAACATATTTATTGCAACCTTTTGACTTTTTTTTTTTTTTTTACAAAAATTAGTTTTAAAATTTTTTATATCTTTCTTTTATTTAATATATATGCGCAATTTCTTGCTGGCAGTGCTTTTATAAAATTTAAAAATATCCGACTTATGTAAGCAGATAAAACATTCATTTTGATAAAATTTGCTCAGGGTATTTGTGGTTTATTAAAGATCGGAAATTTCAGCATTAATTCCCCTTCTCAGGGTCAATCTCTGAGGTAAGGCCACACTTGGGACGCCAATTATAACGATCCAAACGAAGTGGTAGATCGCATCGCACCACACCGCACTACCAAAGGGCGCCATCTAGGCATTTGAGCCTAGAAAAATTTATAAAGTAGGCAGATACGCGCTGTTAGGATTCCACTTTATTTACATATTTAGATCGTTAGCCCATTGTCACTAGCTCAGTGGAATAGCAGAGATTTAATAATATCATTTACTAGTATATAAAAGAATAAAGTAAGCCACTGCCAGTAATTATCATACAAACAGATTTATTTATGCACATATATATAAGGTTTAAAATTATTTTAGTGATTTACATTTAACCATTTAACATTATTTTTAACTTTGATTTTACTTTAATTTACATTGAGTTACTATTATATTATAAATTTACATTTTTTAATCAAGTTCGCACAGATGGGCTTATAAACCTGTTTAATATGTTGCTATAGATCGGTTACATAGATTTCAACGGTCAAAAACATTTCAAAGTAAACATAAACGATCAAAATACAAAGTTATTGATTACTGACAATTGCAGAGGGAAATATAAGAAACCCTCTAGTATTCATCGTAAGATACCTGCATCGTCACCAATAACTTAAAAGACATCCGAATAAATACCTTTTAGATACTCACCGTAAGGTATCAGTATTTGTCGAATGTCTATATATTTTGATCAAATATGAAAACGCAAACATATTTAACCGATAGCCAATCTATGCAAGCGTCTATAAACAACTTAAATTTAATAGTTTTATAGGATCGAGCCTGAATATACTATATAGATTTGCATTCGAAAATAAAATATTCTATCCCTATTTAACCCTAGGCAACACATTTCGCAATCAACCGGCGCCAATCCATCTGATATATTCATGTATTCAATGTAGCATGATACGACAACACAATAATATTGTCAGGAATGTACATCTGAACAATATGAAGAAAGAAAAACGACATTGACTCTCCACCCACAGGAATGTGACATCTGTGGGCAAGTAGATCAATAAACTAAAAACTCCATAGGAATGGGCTGCGGTCTTCTGCCGACTTACAAACCCATCCATAGGCAAACAGAGGGTGTGTGGCATATTTTATAATCCTGCCCGTAGCGGATCTCATGCTTACACCTACTAATTACATAAATATATCCAATCCATTGAACCAATTCAACCACGAAATGAACAACCCAGGATTACCCTCCCTTAATTATCTTTACAAATCGATACAGCCATTCACGCCCGACTCAAGTTTAACATTTTTTTATAATTTATTTAACGGAAAACAGAAATCATAACAACTTAAAGAACAAAATTAAATAAATAAATAAATAAATGGAAATGATTTTACAAATTAAATACATTAAATAAAATTATAACCAATTAATAAATATTGTTGGTCAGATAGAATAATATTAAAATCATTTTAAATATGAAAAGTTTTTAATTTACTGTTCATAAATTTTAAAGTTCTTATGGTTATTGAAATAGTTCATCCTATTATATTCCTGGCCGTTTAAACGTGAATTCCCACGTCGTCCGAAGATTAGTATCCGGTTGATTTATTTATTTATCCTTTGGAGATTTTGTTTTTCGTGTAGTTGGTCCTCATTGTATAAACGATGGCCCATTTTTTTCTCTTTCTTAGCAGAACTGAAGGGATTGAAGCTGTGCGTCTTTTTCAATCCCCCCAGCGCTAACACCTAGCTGTTACATCGTCAATAATCAATCAATTTCCAGTCACTAGTCACTGATTAATAATTTCCAAAATTTTCCTTTTTATATTAATGTCAAGGATTGAATTAACATTGCGTCATGGAGTGATGATTCTTTCGCTGCGGTCCGATTCCATAGGGATTTCTTCTTATTTGCTAACAGTTTTTATTGTTTTCTTATCTGACCAGTGTTTTTACATTTAAATGCCGAAGGCTGGTTTACATTTAACTAATTAACAATCATTTCCATTTCTGATTAATTAACCTGTTTTCCAAATCAAAAATATATTTAAAGATAAATTTAAAGATATAATTTCATCTCCAAATCTTTTTAAAATTTAGTTTAAAAATACTTTTTCTTTAATAAAGTTTTATTTTAATAATTTTTCATAATCTGTGCGACTTAATATATAAGAGTTTAAGACGATATTTTAATTTCAATTTTTAATTTTTAAAGAAAGTTTTTAAATGCGAACTTTTTATTTTAACTTGTTTAATAATATATATATATAAAAAAAAACAATGTAACGAACGTCTGTGTTCGTTACAATATATATATATATATATATATATCCTTAAAAATATTTAACTAAAAAAAAATTGTATAAGCCCATTCTAAAGTTATTATATGAACAAAATCCATACTATAAGGCAATTAACTATAAATGCTATTTACTGATGTTATAATCATATTCTATATTTAAAATATACTGAAACATTTTTTCTTTTATATTCGTGAGTAAATAATTATAAACATTAATACTTTTCTTTTATTGTAATGGATGTTTATATTTCTAATACATAAACATTTATGGATATTTTACATAATTAGTTTAAACTAATAAGAAGTATATTTAATGGGCTCATGTTTCAAAATAGTCAATATGGCAAAAGATTTTATTGTTTAATAATAAAAGGCACGGGAACATATTAATATTTTGAAATTTTGAAAATTTTATAAATAAATAAAAAGGAAAAAAAAAGATCATAAATAGTCTTATTTAATTAACAAAAAAGGCATTATTAACTTGACCTCTAGGGGTGCAACTGACCAGTCGCTTGTCAAATCATATTACCTTTGAGAAAATAAAATATTCACTTTTAACCTAGGATTTCACCTCAAAATGCTTTTAAACAGACTGTAAGTACTAATTTTATTAATTTACACTTTTACATTTGTCTTTTAAAAAAATTACGATCACATAAAGCTTGATTTAAATTCCACCTCAATCGAGTTAAATAACGTTATCAGCTAATGTTCATGGCTGGCCTACAAGGCTCCAAGCCTTCAACAATTAACATGGAAAAAGAGGCTGAATTAGTTCAAAAATCTATAGTGGATAATCAGGGGATAAAAATATATAGACATATAAATTTACCAGTAATAAAACAAACAAATCAGATAACTTACCAAAAGCAAAATGCTATGTTTCTAAAATAAACACTAGTGCTTTGAACGATAAAACTTTAAAACTTGGCAAACAAACACAAAGGGAAAACGGCATAGATAACTTTCTTCATACCAAAGAGAAAACATTCAAAACAGAAGGAAAACCTTTACAAGACCCTTCTGATGGAGAATTAACTCCTCACCACATAGTTAAATCAACTCTAAATTAAAAACATAAAAAATCTTTAGTCAAACCTAAAACATGCAGCGGCGAAAATACGCAAAAAGCAATTCAAATTAGAACAACGCGATCAGCTAACGTCAATCATGCGAACACTACAGAACATAATACCACGAAAAATTTCATCAAACAAAATAATATTTCCATGAACAATGGAAAAAATTATGAATCCAGTTCCACATCAACACTAGTGCCTGAAAAAAAAATGCAGCTCACACTAATAGTGAAGAGTCAACAGACATCAGCTCTTCCTCTGAAATAAAACAAAACAATGGATATTTCAAACATCAAGATGATAAGCACAATTCCAATAAAACAACAAATAAACAATTTAGGCAATCACAAAGTTATTTAACTAAACCAGATTATACACAAAAAGATAATATGACAGCCAACACTTATGCAATTATTCTAAAATCCAATAATAATGATAAATCAGTAACAGAAAACATAAAACACAATTCAAATAATCTGCAAGATAATAATGAAGCCACACAACAATTGATTGAGTTCATGGGGAGTTGGATGAGGCGTCAGACACAGGAATGTTTATACATGAACCATCAAACAGTTCTCATGACCAACTCACTAATCATCAGCTTTATACTGAAACTGTTAGCAAATTCAATGAAGCCATGCCACAAAGATTACTAAAATCTTTTGCTATCTTCAATGATGAAGCCTCGCTCATTTTTGTCCACTACAGACCACTTACTAAGATTATTCCCATTTCCAACCAGTAAACTCTTCAACCTGCTGAAAGCCCAAGATCTCTGGAAAGTTATTCAAAGGATATCATATCACCCCAACCAGTAAACTCTTCAACCTGCTGAAAGCCCAAGATCTCTGGAAAGTTATTCAAAGGATATCATATCACCCCAACCCTCACTATCTAATTCTCTAATTTACAAACATCATGGCAAAACAAGCTTTTAAAAATAAATATAGGTTACTTGATAACAGATACCTAATTACTATCAATTCAAACATAGTCTGTAACACTTCAATAAGTGGCAGGATAAAAAATTGTGGGTTGGGATTCAACATTTTTGACTAACAAAACCTTCTTATGCCTTATGGGCAAATCACTTCTTTTAAATATCTTAGGGTCCCTGGAATACAAGAAGAAGCTCCGCAAACCATAGCACTCTTTCGAATTACATTAAAAAAGGAATAGTGCCATTAAATACCCCCCCCCCCACAATCCATATTGGAAGAGTGTCTCTTTTCATCTCATTCTGGGGAGTAGAATTGCAATGTTTTGAATTCAGGAAGACAGGACACCTGCTGCGCAATTGCCCCTCCAGATACTGCACCTCTTGTGGTGTCTTTGCAGGTTGGGTCACATCGGTGTGGTTCAAAAGAAGAGCATATACAAGAACAGCAAAACATGCAACAACCAAAACCTGAAATACAACATAATTGAAATATAAAATTAGAGCATGAGACTTCGATCGAGCTAAAAACATATAATCATTTGACAAATGATTCTCATCAAAACAACATAAAAGAACAAAACCAATACCAAGAAACCAACCCACATGGATGTCACCAAACACGTCAAAACAAGACACGCAAAACTTATTTCTCCTCAACAGACACTTGTTCTGACTTTGAGCAAGAAGAAATGGATGCTGAAACTGGGCAAGAAGAAACCGCAAGCCTCACAGACTCTGGGTCTGATCATGTTCCTAAACAATTTACCACACCACATAAAAGGAAAAAGCACCGGAACAGAAACACACAATCCACCACCTTGGTTCACAACAATAACAATAATAGAAATATTGATTCAAATAAAACCACCTCAACCTCTGATGACTTATATGGCAATGCCAGTCCCAACCATAAAAAATGGAAAGACAAATTCCTAAAACCAGATAATGACAAAACATCAAACTCATATCATACTCAACCTGAAGCTAATACCTCTGGGGAAATAGCCCCACAAGATTTAACATTATGGATCCCATCAACCGATCCTGAAGTCTGCCTAACACAAAAAGACAGCCAACTCACTGCAAGTCTTCTAGCTAAGGAACAAGAAACCAAACAACCTACTTCAAAATGTCATTCACAATAATGTCACTCAACATCTGGGGGCTTAACTCCAAAGACAGGGCGTTTGCTATCCCACATTGGTTCAAACACCAAAAACCAGATATACTTGTGCTTATCAGAAACCAAGCTGCACCATCACACAGACCCCATGATAATAAAAACAATTGAGAACTTTGGTTACTTTATATATTCTTTCTTTGTATCAGCTACCACTGGTGTTGCTCTTATCATCAATAGAAACTCAATAATTGACTTCTTCAAAATCCTAAACATAGATACCAATTGCATTATTACTTCTATAAAAATCTGGGGTTTTCTGTTCACTCTTATCAATGTGTATCTGGTTAAAGATGAACAAATAGTACAAAAAGTTATACATAATATAAACATAGCAATTAGATTGAACCCCAGTCCAGTTATCTGGCTCGGTGATTTCAACCACACTTTTAACCATTTTGTAAAAAAAATATTTAAAGATAGTTACTAGAAACATACACAGTGGGAAGGTAATCTTTCATGAAGGGGCCTTCTCTTTCTATACCAGAAGTACTCACTCACTCATAGACCTAATATTCTACTCTCCTTTTTCAGAACTCATTCAGACCTCATATTCTACTCTCCTGAAATGAACGCATTCATAGAAATGCATCTCTGGCCTATTGCCTTTTCAGATCATCTCACTGTTCAAGCTATCATCAAATTGCAAACACAACTTTACATATCAACCATCCTTTCCCAGATGATGAGATTACTCAACAGACACAATGTTCTCCCCCAATTAATCTCAGACATATACATCACCTTCCAAGAACAGCAGATATGGAATCTACCAGCATTACAAGGAAGGAATACATTCATAAACACAATACAAAAGTTTATTAACCAATACAATAGATACCAGAAAGGGTCATTACAACTACTCTCAGAACTTGATCGGATTACATCTGATCTGAAAAGCATCCAAGTTACAGAACACAACATCTCAGAAATCATATGCCTAAACATACAGATAAACAAAACAGAATGACCATTATTGAATATATTCGTATTAAGCGAGCACACAATTATTTGGAACAACAAGATTTCTGGACACCAGCCTATATCAGATGGGCCCTGGGGTCAGAAAAAGAAATCTCACACCCTCCTCTTTGTGCCTTGACAGTATCACTTACTCTGGCATCAGTATGCTTAACAAAATTAGAGATTATTATTCCATCAAACTACAGCCCATTGGAACTGTTACCAAATGACACAAATTTATGAAAGATTCAAATAACTCTCACAGCATTACTGAAGCCAATATAATCTCCAAAATTAAAAGCCTGCCTGAACACATCCATCCTGGCATGCACAAATTCCTAGATTTCTTCTGATTCACTGGGAAAAAATTACTGTACATGTTACAAGGGGAATCATTGATCTCTTAGCCACTGGTAGCCTACATCTTCCAGGGATCTATCCTATTTCAGTGGTTCCTTTCATAAAAAAGAAAGATCTACCTGTTGACTTAAATAACATTAGGCCAATATCCATGGTTCCTCTCCTAATCAAAATTATTGAAAGCATTATAAAAGTTAAAAATTCAAAAGAAAATCATACCAAAGCTTTCCAGGCATCAATATGCTAAGAGGGGTTCATCGACCAGTGATGCCGTCAGCTGATTTTGACTCCTCATTGATCCTATCTATAGAACAAAACAATCCTGGCCGGTCGCAGTCCAACTAGACTTCGCTGGGGCTTTTGACTCTGTCTGAATAGATGTACTACTTGCCGAACTAGAGGTCCTTCAGGTTTCTCTGGCATATATTCAGATCATAGAGAATCTCCTAGCAAATCGAGAGATTTTTTCTCTCTAAATGGGAGAATTGCCCATGGGTTCAAACCCTGCATCTTTATTCCCCAGGGCTCCCCATTAAGTGCTTTCCTCTTCATGATCTATATAAATCCCTTGCTTTTGAGCATTGAGGAAGCACTCACTGGGATCTCCATCCCTCTTCTTAATGAAAACATCTCCCACATCTGCTACATGGATAATGTGGTGGTGTTCTTGAAAGCTTATTACAGCACTATGCTCAGATGCACGGGCTTACAGTTAACAGGTGCAAATAGGCAATTTGGAATATCAAAACAGCTAACAGGATAACAGGTTCATTGTAAGCTATGCCTCAGTCTTTCTTGGGATTCAATATGTTCCTGTCCCCTACAGCAATGGGGATGGAAATACAACAAAGTCTACTAAACAAAATAGACATCACCATAACATGCCTTTCAAGAATAACCACATTTGAATAGGTTTCACTCTTACACTCTCTCATACTTCCCAAGATCATATATTATCTTGTGAGTTTTAAACCAACAGAAGCTTTCATTAAAAAAGTAGAATTCAACTGTCTGTGAGTCTGTAGAGGTGGGCACAGATCATTTATCAGTCTGCGCACTCTTCAAAAGCCAAGAGACATGAATGGACTGTTTCTGCATTCAATAAAAGTATTTGCAATACAGAGAACTTACAATATAATTCATAAAATTTACTCTGACTGCAGGACCTTCCAATGTCCACTTCCCAAAGAACCAGTTCTTCCCACTGATAAACTGCCCTCTTTGAGGTTCACTCCTATCTGGCTTCAAACACAGACCTCATACATTTTTGCGCACATAATACCTTCTGCGACCATGTTCAATTCAAAATTTACATACTGTGAAGCCTTCACCCTATCCAACTCAAATACCTTGAAGGCACACACTTACCTCCCCAATGACATAAACAAACTGCATAAACTAACCCGTAGATTGAAACTAGCACCTAAACACACAGACTTCCTTCTCAAAATTAACCTTGGTAGCCTCTCCACTGCTATATTTTTTAATAGAAGAGGCTTCCGTATAGATCCCATATGTTGTCTCTGTCTTTCCAGCCCAGAAGATATGGACCATATCCTTTGCCTTTGTCCGGTCTGGCAAGGACTAAGACAAAACTTCCAGAAGCACATTAATAACAATGGTCCAGACCTAACAACACTTCAAGGGGTTTTAAATAGAGGCATTTTCGCTGAAATCAGGCTTGCCACTTACATAAACTTTGCCATCTGGTTGACCAGATGCAAGGTGATATTTCAAAAATTACCACTTGATGAACTCAATAACTGCTTCCTCAACATAATTAAAAATATCCAAGAAACAGACAAGAGAGAGGCTGATCCATACCTGGCCATTTCAACCTGGGATTCACAACTGGCCTAAACAGCACCTGGCCAACCAACCCCTCAATAATTTATATGAAAAATAAATATTATTCTAATAAAACCCTCCAACCATAACTTACCAAAACAGGGTTTACTAACAAAGCTATTTTGTTACAGTCTATATGATTAATATTCATCTAGCATCCACAAACTAAGTTCTTCACTAACACCTATTTTGTATTCTACTGACTTTTGGAACATTTCTTCTTTGTACATATCATCCTGTAACCTCACCTAGTTAATTCTTGTTATCATTTTATTTTTTTTTGTAATCACTTATAGGTCAAATAAAATTATCTTGAAAGAGAAAAAAGGCATTATTTTAGAGTAAATCAGTAATGAATTTTTTTATAAGGATATAATTTATTTTGACAAAATATTATGTAATATTTTATTTTATTTTAAATAATTTTATTTGATTTATGCACATATTTTTGAGAGAAGAACTAGAGATTATGGAACATGAAATGTGAGAATGAATTATTATGGTAATGAATATTATGGCAATGAATTTAATAGATAGAACTTATAGATATAGGTTAATGTAATCAAAAATATCTTCTTGTTTCTCCTCATGCTCATTTTATTATATGCAAATATATAAACAGTTAGTGGGCATAGAAAACTAAATAAGTCAATGTTTGTTTAAAGGCGCAGCCAGTTCTTCATAATTACCTTCTGACTTTCCATCTGGCATGAAAAATATTGATTAAAAAATCCTTCAAATAAAAGAAAACAGTCTTGCTAATCATTTGAAGAAGGAGTTGTTGAAAATAGATATTATAATGGAATTTTCTAAAAGGTTTCTATTAAAATTGCTAATTGATTTATGTCATATTAATCTAATTTGTAAACAACTGATATGAACAACAGTCAAATGGTAGAGTATCCAACTTAAGAATTCAGAAGTCCCAGGATCGATTCTGGTTGCTTGCAGGTCTGGTGATCAAACATCTAACAAACTCCTAAACAATAAAGTTTTATGATTTTTTTCACTTAAAAATCTTTGTCATTGCCTTTATTATCATTTGAAAAATCATCTAAGGACAAGAAACCACTGATGAACTCATGATATTACCTAAGAATAAAAAACTACTGATCAACATGAATTTTTAAATTTTATTTTAATACTTATGTTGTTTGTATATATAATAAGCATGCTTTTAGCTCCAACCAAGCTTTATGAATAAATGCCACAAGAGAAAGCACTTAACATCTCTATCTAGAATTATCCCCATACCCAAACTGACTTCAAGCTATTGGCTCTCTTCGGTGAGGCTATTTAAGTTAGATAGCTGGATTTGAAGGCATACAGATATTTGAAAATGTTATATTTTCTACTTAATAGTTAAGTATTAGATAAGTGCTGGCCATGAGTTGGTATTTTAGATCTAGTGACTAAATATTCTAGTGCCTCACTGAGGAGAACCAATACCTTGAAACCAGTTTGGGAATGGGGATAATTCTAGATAGAGATTTTAAATGCTTTCTCTTGTGGCATTTATCGATAAAGCTTGTTTGGAGCTATTAACATGTTCATAATTTTTTGTAATATAATCTTATCAAGTTAAGTCACATGATGTATGACTTAATTTTATTACTATTATATTTATATATAAAGGTATAATTTGTATATATTATATTTTATTTCATTTTTTTTCAAAGTGATTTTCAGCATTTCTCAAAATCACATAAATACAAAGAACAGCTACATTTATTTAATAACAACATGCATGTCACCTACATTACATTCTTTGGGTAAAAGCACTGACATGTCTATGAGTGGAAACTGACAAGAATCTTGGCCTCAGGGTGGCTTTTGAGCATTCCATCATCAGATTTTCAATTAGACACAGGTAAATAATAAGCCTGTGTTTCAGTTATTAAAGTAGGTTGCAGTAAATTAAATTCATTTATCAATAATGAATTAACTTTAATCCATATATAGTATGTTTTTGATGGTTCAAATGAATTTATTTCATAGTTACATATTATGGTCCTTACAAAAGTAGTATTTTTTATTTTTTTTTGAAATTTTTTTTAGTAGAGATACTTTTCATAACTTATATATGCAAAGTATGTATACAAGGTTTGTAATTACGCCACACAAAAAGTCATTGAATAGCATGGATAATTGTTACCATTATCATTACTGAGATATTATATGTTTCTATTGATAATTGTGAGGTTTAGTTAGTAAAATAGTATAAACTATAGAGAATGCTATCAATCCTGCTAATCAGCACCCTTAAACAGGATGTTAAAACTGCAGGGATATTCTTGCCCAGGCACACAATAGAGAATTTAGGGAAATAGGAGTGATTGTCTTACATCCAAACTCAATGTTATTATATGAGGCAATCATGTGTCTAGAAGTCAGAGCCTAAATATGTAAATTATCCACATTAAATCCATTTCTTGTTTTAATACTCTTATTAGCACTTCTGAAATATTAAAATTCACTTCATGCCAATATTAAATTATGTCAAATTATGTAATACTGTGCTTGTAAAAATTAACAAGTATTACATAATTTAACATCACCTAATATTGGCATAAAATAAATTGTAATATTCCAAAATTGCAAATAAAAGTATTAAGATAAGAAATGGAATTAAAGTGAATAATTTATATAGTCATGCTCTCACTTCTAAATACTTAAGATTGGCTCATTTGAGTTTGGAAATAAGTTGGCCACTCTTATCTCCTTAAAGTCTTTAACTTGTGGCTGGGGCAAGAGTATCCTTATAGTTTGATCACCCTGTTTAAAGACTCTTTACAGAGCATTGTTTGCCTGCTAAATAGTTACAATCTAAACAATGGCATTTATAAAATTTATCAGTATTAAAGTACTTTATGTATATTTTAGCGGAACTAAGAGTGACTTCAGTTATTTTCAAAAAACGTGAGAAAATGTACTTTTAATCATTTTCAAAATTACTTTCAATTTGAGCAAATTTTAGGCTTAACAAGCATGGTCAACTTCATTTCTATAAACAAATCAATAAGAATTTACTAATGCTAAGAACAATGCAAACTTGCGTATAAAGTTATATGCACTATTTTAAATTCTATTTCATAAAAATAAAGATGAAGATATTAAATAAATAATAATTCATTAGTTGATTTTTGATGAAGTAAAATATATTCATTTATCATTTATTTTATTTTGTGAATAAAATTTTGAATTTTTTTATTAATTAATTTGCCTTTATATTTATTTTAGTTAAGATTATATCATTTATCATTAGTTACGTTGATCACACTCTAAAGAAATAAATTGCTAACGCATAAACACTTCATTTTATTTGGAAACCTGAACATATTATTTTATAAGATATTTTTTTTCTTTATTGTATTTAGTAGAGTTTTGGAGATAGGATATTAAAGAAAATTAACTTAATTACTTAGCCATAATATTTATTAGTCTCATCATAATAAATATATACACACTCATGCAGATTAGATATACATTTTTAAAATATTAAATACATACAAATGGCTAATTAATTAATTAAAAATTGCACTTTCCATACGTTTTTTTTTTTTCAAAACAGGAATAACTTATTTATTCAAATTTCAAAGTATTTTGTTATAAAATTATTTAAAACATAAGTAAATAAAAAATCACACATTAAAATTCAAATTCCTAAATAATATTTTTGTGCCCTAATCACATACATACTATTTTTTAAAAAGGTTTTCATATACAAACACGTAAAAATTAATACATATGTAAAAAAGTATTGCATAAGAATTCTCAAGATTTTATTAGTAACAAATTTGAAGAATTGTATTTTCATTTTTTATTTGTATAGTATTAAATTATTACTCAGAGGTACCAAAAATCTTGAGGGACTGCTAACTGACCTCATAGAGTGATGTCATGGTGCCTCATGGTAAATTTATTGTTAAATGCATATTGTTTGCTTCTTTATCAATTTTTATGATGATTGTGAAGTTGTAATGCTTAAAACAGTTTATAAGCAAATTGCTCTGAGGAAACCAAAATGTATAAAGGTTTAATGAATGAGTTCAAATTTACTACATGAAACAAAAAAGCATGCTGAAAGAAGATCCATGTCAAGATGATGGGTTTTTTTTTATTTTTATGCAAACAGGATTCTTCACTTAGAATTCAATTGTAACATTCAGATATTTTAAAACTTTTGCATGATGTGGTGGATGAAAATGACTTGCTTTCACCATGACAACATGCCATGTACAATGTATTTTACCAAAAACAACACAAGTCAGCTTATCTATCAATTTTTTTTACCTAATCTTGCTCTATGTGACATTTTTGTTTTCCAAATAAAAAAATATTTGAAAAGAAAAAGTTATGCAGATTTGGAACTGGTGAACAAAATAAAACAATGGAGACATTAACAGATATTAATTTTCAAGTTTCAGGACTGCTTTGAAAAGTGTAAAAGTGCATTGCATCATATGGCTAACACTTTAAGGGTGATTTAAATTGTTACAAAATTACAGGCGTTGGAATTCTCCCTTATATCCTAATATATCTAATAATACTACACTGGAATTAAATATCACAACTTAATATTTAAAATTTTACCTTTATATCAAAAGAACTCTAAAAAAATAATAGCTTAAACTGTATTATTAACAATTTATTATATTGATGCTCATAACTTATTTAAGAATTGTTTTGATACTCAAGGTATTTGAGTATGATTAAGACTTATTATAATTTATTTTGTATATATTTATATTGAATTTTGTTTTTTTTTTTATACTTGAAAAATATGTTGTGGCAGTAAAATCAATGGAAGTGAAATTTTAATTTTAAATTTGAAGTAATTATTGACTAGTTTAGCTTTCATTTTTACTAAATGTAAATATGATTGTTTAATACAAAGCAATGGATAAACTTAAAACTATAATGTAAACCAAAAGTCTTTAGTTGCATTTTTGAAACTTTTATTATCTGATACTCTAATGAAATAAAATAAGATTTTTTTGATTATGACATATCAATATTAACTTGATAAACAATGCTGAAAAATAGAGAATTTTATTTATCATGTGGAAATTACATATATTTTTTAATTTATTGGCTATAGTTAGATAATTGCCTGAATTATAACTGTTTCCTTTTTATACATACTGTTTTGGCTTAGTTTATACCCACTGCAATGTGTAAAAAGTACACACTTCCTCATTTAAAGCATATGTAAGCAGCATATGTAAGCAATGTTTATTCAATTGAAATAACTGGCAATTCAATCCTTATTTTGCAAATTTTCACAAGCCAAATTTGTGTTATAATTTCCATTAATCTCTGATATAATAAACTAGTATACACAGAATTGGAAATATCTAGCACCCATTTATTTCTCAAGATAGAGAATTTTTGAACGCTTTTCGTTTTTGGGTCATTGTACTCAATTAATGTATTTATTAAAGAAATTAAAAACTGATGTTTCTATTATAAGATGTAAGATGAAAAAATATATATCACATGATGTAGGATTTGAATTTTGTTAAAAATACAAGAATAAAATTTATAATTTTTCAATTTAAAAAATGAATTGTTTATTGCACAGGAAATCAAATAATGTTCAAGAACCAAAAGTGAAGGTATTAAACTGTGTTCTATGGACATTGAGATCCTGAGTCTGACAATCTATCATTTGCACCAAACTACTAAGGGCATAATTCTTTCATTAGTTTCAAATTTATAAAATATAAATGAATACATGGATTACAATCAAAGAGAAGAAAAAGTTTATAATAAAAGTTAAAGTGGGAGAAATCTGGTATTCACAATTGTTTGTGCTCCAAATATTTTCATACTAATTAACCCTTTACTTTTGCACATTTTTTGATTATCAATAGTGTGTCCATTTGGGATAAATTACGAACTTTTTATTTTAATAAATAAACTTCTATTCACGATTTTTTAATTATTTCTTACAAATATAAGCTTAAAAATAAATTACATTTTTAAAAATAATAGTTCAGTTTTGCATATATATATATATATATATATATATATATATATATATATATATATATATATATATATATATATATATATATATATATATATATATATATATATATATATATATATATATAGTGTCAGCACATTAAAATTCAATACCAACAGTTCTTAACAAATCAAGAGCCAACTCCTACAATCTATGTAGAGAAAAAAGACCAATAGGGACCTGGTAATTTGGACATTTACTGTACATACAATCATAAGGTGTGGTCTCACAGATTGGAGAGTCTTATAAATCCTCAGTTATGTGACATATAATGACATATACCCCAACCTGTTTTGATTCTATTAATTTTTAATCACAGTTTTTTAAAAGAGAGAAACCAGATAATTAGAGAATTGAATCAGCTAATTAAATACAATTAAATATATTGGATTTATTTCAGTCATGTGTCCACATTCTGTTGATATGCAATGTTAGTATCTGCTGAAAATTACTATTAATCCAAAGTGGCTGCCTTGATTTTAGCCTGACATTTGGGGTATTGTTCAGAATGAGATTGATTGGATGATGTTATAGTTAAACAATCTTGTTGAATTCACTGATAGGTACCAACCTCCTTCTGAGATTAGCTGGAAATATATTTGTCAGTACAGATAACCATTTTAATGGTCTTGATTTAAGACTTCCAGAAATAATATACAATGCTTCATTAATATAATTATTCAAAAGATTTATATGTGTACTTTTGAACTACAGTGGAGAGCAGTACTCAACCACAGAGTAAACAAGTGTTAGTCCAAAACTTCTAAGGATGTCAGCATTAGAATCCCATGTAAACCTGAAATCTTGGAGATGATATTATTCTTGATGTCAAGTTTATTTTTTGTATCAGTAAATACATATAAACAAAATAAACTAAAATATGTAATCAGCACAAAAGCTATTGTTATTTTGCTACTGTCAAAAATGTATTTAGGTTGAAAAAAATTTAAGCAAGCTCCATTTTTAATACTAAATTGATTTTTTGAAAAAAATACATAAAACAAAGAAATCAATAAATAAATAAAAAAAAACTTTTGATAATTCAGAGGTAATCATTTTTCAATTAATAAATTTTCTATTTTTCTATTTTTTATATTTCTATTGATTTTATTCTTTTGAGAACAAATATTTTCTTATAAAATCTGAGTCTAAACATATTATTATCAAATAAAATTAATATTTTACAAATATTTTGCAAAAGTAATGATAAATGTATAAACTAATTATGGAAAATATATATTTCTTGTTTTCAAGATTTGGATAAAATGTGATATCATGCAAGCATATTGCCTACTTTGAGAACAAAAAACTGCCAATTTGCAAGATTTTGTATTAGATTCTCTGTTTGGTACTCACATCTTTATATTTTTTGTTTAAATTAATAAATTAAATATATATGTTTCAATTCCTATTTTTGCCATCATATAAATGCAAGATTTTCAATTGAGTACTGCAGGCAGTTGTACAAAAATGAATCTAAGTTGAGTGTCTGATGTGCCACTATCTGATTTGAATGTTCTCATTTTTATAAATTAAAAGGTTATGAATGAGTTTTTATAAAAGTCTTACCAAATTAATTACAATATTGCCCCGATGTAAACTATTTTAACTGAATTCCAAAATAAAAATAATCACCTGGTCTTTATATAAAATTGTTTTCAATTTTATGAAATTTCCAATCAAAGTTGACAGTATAGATGGGATTATTTCAAAATTATTGACTTAAGCAAAGCATTGTAAACTGGAAGAAGAAAAATTAACCAGCCATCTTCTTCCAATTTCTGATATTAAACTATCAAATGTTGAAGATCCTTATGGTACTGCTCCCATATTATAGCTTCATATTAGATTTTTTAGATCTTACACATATAGATCTAGTAGAAAGTAATCCTAAAATGAAAAAAAAATATTATTGTAAATATTAAAATTTGTTAAAGGTCTTAGAAAATTTTCATTTAATATTGTACCATAAAATTCTAAAAATGCAATGGTAATATTATAAGATCAGACAATATCTTCTTTATTTTGCTTGATTTATTACTGCAGTGTCCATTATTATAAATTCACATATTCAGTGACTTGGTTACATAATACAATGCATGTTTATTTTTGGAGAGATAAAATCCAGTTTACAGCTACAATGATTTTGGTCATTGAGAAGATGTAAAAAATGATAGAATAGAACAATCTTAAGCTATAATTCCATAATATTTTTAAAGATTTCAAAAAAAAGATTATTATAGAAAATATTTATTCACAGAATTCCAAAACAAAATAATGAATCAGAATAATGGGATAACATGTTTTACATATAAGAGTATTTGTGTTTTACAGATTAATGTAAAAGTAGCATTATTGTCATGTATATGACTTAGTTTACATCCAGAACAACAATCATAAAGTTATAAGGGAAGGCTTTATATTTGTCTTAGAGATACCCATATCATAGTCTATTTAGGCAATTATCCTATCTTGGTTGGGAAATGACTATATACTGATTCTTATCTAGGGTGTGAAACAAGATATAAAACTATTTGAACTCTAACCACTGTGAAGTAAAAATTCATGTTGACTTCTGCCATTTTTTCCACTGCTTCTTATGAAAAGCTATTTAAAAAAATGGACTAAAGTGAACCTTTTATAAACTATTTTATCTATCTAATTACCATATATTTTTTTTCTACATGAAGCTTCTTCTTGTAAGAATGGTTTTAATGTAACAATGTTCATTTTTGTTCAGGATTTCTAGAAACTGATTGTGACATCATACATGTAATGTTGCAATACTATATATTCTGATGTTACAACATTATATATTGTGATGTTGTAACATTGTAGTGTAAAATATATATGTACCAGATATGTTAGAAATTGAATACATGTGTATTTATTCAGTTATTATAAGCGCACTCATAAACTATAATAACTTTTACAAAATTATTTTTATGTTTGGCCAGACTATTATTAATTTTAATGATTATTCTATTTTTCAGCTGAATTAATAAAAAAATAAAGATGATAGATTGTGATAAAATCAATAAATAATCAATAATTAATCAATAAAAATATTAAGTTTTTTGTTTTGTTATCTAAGGGTTTAAGATTGTAGCAACTAAGAAAGTAAAAAAAAAAATTATTACAGTAAGGAATTGGCATTGAAGGTGGAATAACTACATGTTTTTGTTAAATTTATAGTTGTATGTTAGATTGTTTTCATTATCTAATTGAAATATTAAATATTTTTAAATGATTCAAACTTTATTTAAACTTTTTCAAAAACACTCAACTGTTAATAATAACACATAGGTCATAGAAAACATGTTTTGTGAGGTATCATTTTTTCCTGGTCTTCAGTTGTTGCTTGTGGTAGCACAAAAATTAACCTGGTAATCTTTAAATTCATAGTTTTAATTTGGAATATTTTCACCATTTAGTTAGTTGAATTGTTAATACTTTTTAACAAATTTACACATTATTTATATTTTGTCAAATACAATTAACTGTTAATAGTCAAAATAAGTGTTATTTAGTAAATAACACATAGAATTAATATAGAACACAATATTTTGGCTGGTATTATTTTCCTCTTTCTATCAGATATTTCTGACCATGCAGTGACAATCTAATATCGGAATACTTTATCTTTATATTTGTCAATACTAAATTTAATGTGTTACTCCAACTAATTAGACTCTCCTGACAAAGGCAGAAAAGTATACAAAAGTTCGAATTTTATAATGACGATTTAAAATGATGAAAATAGTCAATGTATAAATTCAATTACAAATAAAGTGTAATCTCTCAAATTTTATCAAATGATTTTCTAAATGTTTTGTTTAGAATGTAGCATTAGAACAACATGTGTTTTGACATCTATAAAGATCGAGTAGAAAGTAGTATTGAAAATACTAGACATTTAGATTTTTTTTAAAGAAAACAATAGTAATAAAAGATACGGTGGTAACTAAGATCAGTATTATAATGAAAAATAATAAAACAAACATTCATATAAATTAAATTTAAACCCTAACACATAGTTGAACGTTTATATTAAAACAAACATTGAAAAAGATAAAATAAATTAAATTAAATATTAATAATTAATTATAAAGACTATGTTATCAATGGAGGGAAAAAAGATTTTAAAAAATCTAATAAGCTGATGGTTGATATTATTAAAAATAAATATTTTCGCTATTATAGTTTATGAGAGAGAATTCATCTTTATTTCACAAATGATGATGATGGTGATGATGATTACACTTGGATATGTACATATTATATACATTAATAAAACTGCATTTTGTATACTTAGAGTTCGCATAACGTTTGTAATTTATATTTAATAACATTAAATTATTTCTAAAGGTAATATAATTATGATTAAGAGTTATTATAAATAGTTATTATTTCAAATGTTGAAGTATATTTGCAGTATTAGTATTATGTTCAATGCTGTTGATAGACTGTCTCTAGGGCAACAGAACCCAATCTGTGCTTTTTGTTTTATGTCATAGTCTACACCAAAAGGATTAAACTGACTAAAAGTTTGACAATTTGAAAAATACTCTGTCATTTTATATTATCTCTACAAGAGAGTTTTAACCTTTTATTGTTGATATCATGTGGGTGAGTTGAATTTGTGTAAAGATTTAAATCAAGATAATAAACTGTAACGTAATTCTTAATCTATAACTCTTCATCTTTCAATATTTAATTTATTTGAATTAATGTTGTTGTTTTAAAATAGGGCGATAAAATTCAAATATATATGTATATTCTGGCAAAATTTACGTATAGGTGTGTACTAAATAGTCAATTATTCCGTACACGCACCACACACACAATTCATAATTATTTAATTAAAAATTAAGAGCAAAGTAGTATTTTGATTTGCTCATTTTATTTGTGATGATTTTTTTTTATGATTCTGTATTTATTCAAAAGATTGCTTTTATGCTAACATCAACTAATTATAAGAACCACTTATTATATAATTTTTCATAAAAATCACCATGCATCTCATTTTACAATAAAAAATATACTGTGATTTCCAAATTGTGAAATTTTATGCATTTATAACTTACTTTACAAAAAGTACATTATCGATATTATTAATCATTTATTAAATTAAGCATTATCTTTAGACTAGATATAAACTTTAAACATCAGTTAAAGATATCGTTTTAAATACAAATACATTAAAGAGTAACATCATATTTTTTTTTTGACAGATATACATAAAACTTCTATATTACCATACATTCTTGAAACATATAAATATGTAGTTTAATAAATAATTAATAATTTTATAAGTAGTGTTAACTCCCTTCCCAAGAAAAAAATTAAATTTTATTTCACATTTTAACTAATAATTCACTGTGCAAAACTTTCGACCTGGGAGGTCATAATCATAGCAGTCAAACTTAATGGCTAAACTGGTATTAATAAAAAACACATTTATACTTGATGGTTAATATGTAGATTTGTAATTTACTAATTTGCATATTCCTCTTCCATGACAATGCTATACAAAAGTCTTTTTTATTTACTGCATTGATGTTATTAGAGATAAACCAGACCTCTTTAAATTTTCTTTTCTGATTGTTGCACTCTGCAAACACTGTTTTAATATTATATGGATTGAAAGCATGACCAGATTATTATTTCATATTATAAAAACAGTGATTTTACATTGGTATCTTTCTATGTTTGGCAATGCATGTATTGATGTTGCACTACCTTACTGGTATATGTTTCCCCATAATAGATTACTTGCAATTAGACTCAATGCAGTTGATTTGGTAAAGAATCTAGAGAGCTTGATCCAGAGATAACCTGCTCTTGACATTGTTTAAAAGCTTAATCAAATTTGAAAATGTTATAAGGAAGACATTAAATGCATTGACATGGAGCTGAAATATGTAAATTACAAATGTACATATTAGTCACTGAATATTGATGTCATGTTTTTTTTTTCTAATAGTATTAGTTTAGCTAATAAGTTTGAGTGCTATGATTATGAATGGTCTCCCATGTAAAAAGCTTTGCTCATCATGTTATTAGTTAAATTGTGAAATGAAATTTAATCTTTACTTGGGAAGCAAATTAATGCTACATATAGAATTATCTATCTAAAAAACAAGCAAAATTTGAATGAGCTAAATAATTAGTAATAATCACTAATTTATTTCTTTGAAATGATTGCTTCCAAAATTATAAAAGCAAAATGATTGACATTTTGAAATCGAAGTATAATAATTTATTACTGATAAATACTAAACAAACAATGAAGACTAGTGAAAAAATGTGATCTGTGTAAATGAAAAAGATTGGTGAGGCATGAAGTGTTTTTTGGGAATCATTAACTTTTTTCAGAAGGTGTTATTCATATGTTTGAAGGATATCTGATGGAGTGGAAGTTTTCAGAATATATATATATTGTAACGAGCACAGACGTTAGTTACATTGTTGTTGTTTTTTTATTTATTAAACAGGGCACCATCTAGGCATTTGAACCTAGAAAAATTTATAAAGTAGGCAGATACGTCAGTCAAAAAAAAAAAAAATTATTTTGATTCCGGTCGTTAGCCCATGTCACTAGCTCAGTGGAATAGCAGAGATTAAATAATATAATATCTTATCTAATTAGATTCCAACATTAATAAATAAATAAAATAAGCCACTGCCAGTAATTAGCGTACAAACATTTATTTATGCACATATATATAAGATTTAAAATTATTTTAGTATTAGTTTTACATTTTAACATTTAACATTATTTTTAACTTTGATTTTTGACTTTAATTTACATTTAATTACTATTATATTCTAATTTTACATTTTAATTAAGTTCGCACAGATAAATTTATGAAAGCTTGTTTATAATGTTGAATATAGATCGGTTACATAGATTTCACGGTCAAAAACATTTCAAAGTAAACATAAACGATCAAAATACAAAATTATTGATTACTGACAATTGCGGAGGGAACTTTATACGTAACCCAATAGTATTCACCATAAGATACTTGCATTGTCACCAATAACTTAAAAGACATCCGAATAAATACATTTTAGATACTCACCGTAAGGTATCATTATTTATCGAATGTCTATATATTTTGATCAAATATGAAAACCCAAAACATACTTAACCGATAACCAATCCATGCAAGCGTCCATAAACAACTTAAATTTAATGCATTTTTATTTAGGGTCAAGTATGAATAGACCACGTAGATTTGCATTTGAAACTAAAATATTATATCCCTATTTAACCCTAGGCTAAAATTCGCAGTCAAACTGGCATCAATCCATCTGATATATCGATGTATTCAATGTAATACGGAATACGACAGCACCAAAAAGATTAAGAGAAGGCATTGACTCTCATCAGATAGGGATATTACATCTATCTAACGAGAAGAACAATAAAAAAAAACTCCATAGAAAGGAACTGCATTATCCGACTTATAATTCCTTCCATAGGCAAATGGAAGTGTGCGGCGTATGAAGCGATTCTGCCCGTAGCGAATCAATATTACATCTACTAATCACACCAATATATCCAATCCATTGACCCAATCTAACCACAAAACAAATAACCTAAGATTACCCTCCCCTAATATAACTTTACAAATCTATACAGCCATTCACGCCCGACTTAAGTTTAACATTTATATAATTAATTTAACGAAAAACAAAAAAATCATGATAAAACTTAAAGAATAAAAAATAAATAAATGGAAATGATTTTACATAAATAAGAAAAAAAAATACATCAAATAACACTATTAATAAAGAATTTAGTTTGGTCAGATAGGATCATATTGCAATCATTGAAATATAGAAAACTTTAATTTAATGTTCATTATTTATAAAGTTCTTACGGTTTAAAACAGTTCATCTTTATCCGTTGCTTGCCATGAATGTGAATTCCCACGCCATCCTAAAAAGGTTGGTATCCATTTAGCCGTTGTTTATTTATTTATTCGGAGGTTTTTTAGTTTAGTTGGTCCTCAATGTAGAAAACGATAGTTCATTTCTCTTTCTTTCCGCACTTCCGCACTAACATCTATCTGTCACATCGTAATAATCATAATAACAATATATATATATAATTTTTGTGTATGTAGGTAATATATGATTGAATAAAAGATGAATAATGTTTTATTAATTTAGTTCACTAATTTTATTTTCTATCTCACTTTTTTAAGTGACTTACATTAATGCTTAATTATTGTGAGCCTTTCATATCATTATCCATTTATTTTTTGATAATAATTGTGACAATAAAATTGGGAATTTATGCAACTATGGTCTATTTTTAATTATATTCATAACTCTGACTCCTAATTTTTGTTTCTGGCTTTCTACTTTCTGTCTTTTTCTTTTTTCTTTTTTTTTCCACTTTTGTTACAGCAAATACTAACAATGCTAACCAACAGTTTAATATATTTTTTTCTTGCTCACATAATTGTAAAATTTTCAGTGTTTATATATATATAATATTTAAATACATGTAAATTATCTATACTAACTTTAATGTAATTAAAAGGAATTGGAACTCATACTTTCAAGCTCCCTACAACAATCAACTATATCTTATATACGTGATACCCATGACCACATAATGGGAAACAGATAAATGATCTCTAATAAACATATTTCATACTGAACCAGCACTCATCAGTTGTTTACATGACCATATTTCCACATATACATACAATCAGTGTCCAGTTTATAGTAAAATAGCAAATATTCAAACTTTAATGGATAAGCTTAAATCTTCTGCACTCTTCAACTTTTCAGCCATCCATATCATTGAAATCCAAGGATGGAATGCTCAAAGCCCTTGCTGATGTCAATATTATTGCATACCCATGTTGACCCTAAGTCAATCTGACCCTTTACACATTACATCTTAATATGTCCATTTAACTTATACATGAAAAGAGTGGGTAGAATACAGGCTGAATATGTAATGTACATTTTTTATATTAAATTTAAGGTAATTAAAAAAATTTTGACTTTCAAGCACCCACAACTCTCAACTTTATTTTATACACATAATCACATACATATGAAAAAGATAAATGATCTCTAAATACATATTTTATGCTGAACCAGCATTCATCAGTTGATCCAGATCACCATCTTCCGCACATATATACAGTCAGTACTCAGTTTATATTAAGACTGTAAATCTTCAAACTTTAATGGCCAATCTTCAATGTTCTCTGATAGCTGAAAAGTTGGAGGTAGAGATGATTGAAGCTTATCTATTAAAGTTTGGAGATTTGCTATTAGTGTAAACTGAGCACTGATTGCATATATGTGTGGGAGGTAGTGATCTGAATCAAATTATAAATGTTGGCTCATCATGGAATATGAATATTAGCGATCATTTATCTTTTTCACATTTATTTGGTCATCTGTATCGGTTGTATAAGATAGAGTGGATAGTTATAGGGAATATATATATACGATTGACCATATATATATATATATATATATATATATATATATATATATATATATATATACGATTGACCACTAATGTCATTTATATATATTGTACATATGTACAATGTAAATCTCATAACCCATTATAAAAAGAAAGACAAAAATTATACCATATTCGAGTAATTTTTTGTTTATTATACAAACATACAAAATAGAAGTGCTGTCTGTACTCATAAATTCAGCAGAAACTTTCAATCCAAGTGAAATTGGTTTATTGTTTATTTGGTTTTTTTCTTTTCAAAATAGTTGAACAAATTCTTGATAAGTTCAATTGTTTCCAGATTATTTTTAATTGAGAATAATTGACTTTAATGAAAAAAATAACATTGAAGAGTAATGTACTTTTCCTCTCTGAGTAAAAGTAACATTTTCTAGTATATATATATATATATATATATACTATATATATATATATATATATATATATATATATATATATATATATATATATATATATCACCAACACGCATTAGCCAGCGTGGTGAGTTTATTGGCTTTTTACCTCTGAGTTTACGATCAAAAAACACCATGGTCTTTCTTCTCAGTGCCTGATAAGGCAGAATGAATTGTTTGTGTAAATAATAAATATTTTTCCAATACATATATACAATTATGACAGACAAAAATAAAGCATGGCCCTTATTCCCAGGAGGCTGTAAAGTCACCAACCAAGGCAGTGGTTGGTGACCGAAGGTGGAGGGTGCTAAGAATCCCCTGATTGCAGACCCAGGCTGCCATTTGATGACAACTTTTTATTTAGGTACTTACAGCTGCAGATCACTTTCAAGTGAAGGAAGATTGCAAGAATTAGAATAAGAACTGTCTTATATTAAATGGGACATTATTGGACTTTGTGAAGTTAGAAGAAAAGGGGAAGAGACAATTGATTTAAAAAGTGGACATATATTCTATTATAAAGGTACAAATATTGGAAATACAAGTGGAGTAGGATTCATTATAAATAAAAAGTGGAAGAACAATATTGTGGAGATTTATAGTGTATCAGACAGAGTGGCAAGATTAGTTATACAACTTAATAGCAAGATAATTCAGCTTTATGCCCCAACAAGTTCTCATAGTGATGAAGTAGTAGAAGATTTTAATATGGATTTTTACAAAAGGCTTTTGATCAAAGTAAATAACATTTTAAAATTGTTATGGGAGACTTTAATGCTATAATTAGTAAACAAATAAAAGATGAAAGTGCTGTAGGTAATTTTGGTTATGGTAATAGAAATGAGAGAGGACATAAACTTGTGGAGTTTGCAGAAAAAGAAAAACTTTATATTATGAATTCTTTTTTTTTTGAGAAAAAAATGTTAAAAGAAAATGGACATGGAAGCATCCAAATGAAGGTACAGCAGAATTGGATTATATTTGGACTAACAGGAAATAAATATTTCAAGATTGTAATGTTCTTAATAGATTTAACACAGGAAGTGATCATCGATTAGTAAGGTGCAAAATACGTGTTAATGTAAAACTAGAAAGACAAAAATTGTTAAGAAAAACAATATTTACAGTTGATATTCCTAATCTTCAGAAACATTCTAATAAATTTAAATTAGAACTTACAAATCTGTTTCAATTATTAGTATATTTTGAACATGATTCAGATTTGAGTGAAATTAATATGAAAATAACTGATACACTTTTAAAAACTGCAACAAAGATAGCTGGTAGAAAAAAACAGCAATTGACCAATAAAATTTCTACTGAGACTAGAGAATTTATGAAGAAAAGAAGAAATATGAAGATATACAAAAATGATGCATTAAAAAGAATTGAATATCTCGAATTTTGTAAAATGGTGGAAAAAGAGTTGAAAATGATATAAGAAAGTATAATTGTGAACTAGCAAGAAAAGCTGTAGAAGAAAATAAAAGTCTTAAGAATGTAAAACAACATTTTGGTATTGGTAGGAAATTTATATCTGAAATAAAAAAAAAAAGATGGAATTATTACTAAAAAGAGAGATGACATCATGAAATTGGTAACAAATTTTTATCAAGAATTATATAGTAATAAAGAACAAGTACCTCCTATATCTATTACATCTTCCAAATGGCCCAGAATTTTAACTGAAGAAGTGAGAAATGCAATTAAATGTATGAAGAAAGGAAAGGCTCCAGGTAACGATGGAATTATAATTGATATATTAAAAGAAGCAGGTGAAAAAACTGAAAAAAATTTAGCAAAGTTATATACCAAATGTCTAAATGATAAAGATGTACCGGATGATTCGAAGAATGCAGTAATAATATTAATATTTAAAAAAGGTGATAAAGAAGATATTAGAAATTACAGACCTATCAGCCTTTTATCAATTTTATATAAAATTTTTACCAAGATAATTACAACTCGTCTACAGAGAACATTGGACTTCCACCAACCAAGAGAACAAGCTGAATTTAAAAGTGGTTTTAATACAGTAGATCATATTCAGGTACTGAGAGAAGTTATAGAAAGGACAAATGAATATGAGTTGTCATTATGTTTTGGATTTGTAGATTATGAAAAGGCATTTGAGTCTATAAACATTTCTTCAGTGATTAAAGCATTGGATCATCAAGGTATAGATCCAGGATATTGTCATATTTTAAGGAATATTTATAAAAATGCAACAGCAACAATTAGATTACATAATGATACTAGGAAAGTCAACATTGAGAAAGGTGTAAGACAAGGTGACTCCATATCTCCAAAACTTTTTACAGCAGTGCTGCAAGAAGTATTTTGTGGATTAATATGGGAAACTAAAGGAGTGAAAGTAAATGGAGATTATTTAAGTCATTTATATTTCACAGATGATGTAGTTGTTTTTGAAAATAATGCTTCAAAGCTGCAGGAAATGTTGCAGGAGTTATCAGATGAAAGTAGAAAAGTAGGACTTAAGATAAATGTTAAAAGACTAAAGTAATGTTTAATCAATTTGCTCAAAATATGAAAATAAAGATTGATTATGATGAATTAGAAGAGGTTCACAGTTACAAATACCTTGGTCAGATTATTAATACAGATGGAAACATAATGGAGGAAATTAATCATAGAATTAAAATTGGTTGGAGTGCTTTTGGTAGAAATAACTTTATACTAAAAGGAAATATGTCTATGTGTTTGAAAAGGAAGGTTTTTAACAAATGTGTTTTACCAGTTCTTACTTATGGATCTGATACTTGGAGACTCAATGTAAGAGCAATACAGAGACTTCAGACCACTCCAAGAAGTATGGCAAGATGCATGTTGGGGTTAACAAGAAGAGATTGAAAATGCAATGTATGGGTAAGAGAACAAACAGGTGTTACTGACCTCATTGAAAAAAGATTGAAGTGGAGTTGGGCTGGACATATTGCTAGAAGAGATAATAACAGATGGATAATTGAATTTTAAACTGGATTCCAAGAGATTGTAAAAGACCCAGAAAGAGACCACCTGGGAAATGGATGGATGAAATAAGAAATTGTGCAGGGGTGATGTGGAGAAGAGAAGCTAAAGATCGGAGAAGATGGATTAAACTTGGAAAGACCTTCATCCTGCAGTGGATTGATAATGGTTGATAATGATATATATATGATATATATACATAGATACACACATATATCTTCCGATCTGATGAATTGGATATATATATATATATATATATATATATATATCCAATTCATCAGCTATTTATTCTCATATAAAATTAACAAATCATAATATCAATTTTGAAAAAAACAAATATTTTAGCAAAAATTGAACAATATGACCAGAGATTGCTAAGAGAAACTATAGAGATTTTTAAAAGACCCAAGAGAATAAATGAAAGGTGTGAATTAAAGAAGATTAACAACTTTTGGAAGAAGTTATTGGAAGAGAAAATAAATTTTAAAACTTCTCAACCAATAGAATTTAAATATGAGGAGAAAGAAAACGATAAAAACGATTTTAAATCTCACGTGCATTCTTATGATTTGAGAAAGAGTACGCTCTGAGGAAGGTACTTGATATTGTACTGAAACGTCAGCATTTAGCTTTTTCACTACACAGAATATCCCGCAAATAGTAATAATAATATGACACATATATATATATATATATATAGTGTAATAATGGTTTATAAATATTTATTAAAACTAGTCAAGACTTAGACAATCCCCATATTCCCATATCAATAACAATCAACAATTTCAACCTGTTCTTAAAAGGAAGTTGCCTTTACAACAGGTTGAGATTGTTGATTGTTATTGATATTGGGATTGTCTACATCCTGAGTGCTTTTAATAATTATATATATATATACATGTGTATATGTGTTATAATCATATAATGAAGTGATATAGCATCTACCTGCTATTTTTATTTACATGATCTGGTTTCAGTTGATGTGTCTGCATCAATATCTTTTGGTATTTTTTTGTACTTATTCAATAGACTCAAATAGTAAAGTACTATAAAAAAACTATCTTTTAACTATTTTTGTTTTTGATTTTATCAATAAGAACTAAGACTTAAATCTGTAACTGATGCACTATGTTATCTGGCAGTTGTATTGCATTTTTTATATTATTAAAGCTAATACTCTGAAATTTTTTTTTTAAAAAAAAAACAACTTTAAACATTTCAACCCAAGCCAATTTGCTTGCATAGTTAGTTATATAGATCTGAGATCATATTCTAATTTGCATGCTCTTTGAAAACACATGAGAATAGCACATGACATTGTTGTTGGGATTAATCTTTATAATCAAAAGGTTAAAGAAACCTACAGTTGTCACAACACTGACATTTTAACAAATATACACAACTGCATCTTGGTCATTTTGTGTTCCAAGTCGAAGATACTTTTTTTTTTAATTTCAAGTATTTATAAGCATTAATATAAAAAGTAAAAGATCACTGCTATGTAAGTAAATAAATTTATTCCAATTTTAAAATCTACTTTTCACTGACGAAAACAAAAACCTGTATGAGAATGGCAATATTTTTTTTAACATTATATTATACGGTGTCTAATGAGTAATAAAACTTATAGTAGATAGTTCTAAAGCAAAGTAAGGAAAACTGCTTTTGCAGTTCTAGACTAGATAAAACTTGAAAATATTTTACAGGATTTATCGACAAATTGTTTTGTTAGAAAGTATTTCTCATAGATAACTAAAATAATCAGCCAACATTGATTGGTAAATAAGCAATAAATAATTTATACACTCCCATACAATATTTTGGAATTAACTAAGTAATGTATTGGGTTTCGAACTTCTTCTGTAAAAGAAAGTTAGTGAGGAATACTATTTCTCTAGTGTAACTTCTATTTAAAGAGGCTATTTTACTTACACACACACGTACATATATATCTAATGGGAAAAATACATTGTTCAATAGATTTGTTAACAAAGGACGGTGAGAGCTTTTATTGTTTCTTTTTCTTGTTTTAAAATCTTTTTAAAAGTATCTATGGTAACTATTTTCTGACTAGTAATTGTTTATTTCCCAAGCTTGCTTGAAAACGTTAAACTATTCTACTTGAAAAAAATTTCAACTATCAATTTTATTCAAACCTCATATCATGACCATTTTATGCTGATTCTTTAAAAGTTGCACAACATATTTCTTTTATATATACATTTAGATAACAATATATTTATTTAATCTCACTTTATAAAAAAAAACGACAGTAAAACATTTAATTGAATGATTATACTTTATGGCAATATTTTAATCGAGGATTGTTCAGATTAATGGAGTAGCACAAATGCAGAGCAAAAGTTTAACAAACAATTCTCACCGGAGTAATAAAAATTAAATAAAGATGAAAGCAAAAGCAGAACAATTAGCCATATGATGATCATTAGTAGTAATAATAGTAGTAGCAATATATATAAAGCACTCCACACCTAAACAATACCAATATCACTAACAATCAAATATCTGAATCTGTTGTCAAGGCAATTTCCTATTTAACAATAAAGATGGATAATTACCTTTATTTATAGTCTAATATGTTTATAAGGACATTAAATTTTTGAAACTAAACTAAAAAGAGTAAGATTATTCATTAAACAGGCAAATATAACTGTTCTGAAAGCAGACTAACAAAGATTCAGTTATAACTTGTAAACTTCGCTGGAACTGTATATTACTTAGATAATAAAGCTAATAAAGCTCAAGACTAGATTGGTTTATAAATGTAAACACAAGAAAGCAGCTTATACCAAACAATATTAATATAAATATCAATTAACAATCTCAATGTATTATTAAGGTAAGCTTCTTTTTGCAATAAAGATGAAAACCCAACTTCATTTATGGTCTAATAAGTTAATATTGATATTATAAATGCTGGACTATTACCATCATTTAGTTTTATTATTTATGGTATTAGAAAAATTCAAACGTCATTTAAATTTATAAAACACAATCAACTGCAAGTAGTAATATATAGGTTAGTATATAATACAGTATTTCTACTGATATTATTCTCCTCTCTTCTATAAATGTTGGCTACCGTGGTGACACTATTAGCAATGGAAAAAATAAGTGATTGTGGGTATTAAATTTAGAATGATTCTCTAATCATTAGGTTATTCTTTCATTTTGGGAAAATAGCCTAATTTGATAGAGCATCATCTTAAACGCAGTTATCATGAGTTTAAAGGTCACAGATTCAACTCCCATGATTTATTCATAATGGTCAGGCCAGAAATCCTTGATGAAGTCAGAAAAATAATATTACTTATAGTGTGCTATTTACTAACTTGCATATCATTAGTAATACTTGAATATCAAATAAAATTTGATTTTTAAAAAAAAATATTTAATAAACTAAATTCTGGAAATAATTTAATATATAGTTAAAAGAAAATGCCAACATATAAACTTTTAGACAAACATATTATAAATTTATTCACTAACTATTTCATATAGAGCATTCAACTTAATTTAGTCCAATTGTTGGTATTTACATATTAGACATGCTGCTCATGTTTGCAACAGCAGAATACCATAACATTTTCCAGGGTGTGTGGGGAAAGGAGGGTGTTTGCAATGACAATGATGTAGTTATGACTTTTTAATATAGTATTCTACCATCATCAACACTTCTCCCACACTGGAGAAAGGTATGCCATTCTGCCATCACAGCAGGTCTACTAAATACTATTTATTGAAATTGTTATTTTCAGTGCATAAGTCATTGCAGTGGTAAAACATCATATAACTTTAAAAAACATCTATTGAATATTTTACTATTCACTTTTCAAATTCCAGCTTGCAAACTTGTAATAAAAGTGTTCATTTGTAAGGTCTATAATTTATATAAAATTTATACAGATTATTAAAACAGGCAAAACTCTCTTATATATATATATATATATATATATATATATATATATATATATATATATATATATATATATATATATATATATATATATATATATATATATATATATATATATGCAATCCAGAGTAATCAATGGATTCTAGAAGGCTTGTGCATAAAATCCCCATCTAGTGCCTACTCATCCAATATCCACAGACTAGTTTCTGGTTCATGGCCTTCACCAGTGAAGAGCCTTGGATCGGAGAGCACTGCACTTAGATGTTAGGATCCAATGCAACCCTCCAGCAGCCACCTTTTATCTCTATTTAACTACAAAACAATAAGTCTCAAACTGAAAACTATAATATTTTCAATTCAAGCTCATTAGCTTATATATTCATATAGGTCTGATCTCAGTTCAGTACCTATACATTTTGGTGGCTTTGGTTCTTTAGTAACCACAGCCACCACTATCCTATTAAGCATGATTGGTTTTAAGCCAATCACCATTTCTTATGCTTGCTTATAACTATTATTAAAACAAGCAAAACTCTCTATATGTATTGCCACTTTGTGCAAGATAGAATAATCAATGGTGATCATGTGATGTTTATTGGATTAAAACCAATTCTGCCTAATAGGATAATGTTGGCTATGGTTATTAAAGAACCAAAGTCACCAAAATGTATGGATACTGAACTGAGTCCAGACCTATATGACTATGAGCTTGGATTGAAAATATTATAGTGTTTTCAATTTGAGACTCATGGTTCTGTAGTTAAGTAGAGGTAAAAGGTGGTTGTTGGAGAATTACATTGAATCCTACCATCTAGGTGCAGTGCTCTCAGATCCAAGGCTCCTCACTGACAAGGGTCACAAGCCAGAAAGTAGTCTGGGGATATTGGATGAATATACACTAAATTGGGATTTTATTCACAAGCCTTCTGGCATCCATTGATTACTCTGCATGCATATAGATTTTCTTTATGTTTGCTTAATTTATAGCCCATTTCCCATCGTATATAATATTTTTTCAATATTCACACACAGTAATATGTGAGGGTGTGTGTGTACAATTGTACATTAGTTTAAGTTAAATGTATCTCATTTGAAAATAAAAGTTAAATGCATGATCAATTAATCAAATAAATGTTAATATATTGCATACAATGGGAAAAGGATAGGTAATGGAAAGAAAACCTTGCAGGAGGAAAGGAGGATGCCTTATTTCCGTATCTATAGGTATAATCGGCTGATATGCTGAACATCTTTAGAGTCTATTCATGTCTAAATGTGTTAAATAGAAAATAGAAACAGTAGCATGGAAAACAACTCGGCAGCAAGTGAAATATGAGGAAGTGATGAGCTAATGAATGATAATTAAAAATTTAAAAGTAGGATCAAATCTGCTAAAAACTCAAAAGTGTGTCCCAGGTGTGAAAATAGAAATATAAGCAAGGAATGGAACATTGTTTAACATTCTGATTACAATTCTGATTCTGTTATATTCTGCTTATAATCTGCTGATTATTCTGCTTTGTTTATAGAGGAGACTTTAAATTTTTGATTTTTTATGTGATCCATAAGATTACTAATTAAAATAGATATGTTTAAAGTACCTGTCAACATGAACAAATAGTCAGGCATTGGCTTCTCAAGTTCCAACAGCATTACTGAAATCCATGTACATCCTGTGACCTCTATGTTAATCCTGAAGACCATGAATTTCTGTATTCATCTGCACAGAGAAATCCAAGAAACTACTATAATATTGCCAGTAAAAATGTGTTAAATATGTTGAACTGCTATTCTCAACTGTAACTTAATTATTAACAAGATTCTTCCACTAGTCTTAACTTAATAAAAAAATATACAATAATCTTATTTATGTCAAAATCTAATGGTCTTAATTATAAATATATGAAGAATGCCTGTATTTTAAATCTTGGTCTTAATTATTTAGAAATTCAAATTTATCTTTATTTTATTTATATATTAACTTGAATGATGGAGGGAGTAAATTTCATATAGTGTTAAAATGTGTTTACACTTCTCTCCTTCTGACATTCCAATGAATATCATGAGTTGAGAAGCAACTATGTTTAAAGTAATAAATTAAAGTAAATATCAATATGTATTTTGATTGATTTTGTGTTCTCCCCTCCCCCAATCATGTCAAGTAACATTATTTTTATTTTCTTAAATGATGTTATGAGAGTTATCAAACAATGTATTCAATTATGTAAATAAATCTATCTAACATGTTGCCCTATAAATATATAATCCAACCCAAGGGTTAAGGCCATTGTAAATGAAAGATGACTATGATGGAAAAATATACATTAATTTTGTTTATTTAAGAATCCCATCATATAAAGCTAATATTAATAATTTTTCTTATAACTCAAAAAATTTCCACATGTAAAGAAAACTAATATTAATGATTTTGCTTATAATAAAGAGTTTTATTAAGTGGAAATAATATTAATAATGTATATAAAGATCTATATTGTATTACTTCTGTGCACCTTGTAATATATATATATATATATATATATATATATATATATATATATATATATATATATAAATCCAACCATAATGTGCACCTTGTAATATATATATATAAATCCAACCATAATTAATTTATTAATATATGTAATAAATAATAGATCTCACTATCAGTCCACATTATAGGAGATTAATATCCCTCCTTGTTTAAATATGATATAATTAGATCTTAAAGTTTAAAGATTGTGCTGATTAATATTTTATTGTGAATGGGTTCTAGCTTAGAATAAAAATCATACATGGTTAAATAGGGATGCATGCTATCATATAAAATGAATTTTTATTTCTCGTTAGTTGATGGAAGGTTTAGTGAATGATATTTTGTTTTCTCTCTGCATTGTGTTCCTAGCATTATGTGTTGCATTGGTCTTATTAGATAATTTGCTATCTCCACATCCCACATGGTTCACTCATTTATATATGATCAGTGTGTCAAATGCCTGCAATACCCCTTCTTTAGTGCCTGGGTTCCTAATCACAGTATTAGTACCAGTATAGGTTCTGTATTGGAGCTGAAGACTCATCATGATTTTAAATACTAGATTTAGCAAATTTTATTTTCATTGGTATGCACCCTTAGTTAGAAGCAAAAGTACCCCTGCAGCCAGAAACATCCAGAGTTAATAGGGAACCCTCAAATCATTGAATCAATTTTTGTTTGTTTTCCAACCGTTGTCAGTACACACTTAACAAAGTATACATACTTGATTGTTACTTGACTATATATATATATATATATATATATATATATATATATATATATATATGTGTGTGTGTGTGTGTGTGTGTGTGTGTAACTTTATAAATAAATATTTGAAAATACAGTAAATTTACCAATGTCACATAAAATGGCAGGTTTGAAGTCCTTTTTATTTAGAAATGATAACCTTTGTAAATATGCATCAGATAAAACTAAAAATATTGAAATTTATTGTAATGAGTTGTTAAACATTGGATACAATTATGATTGTGTATATTATACTGTTAAAAATTTTACTTCTAAATATAAAAATATTAATAATAATGTTAATTTTTCTGATAAAAAGTTGTGGATATCAATACCATATATATCTAATCAACAGGTAAGTTTCATTAAGAAAATTTATAAAGGAATATGCGATATTGCATTTTATGCACCACCTACATTAAATAAATTAATAAACAATTCAAAAGATAAAACTTTATTGACAAATAAAAAATGTATCATTTACAAATGGACATGTAGGTGTGGTAGTGTATATATAGGTGGATTGAGGTGCACATTGGAAAAAAGAACAAAAGAGCATGTATTATTATTTAAAAGGGTTCAAAATACGAAACAAAATATTAAAAATAGTGATAATTTACCAGCTTCTGTTTTTTATGACCGTAATAAATTATGTATATATGGTTTTGATTTTGATTATAACAATGTAAAAATATTGGAAACTGAAAGAAATAATAATAAAAGAAAAATTAAAGAGGCGATGCAAACATTAAGATCACAGAATTATGGGAAAGTTGACATTAAATTATGGGAAAGTTGACATTTTATTCTGAACAGTACAAATTTATTTATATGTAAATTCCATTATTAATTTTTGATGTATAATACTAAATAAAAATTTCCCTCACTAATTCTCTTCAGTTTTTTTAGCTATTCCATTACCATTATTAGATAGTTTGATAATTAAAATATATTTACATTTTCCACTTTTGCACTTTAGCTGCACCCACTTGTTAGTAGAAAGGTTAATATTTAAAATATATTTATGTATTCCATTTGCAATTTTTGATGTATTTAATACCAAATAAAATATTTATTTGCTAATTTTCTTCCTTTCCCTAGTTGTCCTCTTGGTATTAATAAAAAGTTTGATAATTTTCTCCATTTCTCTAGATGTTATCTTGGCATTAATACTCTAATGGTCAGGACTAAGCATGTTTCAATTATTTATATTCAATATAAGTTACATGGATGTTACCTGACATTAAACACCATGAGATAGAATAATATATATATATATATATATATATATATATATATATATATATATATGTTAAAACGAAGATTTGCACGGGTTAAATATATAAAATACATATTTTGCGGGTTCATCCGTGTTAAAAACTTTTAATATCAATATACTGACGTTTCGACTTGGTCACACAAGCCATCCACAGAGTTATAAAAAGGTGGATGGCTTGTGTGACCAAGTCGAAACATCAGTATATTGATAGTAAAAGTTTTTAACACGGATGAACCCGCAAAATATGTATTTTATATATATATATTAAAACAATATTTTCTTGGATAGAATGATGATGACCATTACACAGTCCCTTTCTACAATATCTAGATAGATTATGGAAAACATAAGTCACTCCCAATAAATTAACATGAAATAAATATGCAAATGAGACAGTATTAGATATAAAAGGTTACCACATTATAGCAACAGTAGTTTACAACAATAGTTTAAAGACAAAACATATTTGTCTTTCAAAATATAACTTTCTTTCATTTTTTTCTCACTAAACCATTTCTCCAATTTTATATTACTATTTAGTTTTCATGCACAGAGTAAAACAATAATTTGTTTTATAAAGTTCTCAAGGTTTCTTTAATTAACTGTAAACCTTAAGCTTCATCACATTTATATTATTGGTACAGTTTAATAAATCAGTGCATTTTTCATACAACCAAACCCTGACCTCTAATACACTAAAAAATACAATTTTGCTTATAGCCAATCTCATGAATGTAAGATAATTATTTAACTCAAGACATTCCTAGCCTAATATGGGATAATTATAATAATGATAGCTCTAAGAAATCCTGATTCAATAAAACTCAGGTTTCTTCAGAGATAGATCTCCAAATCTATGAAACAAATTCTCAAATGACATCTCCCATATAAATACAGAAATATGTTAACTATTCAAAAATGAAAAAAACAACTGCATATGAACCCAATTGATACATTTAAATCCTTAATTTAAGTACACTTATCAATCATTATTTACACATGGACATTTTTCTTTTTCTTTTTGAAACTTTATCTTTTTTTTTTTCAGAATTGATACTTCCATTTAACAAATATTGCATTCTCCATTATTTTTTCTGTTTTAACTGACAATTTGAAAACAGACAAGAAATTCCTTTTTTTTTTTTTTTACAAAAAACTTTAGTTAACATGTATATCAAAGACACAATGCAAATTTTGAATTGAAAATACAGCTATAATATTTAACTGCAAATACTGTTTTTCTTTTTTTTTAACAAAACATTCACTTCATAAAGTTTGTTCAGATTAATATATTGAAATAAACTTAAAATGATTAGGATAAAGTCTAAACAACTTTTTTTTCTTTTTTCACAAACAACTTGCTTTGTTAAGATTAAATATATTAAAATAAAGTTAGTTTTAAATTGCTCTTTATGCAAAAAAGTAAAGCTTATTATTATTAGAAAATAATTATATGGCTGAGCACCTTCAGAGAACTAAAGTCTCCATATTCATTGCCTACTTTAAGCAAAGTTAACATATATGAGGATAAGGATTAAACATTTTTTTTAAAAAAAAAACAAGTTACAAGGCCCAAGTTTCATAGCTGTACATTTGATTTCTTCAAGACAGCATGAATTAATCAATTTATTTTTAAACAATATAATGTCAGATTCCAGGTGTTCAGAGTGTGTTTAGCAATTGGCAGCTTTTCTCTCTTTTACTCACTCAGCATGATGAAGATCTGATGTTTCTTGAATAAAAGAAGAATCTAGAATGACTGATATTAAAAAAATTCACTTTTACATAAATTTTACATATTCTGGCTTTTGAGTAACGTGATCCAGTTTTCCAACATGTTTAATATTGTTCTTGTTTTTAACAACTTTTTATTTTAATTATAAAACTTTTGAAAATACTTTACTTGATTAATTTGCAAAACACTTTAATTTCTGAATTTTGTCTTCTTTTTCAATTTATTACCTAATCAGGCTCAATCTTTTTTTAGTTGTTAAGTAACTCATTTTACAATTCTTTCTTTGATAAGCAAAAATTTTAATATATTTTATCAGTTTCTCTTAAATGTACATATTTTAAACCAATTATTAACCCTTGTATATTATTTCATGAGATAATTAATAATTTATTTTAACCGACATTTAATATTTTATTTTAAACAATTTGTTCTATTTTATTATTATTACATTATATAATAAGTATTTTAAAAAATAAAAAAAAATCATTGAAAGCTATCTCTCAACCATGTAAAGACCACATGGACAACACTGAAATGAATAAGACATTATTTATTTCAATAAAAAGATTGGAAATTAAAATATATTTACATTTTCCATTTTTGAACTCTAGCTGAACTCTCATGCTAGTAGAAAATTTGATAAATAAAATATATTTATGTATTATATTTGAAAGTTTTGATGTATGCAATACCAAATAAAATTTTTACTTAATAATCCACTCCATTTTAGTAGAATGTTTGATAATTAAAGTATATTTACATAATACTTATATGAAATAATTATTAACCATTGCATCATAAAATACATAACTTTTTTCAATATAATAAACAGTAATTTTAAATTAAATTATTTTATATTTCTAATGATAATATTTAAAATGTAACTAAAATCCTAATATGTTCATAAAAAATGCAAATTTGAAATTAAATATTTGATTCAAATGAAATTTAAACACTTTAAATATATTTATTCAATGAATTTTTACCTGGATTTTCAAAAGTAATATGTATTCAAATTCAAATTCAGTAATATTTATTTTGCTGCAACATGCCGTGTAAAATTTTACTTTAACACACGTTGAATATATATTTAAACTGAAATTCTAAAAGGTTATCAAATTCATTATTATAACTGTTCTAAATTATCATTATTCAAATAAGAAATTAAATATGTGGTTACATATGCAATTTGTTTAATTTAAATTATATTTACAAAATCAAATTTCACCTTGCTTTATCAAAAACTATACTTTTCATTTAAAAAAATGTTCCAACTCTGTAATCTTTCTATAAGTGCTGCCCTTTTTTTTGTTTTGTTTTTTTATGTTGTCATTCAAAAATGGTTATGATATAGTTTTTCCACACATTTTTATATTGCAAATTACATTTTTTTTTTTAAAACAATTAAAGCAAAAATTTATATGGCAGTAAAATTATATACATAAAGAGAAATAAAATTATTTTGCAATAATTTTTTAGTTATAAGGTCACTAACAAACAAACACACTTTCATATTTATTTATTAGTATAGAATATGTGTACTTTTAACAGATAATTAACCAACTGAAAAAAATTAGGAATAAGAAAAAGAAAATGGACATCATGTAAAAAATGTCACTTTCAAGAACATCACTATTATTATTTGTAATTGTAAGTGGAATTTTATTATTTAAAAAAAATTATTGCATCAATATATTCTTCTACAACAAGAAAAAGAAGCCTTACTGATTAAAAAACTTAATATAGAATATTTTTAATATATTTTGTTAGCCTGGAAACTAAAATGGAAATTAAACACCTAAACTACTTTTGAGATGAAACTATCTACCATAAGCTAGAACATTGATTTAATATCTTGTCACTAATTCACTTTTTAATAGAAAAAAATGGCTTAGAAATATTTAAAGTACAAAGTTAGTCATTGAGACACAACAAACCCAAAACAATCCATTTGACAAATCAAAATTTAAAAGTCGTTAATCCTATGCTAAATATTTGTAAAGGTCCCTACTATTGAAGTTCAGATGCATAGTCTTAAGGTGATAGCCTTAATATATATATATATATATATATATATATATATATATATATATATATATATATATATATATATATATATTATGTAATGAGTATGTGCTTAAATTAATAATAATTACAAACTTTAAATTGTCTTAAAAGATTTCTAGTTATAAGATCTTAATGCTAACTCGTTGTAAATCGAAAGATTTCGTGAACGTTAGTGTGAAATAGAAATTGTGGACTTAATCAGCGAAGTATTTAATAGCTTTATGCTCTCAAATCAAAATGCTTTAGATTTTTCTATATATTTAAAAAGTAGGTTGAAGATAAGAGTGGCTGCTCTTGTCTTTTAAAAGTCATTAATCTTGTGTTAAAGAATTGTAGAGGTTCCTACTATTGAAATTCAGGCACATAGTCTTAAGGTGATCGCCGTAATATATATTACTTACATAATGAGTATGCGCTTAACAAATTAATAATAATTACAAACATTATATATAAAGCTACACAAAAGTACACTATCATTATTATATTGCATTGTACAATTTAATGCAATTCCAGAATAGTATATTGGAAAACTAAAGATTTTTGAATTGATGTTTAACTCTATCATGTATCGTGCTGCAATATCAAACGATTCTGGAACTTGATCTTAAAATTATAAATGTGATATTTCTATTAAAACAAATTAGCTAAATTTTTACTTCAATAATTCAATGATCTTCACTATAAACACGAGTAAACAATGACTGTCCAATGTCCCACTGCAATTTAAATTTTCATCATAAGGCTGGATTTTGGTCTTTGCCTTTATAAATGAGACTTTTAATTCAATGTTAGAAATAATGTAGTTATGCATCTAGCATATCTATAAATAGATGTGTAGATAAAACGGATTGAAGTCTGATCTCTCTCTCTCTCTCTCTCTCTCTCTATATATATATATATATATTCAAAAAAATTGATTTTGGTTCAAAATTTTAAACTGATTTGAAATATTGGATTGTTAACTTGAATAATAAAAGGGAATTAGATGAAGCTTATAGGTGCATAACTTACAGCTCTAAGTGTGAAGCCCCATTGATAAAGTTAAATATCTGACTTGGTCTGAAAATGGAAATTTAAAATGCAAATATAAATGATTGCTCACTCAAGTTTAGAATATATGACGCTGGTATAGAAAACATCTTTTATTTTATGTATTTATATTATTAAAAAACACAAGGTTTCACAAATAAACATTTACAATTTTTAAATATTTTTAAGTATTAATATAATTATGTAATCAATTGCTGAGAAAGTCATGTGGCATTCAAGAATCAAAAAGCAGGTCAAAGCCATCAGTTATATCCATTTGACAGAATTGGATTTTTTGATCCTTAGCAAGGAATTGTTCCTGAAATTTCTAGATTGCAACTCATGTCTTTATCGTAATACTAAATCTTAATATTAACTTTAAGATAAAATCACTTTTCACAATCTGGATATAGCTACTGAATATGTCAATATTACTGCTATTTTTGCCAGAAATATATTAAACAATGTTATGAGCTAATTTATGGCATGAAATATGAAAGGCCATCGACTTTTTAACTATATCCTTATATATTGTTTAAATGTAAAAAAAAAATGAAAAACTTTGACTAAAATAAATCATGAATTTATTTATTCATAACTGCTGGGCATAGAAAAAGAGAGACGAAGTTGAGTTATTATATGTATTTATACATCATTTTTAAAAAAATGAGCAGCATATGTACTAAGATATAAATGAGTTTTACAGTTTATGTATAAGCTACAAATAATCCCTAGTTTACCAATTGATTACCGGTCATCATTAATATATTAATCTGACGTGATTGGTATCATTGTTGTGAGGGCAAATATTTTGACACTTGTAAATCAAGTTATAATATAGAAAAATACGGTCTTCTATAAATTTATAATAGCTTTTATGTAATAATTTAAATCTTTTTTTTCGATAATATGAAAAAATAGTACCCTCTATATCTTTATAATAGCTTTTATCTAATGATTTAAAAGAAAGTCTTTTTTTAAAAAAAAAATACATATAGCCTATCATTGTAAAGCGGAAAAATAAAATCGATTTTTTTATTTACTTATAACGGCAAATTAATGGAATTTCCTTCTGAATTATTTTCCTTATTTTAAAAGAAACAATGCAAAAGCTTAATGAAAAATATTTATCTTGCTTTTTGTTAATCACCATTAATTTGTTTCTGCTATAAATACTTGACTTTTAACTTTTTTTGTTTCAATTTTATTTTTGTATAGTAATAGCAACGATTACGTAAGGAATAAATGCCAGCAAATCCATCAAATTATTATTTTACCTTTGTGTCACCTTTTAAACATTTATACATTATTAAAAACTATAATAATAGACACAAATTTAGTTTAATTAAACTAATACTTTTTTGTTGTTGCAGTTGTATAGTATTTGGCTCATCAAACACACACGCGTTTGAATATATATATATATTGTTTTTATCATCGCCTCTCTCATATCACTTCCACTAATATTATAATCATTCACCAAGGCATAAATCGAGGCCGCCCTCTCTCATTATATAAGAAATTCCAACAATCTTGACACATCAGGTAAAATACAGGTATCAAACAAATGAATATCCATGCCAATATTGTCAATTCGATAACTTTCAAGAAATTACTCTTATGCAAAATAGAGATTGGTTTCTCTCCACTTTTAAAATCTTATAAAAGTAAAGAATCATTGTCTTGTATATATATATATGTTATAAGGGGCTTGAACTCAGACACTCACACTTCCTACAACTATGCCCTTCATTTTTTGCAAGTATACACGTGATCACATATATGAGAAAAAGATAAATGTTCTTCAATGTATATATTTCATGCTGAATCAACAACCATCAGTTAGTCCAGATCACCGTCTCCTACACACACACACACACACACACACACACACACACACACACATATATATATATATATTCAGTGCTCAGTTTATATTAAGATAGAAAATCTTCAAACTTTAATGGACAAGCTTCAAACTTATTACCCCTCCAACTCTTCATCCATCCATATCATTGGAAATCTGATGATGAAACACTCAAAGTCCTTGTTGATGCCAATATTATTATCATACTCATGTTGATTTTAACTCACTTTGACCCTTCACATATTGGGAACTTAATGTGTCCATTTAAATACACAGAAGGGGGATGGACATAATATATGCAGAATATTATATATGTATAATTAAAGTAAATATACTAACAATTTGATATGATAAATACTTGCCTTCAAATGGGTTAAAAAACAGAAATAATCATGTGGATGTATCAGAGATATTTGTGCCACATGGTTATTGAATAGTTCACTTTGAAAGTATTTTTGATAATCATTTAAGTGAAAAGTCTTTCAAATAGTTGGCAATTTCATGTTTCATTACTTCAATGCAATTTGGGTTTTAGAATATTTCTAACATCCCTAAATAATCTTTGTTAATGGTGCATGTGGATATGATTTTAGTATTTGAAAAATCAGTGTGATAGCCAGTCTCCCTCTTTCTTTCTCTCTATATAGTTTTAATCAATGGTTCATTCATGTCAGTTGTTTGATTCAACTCTTTCACTGTGCAAACTTATTTGGTAACTTCTAGATACTATTTGGGTTATTATTTTCAATGTTTTATTTTAACAAACATATCTTTATTTTTTATTATATAAGGTAACAATTTTAAAATTATCTCTTAGCAAAATTTAAATAGAAAATGAACTCATGCAAGTACAGAGTCTATTTTGAGAACGAAATAAATGTGTATAAATACCAAGACCTAGTCTTTTGTTTTGGTTTCTGTACAGTAGTAATATCTAGAGACTTTTTTAAAAAATTAATAAATCAATATATATTTTAATTTCTATTTTTATCATCAAATGAAAGCAAAGCCAACAAACAAATGCTGCAGAAAAGCCATAAGTAAGCCTCACTAGACCTTCTTGCATTACTATTTAACAATTTCTTGAAATAGAACATATATCAAGCAGAAATTACATAATGATGAATGAACTGTCATTTAACAAATAAACATAAATTTCCACTAAGATGTATCAATATAGATACACATTTGCAAATATAAAAACCAATATTTTAAAACCCTCAATATATATTTTGTACTTAAATTCATATATAATGAGAGGAAATATGTTTGTGAGTAATAAAGATCCCTTGTGATTATGCAGTGTTTTTATGAGACATTTATTTGTTGGTTGTTGATATTTATGAATATTATATAAAAATGCATGTTTAATTGTGTATATATACCCATGAACTTTTACTAAATAAATCTATAAATCTGGAAAGGTTCAAAAACATAATGGAAAGAAGAGTTAATTTTATGATCTATTGAATGTTTATGCAAAGTAATTATGATTTTTCAAAAGTTAAAAAAATAAAATATATTAAAAATCCGGAGATTTTAAAGCAAGTTAATTGGCTAACTTACTCATGTGTAAATTTTAATTGGAATAATATATCATTTTTAACTAAATCAATAAACATATACTGATAAGAATGCAATGTTTAAAATAAATAAAATTGTAAAATTATTGGAGATATAAATATGATGTCAAATCTTATAATATTCTTTGAACAATGTTTTTTTTTTGATAAAAGACTTCATAGTTTTGAAACATGATTTTTATGAAGACATTTAGCATAATATCTAGAAATTATGTATATTTAATATTGAGGGCTGATGCTATATCCAATATGGAACTCTTGCATTAGAAAAGTATATAAATTTTCATCTCACACAAATGTAAATCATTAATAAACCTGCCATGAGTTTTATGATATTTTATATTTAATTATAGTAATAATATACACATAATCATTCTAATATTGGTTTACAATATGCATATATATTAACAATTGAAAAAGTGCTAAAAGTTTATAAAATAATTATTATGATTAAGTTAACCCTACCAATTTCACTATTTCTGATGTTTTTTTTTTGTCTCATGTGTCAACATAAAATACATGGTAAAATGCTTATTACTCATCAGAAAATTTAGAAAATTGACTTTTTTTGATAAATATTCTTGTTTACTACTGAAATAAATTTTAAATTTTCACATTTTGTTTCTGCAAATATTAAAAAATGAGGATGTAATGAAAACAAAGACTTTATATGTCATCGTTTCTAGAAAAATTGTTTTCAGTGTATGTCAATGTAAAATATATGATAAAATGATTATTACTTTTCACAAAATAACAAATTTGACTTCCTTTGATAGATATTCTTGTTTACTACTGAAATAAGTTTTAAATGTTCACATTTTGTTTCTGTAAATATTAAAAAAATTAGACCATAATCAAAACAAAGATGTTATATGTCATTGTTTTTAAAAAGATTATTTTCAGTTTATAAAATCAACAAAATCTTTTTTGTTTCTGAATATTTTTAAAAGATTGAATAAACAAATATTTATTTCTCTAATATCTAACAAATTAGGTTTTAAAAGTTTAAATTTTTTAAATATTTATTGCAAAATTGTGATTATTTTTTTCCTCATAAATATAAGTAGATTGTTTACATCATAGCAAGTTGCCAAATTTGCTTTAGGCCATATTTATGTTAGCAGCCAATATAACACTATATTTTTGAACATAAAGTATATCAAGTCAAAATAAGTTATTAATAATTTATATTTGTTGATATCTAATAAATATATGGTAAATTATTTTTAAAAAAATATCTAAAACCATAATGAATACACAAATAAACATGTTTTTGCATCATTGAAAATTTTAATGTCATAAAATACTGAACATTTTACAACCTTGGCAACACATAATGGCTGATCATGTCAGGGTAGAGCTTATGTCTATTGTTAGAGTGAAAATTTTGAATTTCATGCTTTTTTTTGCAGAAATTTCAGGCAAAAAATTTATTACAATAAAATATACTGTTTTACACACATTTTCATGTGTGATACTTATAGAAAAATTCACCAGGAGGCAAATTGGCCAAAATATGTTTCTCTGTTGTTTGAAGTATAAGTGGGTTAAGATTGGTCTCTATATTTTCTAAATTTATTTTATTTCTCTGCTGTATCTTTTGTGACATGTCAGTTCTGTAATGGCTTCAGGTGGATCAAACATTCAATGTTCATAAAAATCGTTATCCAGTGAACACAATATGTTTAATGCTTTTATGCATTATCTTCTAGTGGCAATTTATTTTAGTATTATAACCTTTAATTTAAATCATAATCAATAAATTGTATTTCATTTATAAAAATTATAATGTTACAAATAAAAATATCTAAAATGAAATTCAAAAATTTAGAAAAGTGTATAAAAACAATAACTTTACTCTTTGTGGATTTTTATTGAAATACTGCTAAAAATAAATACAAATTTTGGTTAATTGAACTTTACTTTTGAAATGTGAAAAAAAAATATTGTTTTGTCATAAAATTTATGAATTCTGTTTTAAAATTTAAAATTGCTATTATAATTATTTAGAATATTACAGCAGTTACATATTTTGGTAAGTGAAAATGTGTTATCACCAATAATAGTTTTATTTTTACTGTCATTACAAATTTTTTAACTATATATATTTAAAAATAAAACAGATTAGAAGAAAATTTAAGTGTAAACTCAAAATAATTTCTTTTAATAATTATTTTAAAAATAATCATGATACTGGTATGTTTGAAAATAAATAAAAATTATGTAAGCAAATTAAATAATATGTATAGGACTTAAGTCATGTAAAAAGAAAATGTTATATATTTTATTAAAGTAAAATATTTTGAATAAGTTTGGGTTTAGATATGTTTGTTAGTAGACAATATTTATGATTAATTAAAGAACTGGTTAAATTTAGAAATCAATTAATATTACTTTTTATATTGATATTTTGTTGTACAAATAAATATCAGTTACTAGTTAATGAAATTGTTTGTGTAATAATTTAAATCACTCTGCAGTTAAATACAGTTAGATTTTGTACCATTTTAATTTTCATTCATATTATTTACAGTTCATGGGCATACTTTGCATCATCTCTTGCTCAATTTTGATCACATTTTCTTCATTTTAGGTTTATTTTATAGGAAATTCAAAATTTAAAATTGTAGTCCCAAATAAGTCCACATATGGCAATATATTTTAAACAAAATATCTATTTTCATTGTTGCATATTGGTGTATATGCCAGCTTTTCCATCTAGAAATTGTGCCCCAGGCATTTCTAAATGACAAAGTCTGAAATCAAAACAAAATGTTTTACACATTTGTAATTGATTTTGAACATAAATAAATATATTTATTGCAATTTTTTACATTCATAATTAATATTTTACATTACATTATTGAAATATAAAGTTTGATTTGAAAATTTTTAAATTTTACAAGAAAAACAGGTGTAGAAAAATGACCACTCTCCAAGACAAGTGTTTGACAGCTACTAACTGTAATTTGCATATCAGGCATTTCTAAATGACAATGTCAGAAATCAAAACAAAACTTTTACACATTCATAATTGATTTTGAATGTAAATAAATATATCATAATTTTTTTACATTCATAATTAAGATTTTACATGACTTTATGGAAATATAAAGTTTGATTCGAAAAATTTTAAATTTTACAACAAAAATAAGTGTGGGAAAGTGACCACTTTTCAAGAAAAGTGAATAACATTGACCATTACAGATTTGAATAATGACACACAGATTGGTTGAAATATAATTCTTTTGTTTTACTACTGGCTATTTTAAAATGTTTTTCTTATATTTTTCTTCAGTTATTAACATTATATTTAATTTTTTGTTACATTTAAACCATTTGAATCTAAAATTGTTCAATTTTTAGAAACTGAATTCAAACATATCTTTGTATGTTAGATTAATATTTTATCAATAGAAAACAACTGGAAATGAAACTGACAAATAATATTTCTCAGATTTAAGTAATAGGCCAATACAAAAATTAGATAAAGGTTTTACAAATTAATGTTGACATCAAAAAGATTAATTCTGCCTATCTGTTCACTTTTACAATGACTGCAATACTCATGGAAACAGTAAACAGCAAACACTTAAATAAACTAAACAAACTATACAATTGCTTTTTGTTTGTTACTAATGACAAAGGAAGAACAATTTACATATTTTTTGCAAGTGTTCTCTGAAAAAGCTTACCAATCATTGGCATTGTCAGTTCATTTGTATTATTTTTTTTGTAGAACAATGACATATTCAGATTTATTTTGAATTACAAAATAAATATTTATTTTAGTTCCACTTTCAACAATCAAATGACCTGTAATTGGAAAATAGTACTACATGTAACTGTAATAAAGTAAACAATAGCTGAAAATAATATTCATGGCATCAAATAATGCATGTATTATGCTCAGAAACACTTAGTTAAATTTAAAGTGCATCACATAATGGAAGGTTATTCTTAACAGTTTTAGTCCTTGAACATTGTATGTTGTTATAGCATTGTGTAGCTAATAAGTAATTCTATCAACAATAAAAATAAATCAACATTCAATCTTGTGACTGAATTTGAAAGTCATCCACTATGAAACAGTCTAATTATATAGCCACTGTCAAATTTAGGGTAAGAATACAAACAATAATTATCTAAATGCACAAACATAGGTTCTACTCCATAAAAATAAAAGAATAAGTAAAATAATTATTTTGAAATACTAAAAACATTCAGATCATCATTAATGATCTGACCACTTAGTAACATTAATATATTGGCCAACTATAACTTAATTTTTTAATGAAATAATAAATAAAATGCAATATAGAACATGGTCTTTAAAGGATATCTCTTTTGCACTAATGATGATTATCATCATCTGGATGCCCTTAACTCTAAACATAAAGCCCTACTATATATAAATGTTATGCATAAATATAGTTTAGGAAGCAAGAACTCATAAACTATTACATTGAGCAAGAGATAGATAAATAAATAAATAAATAAATAAATAAATAAATAAATAAATAAATAAAGCAGTTTATTATAAATCACTTCAAATAATTTCTAGCTTTAGTCTGTTATAAGTAAATAGTTTTATCAGGATCATTTAAAAACATCCTAGAAGATTAAGCTGTCACACAATAAAGTCACACACACAACAATTTATAAAATAGAAATTGTATAGAATAAAAAATAAGCCTAAAAATACTTTAAAACAATTATTTAATAACTAATTGATTAACAATAAACAAAAAATGACATCATGGTATAGAATTTTAAACATTAATTTCATCTAAAAAATGTATTTTCATAAAATTATAATCAATCAGTTGATTCCAATTCATAAATTAACATTTAATTAATTAAGTTATTTCTTTAAAATAAGTAAGAGTTTTGAAAACATTTTCAAAATCAAAGATAACAATCTTTGATTTAGCATAATTAACTTTTTTTAGAAGGTAAAATGAAGGATAAAAGAAAAAAACATGTTTCCAAAAAAAAAAAAAATTACAAAAAATTAAATTTTCTAAAAACAATTTCATCATTTTGAAAATAAAATTGACTGGATTTAAAAGAAAATTTCTACAATTTAAAAATATTAATGAAAATATTTAAAATGATCAATTCTTGCAAAAATAAAAAATCTCTTTTTACCATACATGAAAATTTAGTAAGCACACATAAAATAGTTTTAACCATATATGATTTTTCTGTAATATTCTTCTTCCCAATTATAATTTTCAGTTTTCCTAGTAGTTTTGTTCTTGAAGGCTTTTACACATGTACACAGTTAATTTGTCCTTTTCCTGGTCTGCAGTAATTCCAGGTTAAAATAACAAATTTTATTGATTTCTTTCCACTAAAATTTCCAGGTAAGTCTATCATAGTCAGAGGTTTATGTTAATGGTTTAAGATGAGGTTTCAGATTAGTTTAGGTGGTAACTTCTGTACATTTTTATTCCAGTCATGGCAGATTATATAAATGAAGATATCTACCTTTTATCTGAATTTAGTATATTTTTTTCATTGTATAAACTATAGAATTCTAAAAGCTTGATTAAAATTTCTATTTTATGCAATATCTTGGTAAATACTTCTGCTTCTTTATTCTTTATCAACTGGATTAAGACTTGACAACTAGGTAAGGAATATATATTTCTTACCAGACACTTTGGTCTTTTGACCTATTCACATCTCCTTTAATTTTTAGAAGCATGTTGCCTACAAGACAATCACAATATGTCTCTTACATGATAATTTATATAAAAATAATTAGATAATTTTTATAAACACAATTGTTCAACCATTTCCCTCCTTAATCGTAGATATTTAAAAACAAGTTGGAACTTAAAATAACATTTTAAAATTATTGGCATCTTTTTTTCTAATTAAAAAATTCTCTTGCAAAAAAGATAAACAAGATAATCAGTTAATTCCTTGAATTTGATTTGTTTTGTATTGAAGAAGCAAAGAAAGAAAAAAACTCAGATTAATTAAAAATAAAATTTACCAAAATATTAAAATCCCATTTCTCTTTTTATAAAAAAATTAATTACTCTTAAACATAAAAGTTTATTTCTCTTTTAAAGTTAAAATTAATATCTATTAATAAATTTATAAAAAAAAATATTTTCTCTAGGTACACTTAAAAAAATTAATTGAAAAATCACTTAGAAACCAGTACTGTCTTCACTGGTGCTTCTAAGACCATTCAGAATGATTCACTTGACTGTCATCTACAAGTATATCATAAGGAGATAAGGGCAGAAATTTGTAAAGCTTTCTTTGAGGCTATGAAGGCTGATGTATATTTTGTATTTTTTTCTTTTATGTCTTTTATAATAAGTCTATAGAAACCTAGTATATAGATTTTTTTTAAAAAAATCAGCATATTTTAATTTTAAAAGTGAAAAAATCTGGTTTTAAATGTAATATGTAATGCTCAGCTGTGGATGAGATTATCATGAAATTTCATCAATAGAATATTAAGAGAGAGAACAAAAGAAATTATTTATATGATTTTATACTTTCATTTCAACAAAAAAAATTATTAACAATAAATAATTACATCCTGATAAAAGAAAAATAAATAAATAAATTGCACAATAACATGATTATATAATGTTCAGTTTGCCATCTGGCTAGATTATGTTATGAGAGCGCAATCGTTATACACTTATGTGGTTGGGTATAATGAAGAGTTTGTGTAGAATGTGAGAAATTAAGAACTTGTTTAATGGTATTAGCATTTTTAATATAAACATGAATTTTTTTTTTAAATTGCCTAATCTATAATGCTGGGTAGGTTGGAGTTGATAATCAGGAACAGGATAGAGCAGTTAAAGATCAGGTGTCATCAAAGACTTTACTGGAGGCAATAAGCTGGTCACGTTTCTTGATTTTTTTGGGCGTTTGATAAAACAATGATATGATTTGTGGCAGAGGTAATTCCATGAGAGTATTGCATTCTCTCTATTCTACCATTATTTACAATTTACATCACATATTATAATTAAAAAAATACATTTGACAATTATTAAAAAATAATGTCTACAATGTTTCTACTATCATGTGGAAAATAAAATAAAATATTCAACTAATTGAAGACCCATTGTAAAAAATATGTGTGAGAAAATTAAATATTATTTTCCCCATTACTTAAATAATTCTATACTAAATCCAAGAAATATGCTGCGAATGATCTAATCATTTTTAATGCAGCTATGTAGCCAACTGCTTACAATATATATATATATCAAAACTACCCCAAATCTAAAATTAAACCAGACCAGCATAAAAATAATATTAAAACTTAACCTAAGGTTTCACTGCTACAAGCAGACTTCTCAAGTGTAAAGAACTACAAAAAAAAACACACATTATATATACTATTAAAAACTACCCACAAATCCATTCACTTCCCATCCACACTTAATATTAAAAGAACTCTTAAATAAGTTAATTGCTTCAGAATAATAAATTTTCAATAATAAAGACTCTTTAATTCTTCTTTTGATTTCATTTCTCGCAAAGAAGACAACCTTAGCTTCATCAAAATCAATAGTGTGGCCTGTATCTTTTTCATGGACATACAAAGCAGAACTAAGATATCTATTTTTAACTCTACTTTTATGAACCTTTATTCTTTCATTTAAACTCAAACTACTCTGACCTATGTAAACCTTCTTACAAAATAAACAAGGAATAAAATATACCACACCAGGAATAGTCTTTCTATCAAAAACTTCTTTTGTATTATTTAATAAATTATTCAATGTAACACCCCTTTTCCAAGCAATTTTCTTATTTCCAAACAATTTACTATTTCTACACACAATTTTATAAGAAGACAATTTAAATGGCAAAGAAATAAAATCATATTTTTCTTTAACCTTTACATCCTTACAAATATTACTATTAAATAAAATACTTTTAACAAATTTATCAGAGTATCCAACACTCAAATAATCTTTATAAAATTGATATTTCTGAAACAAAGCTACCCCACTAGAATTATTTAATTTAATATTCCTATGACAATAATTCCTTAAAGCAGCTACTTTATGAGATACAGACTGATAGCTATCAGGTTTAATTATAGATCTTAATTCTTTACTTTTAACTAAATGACTGCACAATAAACAATTAGTTTCTATATTTCTAATCACCAAAAGATCTAAAAATTTTAACTTACCAAAATCTAACCCCCCTCCTTCTAACACAAATTTTATAGAAGGATCAAAACAATTAAACTCATTTACAAATTCCTTCAATTTATCATTCTCAACTACAAATAAACAATCATTAACATATCTGACAAATAATTTTACATATAAACAATTCTTTTTAATAATAATTTCCTCTTCCATAAAACTAATATAAACTGAACATACTAAAGGAGAAATAATATAACCTATTATCCACCCTTCCTTAATCTTATAAAAATTACCTCTATAAGTAAAATACATAGAATCTTCCAATAACAAAAGCAAATCTTTAATTACCTTAATTTTATTTTTTGACAAAGAACTTTTCTTAATCAATACAGACAAAAGAACATCAATACTGCTTAACCTATTAACAGACTGATACATATTTTCAATATCTAAACTTCCAAATACCCAATTACTTTACATTTTAAAATTATTAATCTTATCAAAAGCCTCAAAAGAAGAAGAAACTGCGTACTGACCAAAATCAACAAATTGTTTTAAAAAATTATTCAAGAATCTAGAAATACCCTCTACAACACTACCTGTAAAATCAAAAATAAATCTTAAAGGAAAATCATCTTTATGAGTTTTAATATTCACAAACATCTTAGCTCATGTAAAATCATTAGGATAGCATTTTAAATAATCTACTCTATTAAAAATTTTTAAATTAACCATTTTCTTCATAATATCCATCAATTTTGTTTATATGTAAAATTATTTGTCAGATATGTTGATGATTGTTTATTTGTAGTTGAGAATGATAAATTGAAGGAATTTGTAAATGAGTTTAATTGTTTTGATCCTTCTATAAAATTTGTGTTAGAAGGAGGGGGGTTAGATTTTGGTAAGTTAAAATTTTTAGATCTTTTGGTGATTAGAAATATAGAAACTAATTGTTTATTGTGCAGTCATTTAGTTAAAAGTAAAGAATTAAGATCTGTAATTAAACCTGATAGCTATCAGTCTGTATCTCATAAAGTAGCTGCTTTAAGGAATTATTGTCATAGGAATATTAAATTAAATAATTCTAGTGGGGTAGCTTTGTTTCAGAAATATCAATTTTATAAAGATTATTTGAGTGTTGGATACTCTGATAAATTTGTTAAAAGTATTTTATTTAATAGTAATATTTGTAAGGATGTAAAGGTTAAAGAAAAATATGATTTTATTTCTTTGCCATTTAAATTGTCTTCTTATAAAATTGTGTGTAGAAATAGTAAATTGTTTGGAAATAAGAAAATTGCTTGGAAAAGGGGTGTTACATTGAATAATTTATTAAATAATACAAAAGAAGTTTTTGATAGAAAGACTATTCCTGGTGTGGTATATTTTATTCCTTGTTTATTTTGTAAGAAGGTTTACATAGGTCAGAGTAGTTTGAGTTTAAATGAAAGAATAAAGGTTCATAAAAGTAGAGTTAAAAATAGATATCTTAGTTCTGCTTTGTATGTCCATGAAAAAGATACAGGCCACACTATTGATTTTGATGAAGCTAAGGTTGTCTTCTTTGAGAGAAATGAAATCAAAAGAAGAATTAAAGAGTCTTTATTATTGAAAATTTATTATTCTGAAGCAATTAACTTATTTAAGAGTTCTTTTAATATTAAGGGTGGATGGGAAGTGAATGGATTTGTGGGTAGTTTTTAATAGTATATATAATGTGTGGTTTTTTTGTAGTTCTTTACACTTGAGAAGTCTGCTTGTAGCAGTGAAACCTTAGGTTGTGTTTTAATATTATTTTTATGCTGGTCTGGTTTAATTTTAGATTTGGGGTAGTTTTGATTTTATATTGACTAGTTTAGCTTTATGCTTGTAATGTTTATATATATATATATATATATATATATATATATATATATATATATATATATATATATATATATATATATATATATATATATATATATATATATATATATATATATATATAGATCAATTTATAAAGCAATTATTACCATTGTCACTTAAAGTATATATCACATATATTATGAAAGATTAGTTATTTTTTAAACATTATGAACTACATGATAGTTTGTTAGCTAAGGGATAAAAAGATTTATAATTGATATAAACTAAGTTTACTAAAATATATTGCTTCTTATATAATGTGAGTTGATTTGAATTCAAAACCTTTAGTTTTTTTTTAAATTTTAGATTATTACATTAAATAAGAGTGTACAGAGAATTCTAAATGCATACACATATTCCTTTTAGCTATTAATTGTAATTTCTCAATGATGAAAATAAACTGCAGAAAACCATCCAAAGATAATATCATTTTTCTATTACCTGATGTTTTTTTACTATTTAAGCTTAAAGTATATGGTTTTACATAAAAAGAAAACTGTTCTTGAAAGTATATATTTAGTAAAGTGTGAAATTCAAATGATATATTGCTGGTTTTATATTAATATTTTATTGATGGATCAGATAGTTTTTTTGCTAACAAATTATGTCTTTTATCTGTTTTTTTTTTTTGTTACTATTATGTGCTAATTTCTTTATTCTGTATTACCATTATGTTTGAAAATAAATTTAATTTTTCTTTGAGAATATTAAAGAAATTTATGTTTTCATGCTTTTTTTTCTGTACTTTTATATATAGTCATTACATCTTTTATTAAAATGTGTGTATCTTCAAATTATGATTTTGCACATCCATGGGTATTTTGTTTATGTTTACTTTGTTTTTATCTTTGTTGGTTTTATCTGTAATATTATTTGATAATCAGTTTAAAATTAGTAATATCAATATATATATATATATATATATATATATATATATATTAAAATGTTCCAAATGCAGGCGTTCTATGTTATGTCTTTTTTTTATTTGCATTATTTAAAAAAATAATATTCACTGTTTGTTAATATATCTGTATTTATAGATTCATATTTAAATTTTTTATCACTTTTTATTGTTTATATTTTCTATATATGCCCATTATATTTCATGTCTATATTTTTTATCACTTCACATTGCTATATTTATTATTTTTATATCAAAAGTAATGCAATACTTTTTTTATAAACCTTGGCTAATAAATTGTATCTATTATATTATTCCAAATGATATAAGATTGGTGGAATGTAATATAATATTTATCCATTTTTACTATAAATAGCAGCATAAAGTAGAGCAAATTTTAACTATTTATAAATTCTATCATGTCTATCCTAAGAAAGACATTTAAAATCTCATTCACTTATATAGAAAATAACTTCAGAAATGAAGTAAGTTTCACATATGTTGTAGTTCACTTGATTTTCTATTCTAGATTGTCTGATATTGAAATATTCTAGCCACTTATTATCTTACTTGATAGGCTATTTTAATTTATCTTATTAGTTTATACTTTTAATCATGTTACATTATTAAGTACTCAATATGTCTGTTGTATGCTTTAATTGTCTTATTAAATTCATGCATAATTTATGTTTTTGTTAAATTGCTTATGAATTCATAAAAAAAATTAAGCACTGGTTGTGAAGAGAGCTGCACTATGCTTTGTGCTACAAAATCCACAAATCTACCACTGCTCTAATTCATGTCAGGATTAGATTCTTTTTAAAATGTGTGTATATGCATTTGAACACAACTTATCAAATCCCATTCCGACTATGTCATAGAGAAAACAAAAATTATTTAAAAAAAAAAAACAACTAAAAACGAATACAACAAAAATTGATTAAATGCTGTTCAAAACAGGATTACTTATTAGAAAGATTATCTTATAATCAGTAAACATGTATAAGTTTCACATTTTTAATGTATATAACAAAAGAAACATTTTATGTTGCTTGATAATTCTCAATATTATTTATTACATTTATCATGTCCATATAATATGATTTTTTTGACTGTTTTATTTTAGAAAAATTGCAGAAATAGTAAAAATACTCTTTATATTATTATGAAAATTTACATACTTAAAGTTTTATTCATAATGTAATGAATTTCATCAGAGAATTCTAATTTATTAAATAAAAAAAAATAGCCAATGTCGAATCTAAAAAAATATTGAATTATCATAGGCTTAATTGGTACTAAGAATCCAGAGTTGTAGTAAAAACAATTACTGATTGATAAAGTTATTCTTGTTTAATTAAAGTAATCCACTACATTCTTCACATGAATTTTTCAAAAATACAAAACATTCCTAAAATAAACTGTATAATAAAAACAAGTTTTTTGCCCCCACCTTAATTAAAAGTTTTCATTATTATTTTAATTTAAAAATAATATTAGTGGAGAGATATTTATGGTAATTGTTCATGTGAAAAAATTTATTTTATTTAATAAAATATTTGAAGATCTAATAAAATTTCATGGATGGTGTCCATATTTGTTACTTACTTATATATATTTTTATCATTGTTCTTTAGTTATTTTGTAATTAAATGCTGAACAATTTTATATTAATTTATTTATATTTCTGAAATAAAACTATATTGTCATTCTCATTCATTTTTTTATTTTATTTTATTTGAAAATTATTTATGAATGTTAATTACAGTGTAATTTTATCATGCATTATGTTTGTTATTATCAAGATATTAAGTGATATTTTGTCTTATGACTTGTTTTGTGGTTCTTGTTTTAAGAACTAGCATAACAACGGTTGGGAATACTTAATGTGTTTATAGATTGGGTAAATCTCATGACTTACATACTGCTCATAAAATATAAATGTTGTATGTTGGAATAGATATGTAAGCAGTGATTTATAGATTAAATAACTCATTAACATGTTTTTTTTAGTATATACAATGAGAAATCAATGTATATGTTTTTCATATATATATAAACCTTTCCTAGCAGTTAATATTATAATAATTAAATAAGAACGGACCATCTTATTTTTTCCCCTATATTCATTTATAGTGGCCAATGTAAAGCATTTTAGAATGAAAATGTGAAGATCTTATATTGTTTACATTATTTCTTTTAAAACAATATTTTAACTATTGACATATAGTGATTTTTCCCAATTTACAGTCTGTCATATAAAAAAAAATGAAACAAAACATGCTTTTATTCCAAACTGTTTTAGATTAGCATATATAAATTAATATAGATAAAATGTTATATGTTCAAAAGACTGTATTTTGTGCATTAGATTGAAAGTATTTCATGTGCTCAATAAACCAGCACTCAGTTGTTAATCTAAATTAACTACTGAAAAAAGTTTATATTTACATATTTTTTTAAATTTCATCTAATATTGTCAGGCTGTAAATTGGAAAATTTTGCTAATGTCAATAGTTAAATTATAGTTTTAAAATAAATGATGTATCAATTAAATCTTTACACTTTTATTTCATATTATTTTAGATTGGCCTATATAAATGAATATAGATAAAAATTATAAGTTGGGATATTATTATCTTTTCAAAGTGTGCTTTGGATTGAGAGTATTTTACATGCTCAATAAACTAGTGTTGAGTTGTTAATGTAATTATTTTAATATTAATTGCTAGGAAAATATTATATATTTCATTATTTTATCTAATAATAACAGACTGTAAATTGAAAATTTTCACTAATTTCAATAGTTCAAATATAGTTTTAAAAGAAGTAATATAATCAATTTAAAATCTTCACACTTTCATTCCAAAGTACATTAGATTGGCCTATATAAATGAATATAAGTAAAAACATTAAGATAGCACATTCTTATCTTTTTAAAAGACTTTATCTTGTGTTTCAGATTAACAGTATTTCACATGTTCAATACACCAGTGTTGAGTTGTTAATATATATATATATATATATATATATATATATATATATATATATATATATATATATATATATATATATATATATATATATATCTTATTAAGTAACTATAAATGGATAACTCGACACATTAAATAATTCCATCTAATATATATATATATATATATATATATATATATATATATATATATATATGACAAAGCACACATAAAATCAACTCACTATCATTACACAATAAATACAAAGCAAACCATTATGTGATTTTCACAGTTTACTTTGGACTTGATATTTTTTTACTTAACTCCATTGCAATTTTTTGTAAACTTGGATAACTAATGGCTATGTATAAATGTTGTGGTTTTCAATGATGAAGGGTAATAGATAGAATTAAATAAAGTATTTAGATGAAACTACCATTAGTGTCTGTTGAATACTAATGATTATATTAAATTGTTTTAAAAGACTAATAAAACAAATGACAGATTTTAATTGAAATATGAAGGAAACAATATCATTTGAGCATTCACTTTATTTTTAGTCCACCTATTAGAATAAATTTTGTAGCTGCTCTGCAATATAATTTTCAATCATAAAAATGAAGTAATAGTTCAGAATGGTTTGAATATACCATGCAACCAGATTTTAATATTATTGAATATATTGAAAAGTTTGTTATCTAAATTGCCAACAAAATTAAATACAGATATAACTTTTTTATTTGATAACAATTGTTGTAAACTGTTGTGGAAAATTACATAGTTTACTGAATGTGTTATGTAGTACAGTACTAGGTAACAGACTATTATATTTGATAAGATTTTGATATGTATATCAAATATCAAATTACCTCAAATCTTAAGAAATTTGGAGCTGCACCCTGTGGGAATAAACATATTAGAGCCTCAAAGCAGCTAATTAAAAAAAATATCTTTTTGAACTATAGCTGAAAAGATAATAAATATTGAAACACAGACTAATATATATTTCTGACACATTACCAATAATGAAAAGATCTTAATCATTTATCTGATTATCTAAAAAATTTTGGTAAAAAGTACATTAAATGAGGATACTGTGGTGCAATGTCTTAATAACTAGAAAGTTATTATGGTGTAGTGACTGGCACATTTATCCCCATGCTCATGTCATAATTCTTAAATCTAGGTAATACTTGAAAATATTTTTAGACAGATAGTAGTTTCTAAGAAAACTAGATTTTTCTTTCAGATAGCTTTCCCACAACAATTATTTATAGCCAAATAAATATCAATTGGTGAACATTTAAATATTATTAACAAGATAGTTCTGAACAGTTGTATCTGTTGTAAATTGACGACTTAAGATAAAGTTTTCTGGTGTCACATAAATTTCCCAGCAAAAAAAAAAAAAAGTTTTAAAATTTTATCATTTATTAGATAGTAAAACAATTACATCGGTGTTGATTATCCTGGCTGAATTTTTTCTTCATTCATCGATTATAAAAATGACCATTGACCCTTTTTTTTTTTTATAATCACGTATTTTTTTATACTATATTAAAAAACTAGTAAGAGCAAAAGTTCATAGATTTTTTGTTTTTGAAGTCTCAACTTGCTCAATTTCCGTTTTCTTTTGATGTTTCATATCTAAATATCACATGCCAGCAATGTTTATACTATTAAACTGCATATAGCATACTAAAATAATATTTATTGAAGAGAACGAGAGATAAAGAAGTTTGACTGCAATATCCATCTGCTGTGACTTTTAAATATACATTTGACAAATATCGTCTTTGCATTCCCACAAACATACATGAATATACATAGTATAAAAATTAAACGATATTTAATTTTTAAACTGCACTTTAAAAAGTTATATTATGAATAAACTCATTTAAAATTTAAAATTTTTATTAGAAAAAAAAAATGTAATATTTTTTACCGAAATTATAATATCAGTTATTGCATTGATTATTTATTTATCGATTGTGAATTCAGTACGATGAAAATAATAAGAGTTTTACCTTAAAAACGAAATATCTTTTTGACTCGTGTTAAAATTAAATTGTTGCTAAGCAACAACTGAATGTTGTACATAACATTTATGCCCTGGAATGTTGACACTATAATTCGTTTCATATGATTGGTAAATGAATTTTAAAAGTTACCTAGACGATTGTTGCTGTAATGACAGTGTGTGCGTGTGCGAATTATTTAAAAAAAAAAAAAAAGTATAATAAGACGTCTATTATCTTAACTATCAGGGGCCAAGGCTGATTCGGAGAATTAAACTGTTCAGCTAAACGAACATATATGACAATAATCAGTTTATTTGAAACAATTTTTTAACACGCATGATTAAAACTTTCATACTTTGAAATATAAAAATAATTACGTTTATAAGCAAAATGTTTTGTAGAAACAGCATAAACTCATATATTCAATTGCAGTATATAATGTTTTCGTAAAATTAGAGAGCAAAACGCTTTTAAGCAACTTTAATATAAATATGCATTGAATTAAATAGATGAAATATAATTACCTCAAAATAAAAAATAAAAATAAAAACTTTTTTTTTTCTTTGTTTGTTTGGTAATAATATTAACTAGATCATCGATGAGCAAACACTTTATAGATTTTTTAACCAATGTATTTAATTACAATTTATGAAAGTTTATTGTTGTATTGTTTTATTCAGTAATAGTTAGTAGCAACTAGATATATATTTACTATTTAAAAATTGAATAAATAACTAAGTTAGTTATGAACTTACTATGTAAAAAGAAAAAAAAATCTTTATTTGATAATGTTAAATTGATTTTTAAAAATTCCAACTTCCTTTTGGAATTAAACCCAAGTAATGAGCCTGGACAATTTTTAACCTAATCACTATATCATGAGTATTATTAAATATATACTTAAGGTAGAAAAACAAATATTCGTAATTTACCTCGGGATATGTTTTAAAGTTTAGCAGTATAACAATAACTTAAAATCTGATTCAATTATGGTTAACATACTTCATAGAGAATTAATATAAAAATGTTTTTTTTTATGAAACAAATAGTTAAAAAAAAGCTGAATTATATAAAATTATAGATAATTGTCAGTTTAAAATTTTAGAGTAAGATAACATTTTATTGCATTATTCTAAGTAATAAACTAGGCAAAAAAATTTAAAACAATGTCTTCAAATCGAATGTCATTTAATGCTCTTTTCAGGGAGATTACATCTAATAAAAAATCTGTACACTTCCACTGTGGACAATCTTTATCCTTTGGGTTTTATCAGTTATTACTTTTTCCAGATTAAATATAGTATTGTCATATCTTTTTTTTAGCATAAATTATGTTAGATGTTTCTGAAAATAATTATTCATTTATGATTTATAATACACAATAATATCATATGCCAGGTTGAATGTGGCTGAGCTATGATTTTAAATATATCATCATCATCACCAACCATTATCAATCCACTGCAGGATAAAGGTCTCTCCAAGTTCAGTCCATCTTCTCCAATCTTTAGCTTCTCTTTTCCACATCACCCATGCACACTTTCTTCTTTTATCTATCCATCTCACATGTGATCTCTTTGTGAGTCTTTTACAATCTCTTGTAATCCAGTTTAAGATTTCAATTGTCCATCTATTAACATCTCTTCTAGCAATATTCCCAGCTCAACTCCATTTTAATCTTTTAATTTTTTCAATGAGATCGATAACACCTGTTTATTCTCTTAGCCATACATGTGTTTTCGATCTCTTCTTGTTACTCCTAACATGCATCTCTCCATATTTCTTTGAGTGGTCTGAAGTCTCTGTATTGCTCTTGTATTAAGTGGCCAAGTCTTATATCTATAAGTAAGAACTGGCAAAACACATTTATTAAAAACCTTTCTTTTCAAACACATCGACATATTTCCTTTTAGTACCAAGTTATTTCTACCAAAAGGACTCCAATAAAGTTTAATTCTATGATTAATTTCAACCATTACATTTCCATGTGTATTAATAATCTGATCAAGATATTTGTGGCTGTTAACTTCTTTTAACTCATCATAATAAATCTTTATTTTCATATCTTGAGAAAATCCATTTAACATTACTTTAGTCTTTTTAACATTTATTTTTTGTTCTACTTTTCTACTTTCATCTGATAACTCCTGCAACGTTTTCTGCAGTTCTAAAGCATTATTTGCAAAAAACAGCTACATCATCTGCAGAATCTAAATGATTTAAATAATCTCAATTTACTTTTCCTCCTTTAAATTCCCATTTTAATCCACAAAATAATTCTTGCAGCACTGCTATAAAAAAATTGGAGATATGGAGTCATCCTGTCTTAACCTTCTCAATGTTGACTTTCCTAGTATCATTATGTAATCTAATTGTTGCATTTTTATAAATATCATGGATCTATATCTTGATGATCCAATGCTTTAATCACTTAAAAAATATTTATAGAATAAAATGCCTTTTCAGAATGTAAAATTTCAGACCATAATGGCAACTCATATTCATTTGTCCTTTCTATAACATTTCTCAATACCTGGATATGATCTACTGTACTAAAACCACATTTACATCCAGCTTGTTCTCTTGGTTGGTGGAAATCCAATGTTCTTCGTAGACGAGTTATATATATATATATACCTGTTTGATTTCATTTCGCTAAATTCTTTATAGAGAGATGGTGTTTTATTCCTATATTATATAATGATCCTGAAACACATATAGAATTTACACATGAACTGAAAGTCTATTCTTTAAAATCCAGCTGTGGGATATAAAGTGGCCATTATAATGTTATGATAGTAAAATTAAAATCGATGTTTCTTTATAGATAATCCTCTTATAATATATAATTTTAGCATAGCTGCTGAATTTTGCTTATTGATATTAGATCTTAATATTTAATATAAAATATTTCCCATGTTTATTGGAAATGTAATATTCATTCCATGATTATTTTGGTGAAATAAAATTTGATTTAGAATGCAAGTTCTAAATGATCAATCATTGTTAAGCCATTACATTTTCATTTGTTTAGGAGGATAGATGATAAACTTTTAAGCTTCCATGAAACTTAATTTCTTTCTATAAAATTTTGTAAATATATATATATATATATATATATATATATATATATATATATATATATATATATATATATATATATATATATATATATATATATATATATTGTCATTTCTGTGATAAGATAAAGTCTCCTAAGTTTGAATTTTCTTCTATGACAGGTGAACATATATAAAAAAGTGAATATGCATTAAAAGAAAAAGAAGTCATATCCCTTTGTTTTTGTTAATAACAATTCATGAACTGTTTTTATCTACTTTCTTCATTTTTTAATACTCCTGGTTGTTATGGTTATGCATAATTTACTCATAATTTTATTTACAAAATTTTCTCAAGTAATTTATTATTGCTTTCTTTTTTTTAACATTATTTAAAACTAAAATCATTTATGCCCATATCAGATTTATATAAAATTGGAATTTCTTGTTTATTCCTAATATTCCTATCAAGATGGGTGTATTTATCTATTAATATGTATGTAGATAATGGGTACTGACTTCTGAATAAAGTAATGAGATATTTTAATATATATATATATATATATATATATATATATATATATAAATTTGAACTGTGTATGGGATTGTTATGACTTCTGTTATAATGAACTTATTTCAGTAGAAGGTTTAAATGATATATCAAGTGAATAAAAAATATTTTTATAATGTATACTTTGACTATATAAGAGATGATATACAATTGATGTTACTATATAAATATATATTTGGTTTCAAGTATAATGTATATACTTAACTTTAGATATAGTTAGAAATGATTTTAACACAGACTTAGAAGCTCCCTTCCGCTAGCCACTCCATTTTATACAACTGAGACACATAACCACATACATGTGAAAAAATAAATGATATCCGATATATATATCATGCAGAACCAGCAATCATCAGAGGTCTAGATCATCGTCCCTCACACACACACACACACACACATATATATATATATATATATATAATCAGTGCTCAGTTTATATTAAGATAGAAAATCTCCAAACATTAATTATATATAAGTTCTGTATTCCAAAATGATATGACATGTATTTTTTGGAATGAAAGACAACCATATTCTTTGTAGACAGTTTTATATCAAAATAAAATAAAAAATTCTGAATGTTTGTACACATGAGAATATTGGAAAAAATCTCAAGAAATTTGTTGATACAGCTGAGAAAATGTTGAATCAATGAAAACAAATGTTATTTATGTAGTGACTGAATTCTGACAACTTAAAAAAACAGATTGAAAAAAGAATAAAACACAAATCACTAACCAATCAAGTGATCAAACTAAAAAGAGATGAAGATGGCATTAAAATAAATTATTTCAGTCACAAAAATGCTAGAAGATCATATATGTTTATGTAAATGTTTATAATCACTATATATATATATATATATATATATATATCTTGTGTATGATTATTACTATGGCATTATGAGTTATCAAACTCATATTCTTACATATGAAATAATATAAAAATTAAAGAAGATTTTTAGATTGCACTTCAAAACCTGATCACTCATCAAGCCATTGATTTCAAACTTCTGCTACTGAATTCTACCCATGAATAAACCCGCTGTGGCAAAATTCAGTTGTGGTCATACTATATAAATTATTCTGAATAAATTGCAATGGTAGATTTGAAAATCTTACTAAATTTATATTTTAAACTGTAAGATTATATATATGTATATATATAGAGAGAGAGAAAGAGAGAAGACATTTGAACTCAGACTTTCAAATTCTTTACATCTCTTTACTCCATCTTATACAACTGATATATATGACCACTTTCATATGAAAAAGATATATGATCTCTAATGTAGGTATTTTATGCTGAGCCAACATTCATCAATTGGTCCAGGTCATCATCTCACATATATATATATATATATATATATATATATATATATATATATATATATATATATATATATATATATATATATATATATATATATATAATCAATGCTCATTTTATATTAAGATAACAAATCTTCAAATTTTAATGGAGTCATTAATATTCTTCATCTTCCAACTCTTCACACATTCTTAACATTTTGATAATGATATGGATGGCTGAAGAGATGGAGAATGATGAAGAATAAAGTCTCTCCATTAAAGTTTGAGGATTTGCTACCTTATTATAAACTGAGCACTGATTATATAGGTATGTGTGGGAGATGATGATTTGTACCAAATGATGAGTGCTGGTTCAGCACAAAATACATATGTTGAAGATCATTTATCTTTTTCACATGTACATGGTCATGTATAAGATGGTGTGGATAGATTTTGGGAGCCTTCTAGTATATATATTATATATATATATATATATATATATATATATATATATATATATATATATATATATATATATATATGAAATAAAACAAAAAAACACAAGTTAAAAAACTTGCTAATGCTTGTATTTATGATAACAGAACAGATGGTGTTCTACCAGAAACACCGTCAAGCGTAGTTTTCTGTTTACATAAACGTCAGAGTGAGTATTCACTATCTCTAACTTTAATTCCACTTTCAGATCATGATTTCAAGCTATTTGCTATCGTCAGTGAATGACAGGAATAAGAAACTAGATCTAAACACAAACTCTGAGCATTTATGAAACAGTTTTTATTCAGCTTGCAAGCGTGAATCTTTTAGACATGTTAATGTCCTCAAACTCACCATAGCAAGCCAGATAGCTACATGGGTCTGATCTCAGTTCAGCATCACCACATAGTAGAAGCCTCTGCAATATACATCATTGCAAGAAAGACCTCAAAGGTACATTTATGAAAAACAAAAAAACACAAGTTAAAAAACTTGCTAATGCTTATATTTATGATAACAGATGGCATTCTGTTATCATAAATACAAGCGTTAGCAAGTTTTTTAACTTGTGTTTTTTTTTGTTTTTCATAAATGTACCTTTGAGGTCTTTCTTGCAGTGATATATATTGCAGAGGCTTCTACTATGTGGTGATGCTGAACTGAGATCAGACCCATGTATCTATCTGGTTTGCTATGCTGAGTTTGAAGACATTAACGTATCTAAAAGATTCACGCTTGCAAGCTGAATAGAAACTGTTTCATAAATGCTCAGAGTTTGTGTTTAGATTTAGTTTCTTATTCCTGTCTTTCACTGATGATAGCAAATAGCTTGAAATCATGATCTGAAAGTGGAATTAAAGTTAGAGATAGTGAATACTCGCTCTGATGTTTATGTAAACAGAAAACTACGCTTGATGGTGTTTTTGGTAGAACACCATCTGTTATCATATATATATATATATATATATATATATATATATATATATATATATATATATATATATATATATTCCTGTTCAGTTACATATAATCTGAGTTATATACATGGTTATATTCTGATTAATAAAAATAATAATTCAATGTGGTTTTGTATTTGTTTTGAGTCACAACAATTTTGGCTTAATAAATGATTTTTGATATTTTTATATGTTTAATGGTGATTGTGACTAATACAGTTTATTAAATATAATGAATAATTTATAATATATGTAATATAATTTAACACTGTAAATGAAAAATAATTGAAGTCTTTTACAAGGGATTTCATAAGTAGTTTGAGCACTGAGTACCAGAAATGATAGGAAAGAGCTAGCACCTTTGTTTTCCATCTTTGGAGTCCATTATATTACCACTGTTTATAAAGCATTAACGCTATTTTTACACTAGTAATTTCTATTAATTAATTAGCTCAATCCAAATTTCAATTGTTGGAAAATGTTCTAATTTAATCAAATTATAACATTAGTTTTGTAAGTGTTTTGATATACTAACAAACTTGCACTTTTATTACTGTACATATGAATCCTGCTGCAGTGATTAATGAAATATTGTTACATATATTTACAGCACATTGTATCTAATACCAAATGCAAGAGCTTATTATTTGTAAAACTATTCCTATTGTTTTTGTAAGATGTTTAACAATGATTGTGAATATTATAGTCTAATAAATAATTAATAATGTATTTAATATCATCATAGATAGACAATATTCGAATGATTTATTGATCCAGATTTATAAATTTGATCACTAGATATAATGGAGAAGGCTGAGATCAATAGACCAGAGTTTGCAATATTTATCACTCCATTAAATCACACAGGTTACTATTAGAATATTTACTTTAATTTTTTAATACTTATACATGCAAATAAAAAAAAATATATTCAGGGGTAATAATTCGAGAAATATTTCTTTTTTGGTTATAATTTGGAATTTAAAGTTTTGTTTTCTGAGGTCCAATGCAGTGAGCATTACAACTATGATGTTTTTTTTTTCCAATGCGATATATTTTGATACCTGTGTGCATAACGATTTTTTTTTTTAAATTAATAGTTGTGGGGCTTCAATTTAACAGAGGACATTTTTAAAATTTATTTATTTGCGTTAAATGCGTTGATAGTTTTAATTTACAATAATAATAAATCCCTAATAAATAAAAATTATGGTTTATTATTTTTAATTCACTTATATCTATAAATGAACACACATTAAATATTTTCTTTAATCGCACTACTTTTAAAAAAAGTTCTTATTATATATGTCTTTCAAAAAATATTTTTATACATAAACTGATCAAATTTTCTTTGTATTATCAAATTTAATGCAATTAAAAAAGATTACTTTAAAAAAAAGAAGGAAAGAAATAAACTTATTAACATACATGTAATTAGTTTTTGCATTCTTGAAATGTTAATTTAATATTTTTTTAATCAGTCAAAACGTTTGATTCTTTTAAACACACTTATTTGTAATTAATGACGTCACAGATGCGAAACTCGAAAACTAAATGCCTTAATGGAATTCTAAACTATTTTACTTTTTGACATTTTTTTTTAAAAAAGAAAAAAAAAAAAACGGCTACAATTTTAAGTTTTATTATATACATTGAATTACAATAGTGACCTACGATCTGAAAAAAAAAAAGAATAATCACCAAATGGTTAATTTCCTAGGAAATCATTAAAAGTTCAAACACTGAACGTTATCAATGGATCTTGAGCTCCAGAAATTACCAGTGACTTTCTGCATCAAATCAATGCTTCACTTATGATATGGTGCATGCAGTAAACTACTAAATATCACATGATCATTTTTATGTGTACACAAGCTATTAAACAGGCAAAACTCTTACATAGAGTAGCACCACTCAGTGCAAACCAGAGTAATCAATGAATGCAGGAAGATAATAGGTGGCTGCTGGGCATTAGATCATAAAATGTAGGTGCAATGCTCTCAGATCAATGGCTCTTTACTGATGAAATCACAAGCTAGAAAATAAATAGGAAATATTAGATGAGTAGGTACTAGATGGAAATTTCATGCATAAACATTCTTGCATCCATTGATTACTCTGATCCGCATTAAGTGGCACTACTCTATGGAGAGTTTTGCCTCTATGTATAATGCATTCATAAAATTAAGCACATTCGTGAACTCCTGATTATAAAATTAAAAAAAGGAATATTTACACTTAATGAAGTAACAATTTTTATTAAGACTCAGAAATATATATAATAAAAGCTTAAATTCAGGAAGACAGAATTTTAAAAAAAAGGCTCAGTGTTCGTTTTGTAAGTAGACAATTTATATTTGTTTAATTTTGAGAATTAATTAATTCAAAGTAAGTCTGCAATCGTTTTTAATTTTTATTTTATAAATGATATGTACTGTTTGTAAGCCTTTCAGCTTGTTCTTTAGGAACAATTATTTTAAACAATGAAAATGCTAAAAAAAAAATGAAGTTATGTCTGATTAATTCAAAATTTAAAAGTTTTTATTTAGTTCAAAATATTAAAATTCTGGTGAAAACAAAACAGATTCAGAAATCTCATTAATGTAAACATTTAAATTATTTTATGGTTCATTATTATATTATAAAAAATAATAAATATTATTTATCTATACCATTCTGTACTTTATACAAAAATTGAATAATAACACAAAGACTGTATGAATACATTTGTGTTAAATTTAGCATCTTACAGTAAAATGTTGAACTACCCTGGCTGAAACCAATACACACAATTATCTAAAGTACTAAATAGAGAAATAATATATAAAAAACATATACCATATACATATAAACACATGCATTTAAACATGATGTATTTATTCTTCATGAAAGTTCAAGGAACTTAGTAAAAGACATGTTTTTTTAGGGTTAAAAGTTTTTAAAAGAAAATTCATTTTTTTTATTAATACTACTTATAAATTATCATTTGATTTAATACCCTCTCATAGTTTGGCACAGTTTGTATCTGGGATCAAGAGATTCCAGGATCAATTCTGGCTCACAGTTCTGGCAATCAAACTTCTTATGACCTCCTGTTCAATAAAGTGGTATGTGTTTTTTTACTTATATATATATATATATATATATATATATATATAAGTAAAAATATATATATATTGTGCTCTTAATATTTTTATATATATATATATATATTAAAACCAGTCAACACTTAGACAATCCCCATATCAATAACATTAAACAATATCAAACTGTTGTCATGGCCATCACCTTTTAACAACAGTTTGAAATTGTTGATTGTTATTGATATTGGGATTGTCTAAGTGTTGACTGGTTTTTAATGATTACTTACAAACCTATCTAGCTTTGAGCTTTATTATACTTATTATTTAAGTAATATATATATATTCATGCATGTGTGCTTTGAATATTAACAAATTGAAGTATCTATTCTAAAATTGAGCAATCGATTTGCACTAAGATTAAAAAATTATTTATTTTTTCCCAAAACATCCTAAACGCTTTTAAAAACTTTCATAATGACCGTACAGCAATATTTACACAGTAATTATTGACTAGTTGGATGGAAATGACATAAGATATGATCATGTTCTTATGATAAAATGTTCTTGAACAAATCAATTGGAGGATGTTTAGTAATTGCTTAACTGAACTTGGAAGTTATTATATAAAAATTTTAATTATAATTATTATTTATCTCTATAAATGTGTTGAAATGTAATATTTAACGAACTGATTAAATTTTTGCTTAATAAGAATTATGAAATAATGAATACAAATTTGTAGGCCAACCCTGCATTTTTCAATGGCAAATTACAAAAGGGAATAAAATTCCTATTGGGATTAATGACAAATATTTAATGTTTGTATTATGCTAGAACAATTAATTTTATTGTTAGATTTATTCACCATTAGGCTGGTTTAGAAATTTAAATATTTATTTTATCCTAAAGTTGTTAACATAATTAATGTTGTGACAATGAATAATTACTTTGAAATGCTTTTATTTGGTATACATGAATTTAAAATTTTCAATTAATAGATTTTGATCACTAAATATAATGAAATAATTGTTAGTGTACCATAAATTACAAATATATATATATATATATATATTTGTAATTTATGGTACACTATACATATTATATTGAGACATTATATATATATATATATATATATATATATATATATAATGGCTTGTCTCAAGTTAAAATCTATATTTCAGGATCATTAAAAAAAATTGATGAAGTATTTGTACATCCCAAAAAATCTTCAAAATATCATGATGTTTACAAAATACAATGCTAGGTCTTCTTTTTGTCAAATATTAGATAAATAAATATTTATGAGGGACAATACACATGCTCTAGAAATAATTATTTTACACAATAGATTATGTATTAGAAGAGAAAGAGGAAATGAATAAAGTATGCAAAATTAAAGTGTTTGATAATGAATAGAGAGAGTATGTAATAGTGATCATATTTTTTTATAATAAAAATGGTTAGCAATGTGATGAAAAATAGTAATAATAGTAAAAATGATAGTGAAAGATGTGGATGTAGAATGAATGATAAAAATAAGTTAGAAGAATATAAAATAAAAGCAGAAAAAAATTATAAAAGTTTGTTGGGGATGAATATAAGGACTGGTGCAGTGAAGAAGAAATAGGGTTTAAGGTGAGAATATTCAGAAGAATATAAGTAATAAAAAAGTGAGAGTTAGTAAAAGTGTAAAAGAGAGGGAAAATACATGCAGAGACTATAAGTGTGCTATTAAAAACAAAGGAAGTGAAAAACATATTTATGTTAAATAGAAAAAAAATAAGTTGGCTAAAACAGATAATTATAGAGACAGAATGAAATTAAATAGTAAATTGTTGGAGAATATTAATAAAAATGGAAGAGATGGGAGTAAAAAAATTTGGAAATATATTAAAAGAAGGAATGCAGAAGGAAGGGTAGTATTATGAGAGACAATCTTAAATAAGTATGTAATGGATATAGATAAGGTGTTAGATGTTAAGGACAGTGATAGCAAACACAAAGGCATATAATAATGGAAATATTAGGTTTACAAAAAATGAATTGAATGAGGCAGGGAAAAAATTAAAAAGTTCAAATGCAAGAAGTTTAGATAGATAGGCAACAGAGCTGGTTATGGATTTAGGAAGTAGGGCAAAATTAAACCCATTATCATGTTTTTGTAAGATAGCAAAGAAGAGAGAATTTCCAAATAGCTCAAATAATATAAGACTAAGGCTACTACTTAAAAAAAAAGTAAGGATTCTAGAGAGTTAAACAATTATAGACTGATAGTGGAACATCAGTGTTATATAAAGATTTGCATATACAGTGATTGAAAGGGTCACAAAGTGGTTTAAAGAAAATAATATAGTGGGAGAAATGTAATGAGATTTCCCATTGGATAGGCATATAGAAGAGAGTTTATTTGTAGTTACACAGCTTATTAGGGATGCAGGTAGACAGTTATATATGGCCTTGATGGATAAGGAGAAGACATATGATAGAACAAATAGAAATAGATTATGGGTAAGTTTAGAAAATTTAAGAAAGAATGGAGCTTTAGTGAATCTTATTAAAAGATTACATGAAAATAATTACTATATGTATCAATTAGGAAATATAGAATCAGTTAATGTTAAAAATGTGGGGTGATACTATGGCAAGAATTCTCTATGGCACCTATTTTGTTTTTGTTATATTTGAGAAAAATTGAGAGAGCAATAGAAAGATTGGAAGAAAGGTAGAGATACCATTAATAGGTAGCAAGAAAGTATATACATTATCAGGTGTTTTATTTGCAGATGATATCTTCTTGTGCTCAGAAAGTAGGAAAGATATGGGAGTTATTCTGAAGACATAAACAAGGGTCAGTAAAGAGATGGGAATTAAATTTAATGAAGAATGATAAAAGTAATAATGATAAATAATAGGGGAAGAGAAGAGAAAGCAATGCAGATATAAGTTAAATCTGGTAAATACAGATAACTATTTGTGAATCATATTAAGTAATCAAAAAATTGCTTGGATGAATGGAAAAAAAAGATAAATGAAGCAAAGGAAAGAAAGTGACTGATAAAGAAATTAACAGAGTTTTCATATTATGTGAACAGACTGGCCCTTTGAGGAGAGGGATAATACCATCGATAAATGATATCCACAGTCATACCAAACTATACAATGCATAACATGATTACATTTCCAGATGGTGGCCCACCTTGACTGCTAGATTCAACCCCTACTATCCAAGCACTTTATTTGTTTTAAGGTAAACCTCAGGTGCCAGCTAGTTATAAGAGCTAATGTGTTTGGACAGTAGACCCATAATCCAGTGCTCAAAATATCCCATGACTACTTCAATCAATTTTAATACAATAACAAATTATGGCTTTAACTAGTGGTAAAAATTGACTGACAAATTAAGCTTAAGATAATTTATTAACTAGATATTTATTATTGTAATTTTAAATACTTTTATATGAACTTAATTAAATTAGACATTGATAATTGTATCTAATAAATATACACACACTCTGAATTCATATAAAATAGAATAGAACACAAGCACTAAATAATATGTGGCCTTTAAATAAATACATGAAATCAATATAATATAACAAAGAGTATTCACATACACGACATTTCAAACATGCACAACAGTTGTTCTTTATGCATATGTAGAGTTCATTATTATTTGACTCTGGGAGGCTTCAAATTATTGCAATGGATACTTTACTTAAAAATAAAAAATGTTATTTATTATTTAGAATTTGAATGTGGACTTCTGGCAGGTTGTTCCTTCAATTTAAAATCTTTCCAACTGGTTGGATGTGAGGTTTTCTTGAGGAGATTTAACGCTTATTATTCAGAGGCATTTTCTTTAAGACAGATATTGACAGCAGATTTTCAAGTTATTAGGCAGGCATTATTTTTACAGGCAGTTAGCTGTTTTATCAGACTCAGGCTGGAGCACAATCATATGTTTCAGATGATGATTAACAATGCATGATTGATTCTGGATACATAATAAACTGCTTGATTGATTGACTGAACTGAACTGCAATCTGGACTGATTAATTAACTGAACTGATTGTCTGATGAAAAAAAATAAACTATTTATTAGGATATTCTGTTGTCATTTTGGTGTCCTCCAGCTATATTATTGTTGAAATTCTTTAGATAAGCTTTTAATCCTGTTGTCGTGGATCTTTTAATTATTGGCCATTGCAAACTTGTTGTTTTGTAGATTTTGTTCAACTTAGTAGCCATTGCACATTTTGTTTTTTACATTTTCCTTCTATATTATTTTTTAATATTTAACACACATACATTTATTTTACTATTCTTTATATTTACAATCATTCGTGATTAACATATATATATATTTCTAAAATCAAGTTTTAGTTTTTAAGATTTCCTTTTTCTTTAACTTAAATAAAAATAAATATTTTTAATTATTTTCCCTGGGCTAACAGTATTTCTTCTTTCTTTATTTTTAAAACTCTAAACATTTATATTAAACTTTTAACTGAACTGGCTTTTGTTTTAAACTAATCATACTAAAAACTCTTTAGTCTCTTATTCTTATATTTAGACAGCAAACTGCATTTTATTAATAAAAAACTCTCTAGATTTTTTTATAAATTTAGTTATTGATTTATTAACCTTCATATTATGATAATTTTATTTTAATAATTTTTAATGAAAAATTATATAAGTACAGATAAGATATATATATATATATTAAGCAATTAAATCATCCCACATGATTAAGAAATCCAGTACTGCCCTCTGTGAACGAATATATAAATACATTACAGTTCGTATTTCAAAATAGCCAGGTCAAAATGATATCCATATATATATATATATAAACAAAAAAACTTATAAATCCAATAAATAATATTATATTTCAACCAGAGGACTGGTTTTCATCAGAAAGCAAAAAATACCCTTGCTTCTGGAAAATCTAACCTAAAGACTCTCCAGCTAATCATTAATAAATATAAGAATCTATAATTGAATTATGTAAAATACTATTATAACTGCCTGGCTGGCATGAATCCTCTGATAGTTCCGTTGATTTGAATTGGTTTCTTTAGCTAGCTCTCCACATTGTTGTTTTCTTGGGTTGGCATTCACACAGATAGTTCCAGATGATTATAGGAAACATAATTCCCCAAGGGGAAATTCCTGTTGTTCTTTAGCTAGCCAACATTTTCTCTGCATTGCATAATATTTTTTTTAATTTCTCTTCACGGTGCTTAAGCTGTGCAATGATATGAGTTCATGCCAAAACAAATCAAAATACAAAGTCAAATGCCAAGTACCTCAAATAAAAGGAAACTGAAATTTATACAGTTTGAGTTCTTTCAAGATCTGGATTCATACTTTTAATTTATTTTTAGTTATATTTTAGCATTTTTATGTCTTTTTTTGGTCATTCAGTTTTTTTTTTTCAACTAGTGGAAAGTTCTGGTATAATTAGCATAATAGATAACAAAATACTTTTGATATCTGAAGTTTCAATAACAGAGTTAAGTACAGTAAAAAATCTATACTCTCTCTCACCTCCCCACCTTTCTCTTTTCAAGAATTAGAATTAAGACAAAAAAAAAAAACCTTTTATTACAAAAAAAAAAAAATTTCAAGATTTTATTTTTATCATGATTTAATTTATTTCAATAATTAAACTGAAGAAAAATGTTGATTCCTTTGAGATAAATAAATATAAAAAATAATAATAATAATAATAATAATATTTTTAAAAAATTGTTATTTTAAACTAATATATATGCACTTTTAATAAATTAAATATATATATATATGAGGTAGCAGAAAATACCAGCTCATTGCATCCTTTCTTGAAAAAAAAAAATAGTAAAAAAATTTCCCCATTTTCCTTTCTTGGAGTTATAATTAATCTTAACTGGATGTTCATTGCCATTTCCCTCCCTAACTTTAGAATCACCTCCCCCCCCCAACGTAATGTTACATATCAACCAATATTTTCAATGCTTCTTCTATTGAAAAGTGATGTTTTTAGTCATCTTGTGTTGTACCTCTATCAGAAGACTATATCTCATGGTCCTTACAATCTGTAATCGATCCATAGGGTAAGCCTCAAGTGCTTTGAGTTTTGGCACTTGATATTTGAAAAACTGACTATAAGACTCATCTCTGTTAGACCTATATTTTTTCCACACTCCAGTAATCCTTCAAGATTATTGTTCTGTATTTCTGAAATGTTTGGCGATTATAGTCCACCACCATCCATCAGTCCCAGGATGGGACCACTTAAATGACTCATAGCTATGATAATTTTCTCCTTCTTGCTTGATCTATGAAAGTAGAAAAAATCATGCAAACTGTCCAAATAATGGAATGTGTTTTCTTCCCCATAACCATTGAATACTTTTATTTGAATAAAATTTGCTAAAGCTGCTCTTTCAGGATTAGTTTTCTCTGTTTGTTAAGCAACCTTTTCATGATACTTTTATTCAAGTCTATTGCTGTGGCCCTTTTTTTTCAAACTAGATTCTATTTAATGCTTGTGTTCTATTCTATTTTATATGAATTGAGAGTATGTGCATATTCATTAGATATAATTATCAATGTCTAATTTAATTAAGTTCATATAAAAGTATTTAAAATTACAATAATAAATAGATAGTTAATAAATTATCTTAAGCTTAATTTGTCAGTCAATTTTTTACTACTAGTTAAAGCAATAATTTGTTATCGTATTACAATTGATTGAACTAGTCATGGGATATTTTGAGCACTGGATTATGGGCCTACTGTCCAAACACATTAGTTCTTGTAACTAGCTAGCACCTGATGTTTACATCAAAACAAATAATGTGCTTGGATAGTAGGTGTTTGAATCTAGCAGTCGAGGTGGGCTACCATCTGGAAATGTGATTGTGTTATGTGTTGCATAGCTTGGTCTGACTGTGGATATCATTTATCAATGGAATTCTTTTTCTCCTCAAAGGGTTGGTCTGTTCACGCAATATTTATAATATAAAATTATAAGTTTATAATAAATAAGGTTTGAACCCAGCTAAATCTATATATAGAGTATGCTGAATCTTTTTCTCTATTGAATGCACCTGCTACAATATATATATATATATATATATATATATATATAGCATAATATATATATATATATATATATATATATATATATATATATATATCATCAACAACCATTATCAATCCACTGCAGAATGAATGTCTCTCCAAGTTCAATCCATCTTCTCTGATCTTTGCCTACTCTTCTCCACATCACCCCATACACACTTTCTTATTTCATTCATCTACATGTGCTTTCTTTCTGGGTCTTTTACAATATCTTGGAAGCCAGTTTAAGATTTCAATTGTCCATCTATTATCATTTCTTCTAGCAATATGCCGAAGCACTTTTGGTTAATTCCTTAACTCTCTTCAACTGTTGCTAATTTAAAAAAAAACAATGTCATCTTAAATCCCATGAATCCTGAATTTTAATGTTAGCAGTTTGTCTATTAATTAAATTCATTTTATTTCTATTTATTAAAATTGCCTTCTTATTTTTTATTATGATTTTTCTCTTCATAAAGAATCTTAACACTTTCAAATTCAAACTTAAGTTTATATTTACATGTCCTTTCATGATCTAAAAAAACTGAAAAAGTCATTAAATCATTATTATTTTTACTTTTCACATGCTTGTATGACAATTTAAGCTCCTTTAGTCTTTTCTTTATACTGTATTTTGATTCACCTATATATGATAATATATATTTACAAAAAAATTGATGCCAACATTATTTTTTTGTTTGATAGGTATTATATATCATGCAAATAGTATTTTTATTCATTGCATTTCACTTAATATAAAACAAACTATCTATATTTAACTGATAATTGTAATAGTGTTTAACTCTATCATATAATGGCAATATTTTGATTTTTCATCAATCACCTTCAAAGACTTTTAAAATAGATAGTGAAAAATCTTCAAAACAGATTGTTAAACAATCAATATATTGAGTTTCTATATTAAAATGCATATTGCTACTTAATATATACATTTATATAACTTAATTTATTCAGTGATGCCAAGGCCAGTATATTTTATTCAAATTATCAAAAAATTTTAAAAATTCAAGATTTTTTTTTTAGACAAAAGGCTAATATTCAATATACTAGCTATATAATTATATGGTAAGTAAATGGATATCCAGAGTTATATTAGAAAAATCTGTATTTTTTTTCCAAATTACAACAACTTTTAGAATTCTTTTAATGTAGTTGGTCTATAACTGTTCTATATAATCATCCAATGTTGATCAGTAAATGGATAATTATTTTTAGTTGTTAAGCAATGCTTTTTTTTTTTACATTTTTTTAATGAAAATCTGATGAATACACCTTTGTTTTACAGTAGGCTATTTAAAGATTGTTTCATCTTAAAGAATTTATTGCAAGTCAAAAGCTTCCACAAGATTTAGGTTTACCTGACAAAACTGATTATTTTCTTTGTTATTTTTACTAATATGGGGAATGTTGAACACTCTTTTTAATGATTTATCCTCACATTTATGCATAAATTTGTGAGAAAAAAAATACTAATTAGATATGGTTTAATTAATTAACATAATTATTGAATAATTATCTCAATATATAGTTTTACACCATTATATATATATATACATGACAAATTTTAATCCGTTGTTTAATTATTTTTCTTGTCGCTACATTATTCTTCCAGGTTAGTATTAATTGAAGAGAGTCTTTTGTTAAAATTTAGTCAACAGGATGAACTAATTTCAAAATTGTTATTATTAAAAGATGTTTAAAGTAATTGAAATTTTCTGTTTGCATTAAGCTAATTTAATATTTTCATTCATTTTCTATTTTATATGTACAAACACAACTATGGGGATTTAACAGTCACATATAATTGCATTACTGCGTCAGGATGCGAAAGAAAAATTATGAAGAGGAAATCATCAAATGATTTAAATTTTTTTTCTCCTACCCATTATTTTAGCTTCTATACAAATATTCCAAATTTTTATTAATAAATAATGACCTTTTTAACCACAATGAGCGTTAATTCTTTTGCAGTAAAACTATTATAAATCTAGGAAATTTCACAAGAAAATACATGTTTTATTTATATCTAATTTAAAAACTAATAATTTTTTATTAGATCAAGATGTTTTCATGTGAAAGTAACGCTGTTGTAATTTTTTTTCTGTAACAACAAACAATGATTTGATATTTATCTTTCAGATTTAATTACTGATGTCTGAGGAAATATAATCAGGCGTAAATTTCTTCCCAAGTTTTTACGAAAATCAAATTTTCTACTTAAAAGAATATACAATAAAAAAAATATAAAAAAAGCGACGAAACTATTAATGAAAACAAGCTCTGGAGCAAAATCAAAATTACTGTTAATAATTAATATGATATTATTTTTTTCTCTTTATTAAAATGTGTGTGTGTGTGTGTGTGTGTGAAGGAGGGATACTAGGAAAAAATAATTCCGGATTATTATAATAGATTGAGATGATTTTACAACGTGCATTAGTTAGCAGAATAAGAACACATTTATAGATTATTATAATGCTATGTGGTCATTAATTTTAACTGGTTATATTGATAACTCACCTCAATATTGGAAAGAATATACAAGTAACATATCTCATGCAGGTGTTTATTATTAATTATCTCTGTTTGTCATTTGAATGCTTCACACGTTGTTATATCAAATAAATTTTGTATATTGTTATTTAAAAAAAAAGTGATCATCTATTACTGAGATGTGAGACCCATGTTAATGCAAAACTAGAAAAAACAATAGAAAAAAAATAATAACAAATTGTATTAACAATTGATATTTCCAACTTTTAGAAACTCTCTAGCAAAATTACATTAAAACTTGTTATAGGTTTTAAAAAAATGATAGCTTTTTGAAGATAGTTCAAACATAATTGAAACTGATACGATTAATATTCTATTAAGAACTGCAATAAAAATAGTTGGTATTAAAAAAGAAGCATTTATTAGTAAACTTCCAATTGGGACAAGATGATATATGAAATGTAAAAAAGAATATAAAAATATTTAAAAATAATACACTAAAATAATCTAATATTTGGAGTTTTTCAAAATACTATAAAATATTTAATAATGATATAAAAAATATAACTGTGAATTGGCAAGAGATGCTATAGATGAGAATAATAGTTTCAAAAATATAAAGCAATATCTTGGAATTGGAAGAAAAATTATATCAGCAATAAGAAGAAGAGCTGAACTATTATTAAAAAGAGTTAATGCTATCATGAAATATGTGTAAGAGTTCTATAAAGAATTATATAATAAAAAATAAGAAAACAAAATAATCTTATCATGCATTTTAAATGAAAAGGTAGATAATATAATTAAATCTATAAAAATCTTCATGAAGTCATGGAATTATTATTGATATATTAAAATAAGCATATGAGAAACCAAAAAAAAAAGTTAGTTAAATTGTATAGCAAATGATTAAATGATATGATGTATTAGATGATTGCAAAAATACAGTATTAATATATAATTTAATACATTATACAGGTTTACACACACCTGCACATATATAACGTAATATATAAAGGATTCAAACTCAGACTTTCACATGGCCCTCAACTCTCAATGCCATCTCATATTGCTGACCATCTGATCATAGACATGTTGAAAAGATAAATAATCACCAATATGCATATTTCATGCTAAACCAGCAATAATCAGTTGGTCCAAATTACTATCTTCACACATATATACAATCAGTGCTCAGCTTTATATTAAGATAGTCAATCATCATACTTTAATTGACAGGCTTCAAACTACTACATCCCACAACTCTTCAGCCATCTATTTCATTAAAAATCTGATGATGAAATGTTCAAAGACCATGTTAGTGACAAGGTTGTCATTCTACCATGTTGATGTTTAGTCATTCTGACCCCTCATGTACTGGAGAATAATCTATTGACATACATATGCAAGGGATGGGCAGACCTTTAATGCACTATGTTTTAATATGTAATTTAATACACTGTAAGGCTTACACACATCTGCACATATGTAAAGTAATATATAGAAAATAATAAATAATTTATTATAAAATTACAAACTTCATAATTTTTATTATAATTTTTTTACAACAAACTTTAAATTCAAATTAACCAAAAAAAAAAAAGGGGGAAAACCTATTGGAATTATAAATAAATTTTAGCACAAATTGTATCTATGTATTGAAAGAAATTATATAAAGTATCAATGCATAAGTATCAATGCATAGGAATAATGCTTGCAATTTGTCAGTTATGAAAAGGCATTTCTTGTATAAATATTTTCACAAAAATTAAAACTTATACTACCAAAATATAAACCTAGGATGGTGTCATATTCTGGAGAATATTTATCAAAATGCAAAACATCCATTAGATTTCAGGGGTAAACTAGTGAGATTACCTGTAGTAAGGGTGTTCAACAGAGTTATTCCATACCGAAATTTCTAGCAGTTTTACAAAAAGTATTCTATGATTGAAAAATAAAACAAAGATAGTAAAATTAAATGGAGATAATTTAAAACATAAAAGTTTTCAGATATAATTTTTAACAATTAAAATTTCTGAGTTTGAATTATTGCCAGAGTTATCAGAGAAAAAAAAGAAAGTAGATTTGAAGATAAATAATAAAATGATTATAGTAATGTTCAAAGGATTTTTTAAGAAAAAAATTGATAATCATGAATTAAAAGAAGTTATATAATTCTGCCAGATTATTAATACAAATAAAAGTATTACTGATGAAATCAGTCATATAATTAAATTTGGATAAAAACTTTAAAAATTAATATTAAAATGAAATATAACTATTTGTATTTTTATATTGGACTATTTCCATCATCTAATATGAGTATCAAATGTCTTTTATAATGATTTCACTTTATTTAAATATTCCAAACATATTCAGCTGTTAGTAATAGCACTTCAAATGGGCTAGTATATGCACGAGGTTTTGAGAGCTATTATTCTCCTCTCTTCTCCAGGTGTTGCTGGCCTGGCCAGTGACAGTAATACTATGATGGGACACAAATCTGGACCCTTAGATTCTTAAGTATTGAATTTTAAGGTAAAGCAGTAATCACCTGAGCCATTCTGCCAAAGGCAACAGTTAGTAAAAATTTCATATACTTATCCAAGAGGATCTTCCTGATTTCTCCACTTTTTTCTAGTGATTTCCATACATTATGTATAGTCGCACTAGGTTGGCTTATGGGATTGTTTGCCAATGTCATGTGAGAAGTGTTTTTAAATTTTCTTTTTTGTGCCTTTTCATCTCAATCCAATAGTTTTATATTTTTCCAATTGAAACTGGCAAAATCCTCAATACAGTAGTGCCACTAAGTGCAATAACACTTATGAGCAAGCATAAGAAAGTGATCATGTGATGTTTAGTGGTTTCCCAATTGAACATATATTCATTAGCACAGACATGGTCTTTTACTTTAGACATATCTGTTTTCTCTCTTCTAATTATCAGTTTTGGTTTTTGCAAGTGCTTTTCAATGGGATGACTGGGCTCACCAATATATGTTCATCCAAGCAGAACCCCATAGATAAGTATATGAAATTTCTACTGACTGTTACCTTTGGGAGGAAGGTTTTAGTTGGTTAGAGCATTATCTTAAAATTGAATACTCAAAAATCTAAGGGTCCAGGTTCAAATCCCATGCTAGTACTGTCACTGGTCTGGCCAACAACACTGAAGAAAAGGGGAGAATGATATCTCTTGAAGCATAGTGCATATACTAACCTGTTTGATGTGCTATTATTAACAGTTGAATATATTTGGAATATTTAATAAAGTTAATTTTTTCTAAACATATTCAATACTCATATTAGATGATGGAAATAGTCCAATATAAAAATAGAACTAAAACACCATCATCTCAAATATTCAGAAAACACAAATATGATTATAAATTTGAAAAGTAAAAATTTTAATAGATATATTTCAAATGTTTAATTTATGGATCTGAAATTCAGTTATTGAACAGAAAAATGATACAGATGCTTCATTAGTAAGAAGAAGTATATATTTGGAGTGACAACAAATAATAACATAATACTTGGAGAACAAAACTAACAAGTACTATTGATGTCATTCAAGAATAGAGATTTAAATAGAGCTGGAAATATGGCTAGAAAAAAATGGCAATTGATGACAGTTGAAGAAACTAATTCAAAAATATTTTATACGTTCTAGATAAAGACCACACTAATATAGTTAGATAAAAATAAAAAGTATGTTAAAGTGATGAGAAGAAAAGATGGTATTTATAATTATTCCTTCACTTTTTTGGTGGTAATCTTGACAGGTGATTTTATTAATAATTCATTTTCAAGAGTGAAACAATATAGATGTTTTAACATGATTATGATAATAATTATTACATTGATTTTTTTAAAATGATTACAAAAGCACAAAAAAATATACAAAATGCCAAACAATTGTAATTGAAAATTAAATTTTAATATAACTGTAATAAAACTAAAAATATAACAAATGTAAATGAAAGTATTTTATAACCCTTACAACAATCTTAATAAATGGTAAATCTAATGATGGTATTATCCTTAATTGCATCCATAAGAATCAGTGTTGTTATATTTAAAATAGTCACAATGAAGCAGTTGTCAATCTTTCTTTTTAAAGATGATAACAAAAACACAAAAATTATACAAAACATAAATGATTGTAGTATAGAAAATAAAGATAGTAAACTCATCAGTGAAATTAGCTTTAATGGTGACCATAATAATCAGCATTGTTCTACTTGCAATAGTTACAATGAAGCATTCATTGGTCTTTCTGCATAAGCCACCAAATAACCATGGTTGTGGAAATATGCGTCTCTGTTGGTTTTTTTCTTTGCTGAAAAGATTTTCATCTATTTCTACAAATTTTGTTAGGCCCTCCAATTTTGTATGATGGTCTAGATAAAAGGCTGGAAATACAAACTTTACATAAATATTTGTTCTGGTCAATAACATTTTCATCCAATAAATCCACTTGCCTTTTTTCTCATTATATGATTGTTAATTACATGCACCAGCTATAAATAAATTTAAGTGCAATAGCCTTCTAACCACATTTTTTTACAAATGAATACTTGCTTGGAACACATTTTGATATTGCATGTCCATTGGGTCTCAGATCACACACAAAATTTTATACTATTTCCATTAGCAAACACTTTTGTCATGGGCATTATCCCGTAATTCTGAATGTAATTGAAATGACAAATTTTAATCATTTCTTGAACCAAATAATTACAGAAAAAATCAAACAACAACTTGAATTAAAAAGATATGGTAAACACTGAAAATGCTAAAAAATGAACAAAAATTATGACAATGATAACCTGGCAATGTGTTAACATTTTTTTATCGCAGACATGATATTTGTTAAGTTTAAATTTTTTTTAAAAAATCAAATATAAATTAATGCTAACTTGAAAATTACGACAATGGTAGCAATGTGTTAATGAATGTGCATTATAATATACCTAAAAAATAATTAATTAAATGTTCTAAATGGAATTTATAAAAAATACTATTAATTTTTTCATGTTTTCTATCATTTTCAGCATTTACTGTAGTTTTTTTTTTTTCAAGCTGTTATTTGAATATTTTCCATAATTGTTTTGTACAAAAATTATTGAAATTTGGCACAATCAGTGACAAAAGAAGAGACTGTTAAGTACATTCAGAATTGTAAGATAGTGTCCATACAACATCAGTGTGCTAATGGAAATGATATTAAATTTTATATCTGAGCTAAGACCCAATAGTGGTGCAAAATCAAAATGTGTTCCAATTGGGATTCTAGTAGTATATAAATGTGGTTTGAAAGCTTCAACATATTATTTATTACTGCACTTAGATTTATTTATAGTTGATGCATAGAATTAATGACCATACAATGGGAAAAAAAGCAACTGGATTTATCAGACAAACTGTTATTGACTGAAACAATTTCTTACATAAAGTTTGTATTTACAACCTTTTAGGTAAACCATTATTCAAAATCAGTGAGTCTAACAAAATTTTTGAAATAAATGAAAGTCTTTGCAGCAAAAAAGAACAACAGGGATACCTACTTCCACAATCATGATTATTCAGTGACTTGTGTAGAGAGACCAGTGAGTGCTTTATTGTAAATATTGCAAGTAGAACAGTGCCAATTCTCATGAACACCATTAAGGATAATATTGGTTATGGATCTATCATCTATTGAGACTTTTAACAGGGTTATAAAAGTGAAGAATTATACCATACTGGATTTCACATTTCAAAATAAATTATATCTACAACTTTCTGAATCCAGTTTCAGGTGTACATACCAAAATATTGAGAGATTATGGGGTCTGGCTAAATAGCAAAACAAAAAACACCAGGGGACTGTATGACAGCACATGGATTAAAATTTGACACAGTGTTATACTTTCATTATTTATGTTTCTTATACTTTTATTTTTATTACAATTATATTAAAATTTAATTTTTAATTATAATCATTGGCATTTTTGTATAATTTTTTGTTCCGGGTTAGCGGGTTTGCTTCCCAGCTGATGCTATGACACATGAAAAAAAAAAAAAAAACTTAAAAATAGTTCAAATATTACAATAATCATGTAAAAAAATCAGCCATATTGTTTCTTGGAACATGGATTATTTAAAAAAACATGTCTCTCAAGCTTCCTGCCAAGTGAGGGAAGAAATAATAAATAAGTTCTAAAAAGATTATAGAAAATGGAAAGACAAAATTAAAGTTGGTGATATATTATAATTGAAAATAATGATGATTATGATGCTATTTATTGGTGTGTATACCATAAACAAAAATCTAAGATGTAGAGAAATATATATTTCATTAATTTCTATTTATTTTAATGTATTTAGGGTTTTGTTTAGGGATCATGATTAATGTATTTATTAGGGCAACTATACAAAATTTATGTGATAATAGCGATTTATTTTATAAACAATTTTAAATAGATTTTCGATAGTTATATGCACATTGTGTATATTTATAATATTCATAAATATAGAGTGTGTGGAATATTTTAAAAACTCACAAATTCATAAAATCTAATAATGTAATTATCTCACCTTAATGCCTTTCCCACAATATTTTGTATCCTTTCTGCATACAGAAGAAGGAATTGACACAAACGTTTTTATTTAAAACAGGCAAAACTCTCTATATGTATTGCCTCTCAGTGCAAGCCAGAGTAATCAATGGATGCCAGAAGGCTTGTGCATAAGTAGGCACTAGATGGGGATTTTATGCACAAGCCTTCTGGCATTCATTGAATACTCTGGCTTGCACTGAGTGGCATTACATATAGAGACTTTTGCCTGTTTTAATAACAGTTAAGAGCAAGCATAAGAAATGGTGATCATGTGATGTTTATTGCCTTAAGTTTTTATTTATAATATATTTTAATGTGATAGCAAATCATTTCGTTATAATTATATTTTTTTAAAAAAAAATTCAGTTTATTTCATTTTTATCAGAAGAATATTCTTTTTCGAAATTTTTTTTTATTTTAATTTTTTTTTAAAAATGTCTTATATTTTATTAAAAAAAAATTGCAGCGATTCACTTTTTCATTGTTTATATGGATGGTAGTCAGTGTCACTGACTGATCCATTTTGTTTATTTCACACTTTTCAACACTGAGGTTGCTTTAGTAATAATCACTCATTCAGTCTGCATTTTACCATCATGATTTTTTTTTTTAAAAAAAATAAGTATATTTTAGTAAATGACACCTGTAATCAGGTAATAATCAAAGTCCTTCATAGCTGCAATGAAAACTTAGCTAAAGAAAAATAAGATTAATTTGAAAATTCACTTTTACATTATCTATATATTATTTTTTATTTCAATTTCAATAATATTTTTATTAATAAAAATAAATATATTCCATTTTTATATCTACTAATGTTTTCTTTTAAAAATTAAACCAATTCACATGCAATAATTCAAATATAAGAGATTTTTTTAAATTTTGTTTTTCATTAAAAATTTAAAAAAAGAAGTGTATTTTTAAATTATTTTATTTTTTAAGTACATTTACTAGTATTTAAAACATTAATTATTATAAAAAATAATTTGCATTTGTTATAAATTGAATACAAACTAAAGACTATATATATATATATATATATATATATATAGTATATATAGATATATATATATATATATATATATATATATATATATATAAATTCTAATATATTCCATGTAGTAAAAATATAATAGCTACATAGCTGACGTTTCAGTACAATAACAAGTACTTCTTTCTCAAGTCATAAAAATATGTATATACTATAACTATTAAAAGAGAGATAAAATTATAACATGAAAAAGAATGATTAAAATTAAATGCATATAACTATAAAAAGAGAGATGATCATTAGACATGCCAAAATTATAACAAGAAAGAATTAAATATTAAGGGTAGGTATTAAACAAGTATTAGTGTACAATATTGGGATTTGGGAAACATTAAACTAAGGTCAGTATTTTCCATTAATGATTTATGCTAATAATAAAAAGAGCCACATGCATACTAATGATACTGAGAATAATTATTAAACACTTTAAATACTCTATTTACAATTTAAAAATAAATTTGAAGAGATGGAAAAAAAACCTCAACTCATTCTTATAAACTACAAAAACTCTCAATATTTAAAGCATATACCACAGAATAATTAAGTTATAATATAATTTCTTTCTCATAATAAAAATTCTTTTATTATCCCCTTCCCCCAATATATAATCATATATCTCATTGCCACTAAACAACATCTTATTGTCATAATCATATCCACATCAGATCCACAGTTTAAGATCTAGATAAAAATAATCATGCTTTTTAAATTTTATTTGTCTTTTTGTGCCACTTTTCTTTTTTTTTTTTCTTGATAATTTATTAAATAAAATATAATTTCTTATTATTATTAAATAATACTATTAAAATCTGAGTGTTCATTAAAAATGATCTTAGTATTAAACTTCTCAATCTTTATTTATTTATAAGTTGTTAATCAAATGAATGGTATCTTAGTGAAAAGTGTGAGGAGACAAGCACTTATTCCAAAGATCATGATTACCTACTATACAATAATAATAAAAATTATTTTTAATAGAAAAAAAAAGTTAAAATGCATAACAACTCTTAATTTTGAATAACATAACAATCATCTGCGATAACCCTCAAATACCAAGATTAGAAAAGAGATTTTGGGCAACTCAGAATATTCAATGAACAACCTAAACCAATATTTTTTTTAAATGAATCAGATAATATTCTATAATAATATTAGTATTATTTTAAATAATTACAGTTAAATTAGAGTGATCACTAAAATCTTAAGAAATGAATAAATATTTTATTCCTTAGATGTATTCTCGGCATCTATATATCATTATTATTAATTTATGGAATGTATCTTGAATAAACAAAATGAAATATAATTGCATTATGAGTTATACAATGTTTAGATTTCTGCAGAAATGATTTATGCATAAGATATCAATGAGACTTTAAACAAGATTTAATAATAAAATATAACACGTATTTACAAGAAACAATATGCCAACAATTACATTATAGGAAATCTACAAAATTTAAGAGCATGGTTTTAAAATTAATACAATGAATTTTTGTCTCATTAGAGAAATACACTTTCCAAAACTTATAGCTTAATTCACATAAAAAAAAATATATTATTGGCTTAAATGTTCGCCAATTATTGTTTGTTTTGATGGAATAATTTACATCTCATGAACAAATATATTGCTATAAAAGCTTCACTTTTCTTATTTAATAAAACTGAAGTTACTATCAGCATTATTATTATACAAACTGTTATATTTTCCTCAATGATAAGTTTTATTGACATAGATATTATTTCACCAATTCTATGCCTTCCTAATTTGTAAAGATTTACTAACCTATGCATTACTTTAATAATTTTATAGCTTTCTAACTGATGAAGCTTTTATATCAAAACTACCCCAAATCTAAAATTAAACCAGACCAGCATAAAAATAATATTAAAACACAACCTAAGGTTTCACTGCTACAAGCAGACTTCTCAAGTGTAAAGAACTACAAAAAAAAACCCACACATTATATATACTATTAAAAACTACCCACAAATCCATTCACTTCCCATCCACCCTTAATATTAAAAGAACTCTTAAATAAGTTAATTGCTTCAGAATAATAAATTTTCAATAATAAAGACTCTTTAATTCTTCTTTTGATTTCATTTCTCTCAAAGAAGACAACCTTAGCTTCATCAAAATCAATAGTGTGGCCTGTATCCTTTTCATGGACATACAAAGCAGAACTAAGATATCTATTTTTAACTCTACTTTTATGAACCTTTATTCTTTCATTTAAACTCAAACTACTCTGACCTATGTAAACCTTCTTACAAAATAAACAAGGAATAAAATATACCACACCAGGAATAGTCTTTCTATCAAAAACTTCTTTTGTATTATTTAATAAATTATTCAATGTAACACCCCTTTTCCAAGCAATTTTCTTATTTCCAAACAATTTACTATTTCTACACACAATTTTATAAGAAGACAATTTAAATGGCAAAGAAATAAAATCATATTTTTCTTAACCTTTACATCCTTACAAATATTACTATTAAATAAAATACTTTTAACAAATTTATCAGAGTATCCAACACTCAAATAATCTTTATAAAATTGATATTTCTGAAACAAAGCTACCCCACTAGAATTATTTAATTTAATATTCCTATGATAATAATTCCTTAAAGTGTGTAGAAATAGTAAATTGTTTGGAAATAAGAAAATTGCTTGGAAAAGGGGTGTTACATTGAATAATTTATTAAATAATACAAAAGAAGTTTTTGATAGAAAGACTATTCCTGGTGTGGTATATTTTATTCCTTGTTTATTTTGTAAGAAGGTTTACATAGGTCAGAGTAGTTTGAGTTTAAATGAAAGAATAAAGGTTCATAAAAGTAGAGTTAAAAATAGATATCTTAGTTCTGCTTTGTATGTCCATGAAAAAGATACAGGCCACACTATTGATTTTGATGAAGCTAAGGTTGTCTTCTTTGAGAGAAATGAAATCAAAAGAAGAATTAAAGAGTCTTTATTATTGAAAATTTATTATTCTGAAGCAATTAACTTATTTAAGAGTTCTTTTAATATTAAGGGTGGATGGGAAGTGAATGGATTTGTGGGTAGTTTTTAATAGTATATATAATGTGTGGTTTTTTTTTTGTAGTTCTTTACACTTGAGAAGTCTGCTTGTAGCAGTGAAACCTTAGGTTGTGTTTTAATATTATTTTTATGCTGGTTTGGTTTAATTTTAGATTTGGGGTAGTTTTGATTTGATATTGACTAGTTTAGCTTTACGCTTGTAATGTTTATATATATATATATATATATATATATATATATATATATATATATATATATATATATATATATATATATATATATATATATATATATATATATATATATATATATATATATATATGTGCCATTATAATTTAGTCAGTAGCTAAATTTGTAGTAATGTGCATGTAAGAAAATGGAAAACAAAAATCATCATCACATTTTTATATAAAAAGGAAGCTATAGGGCATCAAAGTTTAAACCCTACAAGATCCAGTTCTAAAAGCTTAAGATAGAAAGAGAGTGGGACAACAGTTATATTCTTTATTTGTTTGTGTGTTGATAGAAAGCTCAAAAAAATAGTAGTACACACTGTTAATTATTCAGTATTTAATTTTTTTTTTGTTAAAAAGTAAAAGTTATAATGCATACATATAGGCAGTGTATGTGTAAGCTATTGAATTGTTTTATATTTCAGATATTAAACTTTCTTTAAAACTAACCTATGCTTGATCAATTTTAATATCTTATTCTATACTTCTATTTTTGCTTTTCTATAATTGTAATTTGGATTTAAAAGTTAAGGATTTAATTTTAAATATTAGGGCTATAATTACTAAGCTAGCAATTAGATTATTTTAATGTCAGTTTATAAATAATTTGAATGAGTGTGTGTGTGTTACATCTCATAAATAAATCTACATTTATTAAATATTGAGAGAAAGAGAAGAAAATCGGTTATATTATTTTTTTTATCTTACTCAACAATTTTTTTTGTATTCTAAGGTTTGTTTTTCTGTTAAAAAACTTAGAGATGATGTGAGAAGTCTAATTTTAAAGTTGTCTCATCTTAATATGAAAAGAAAGAAGCTCAAATTTGAGATGTTACATAGGTGTAAAAAGGATTAAGACTATTTTTTCCTTCAAAACAAAAGTTTGTCTGGAAACCAGGTGTGTGATTTTTTTTTAATGTTCCTAAAAAAAGATTGCACTCTCCAGCTAAAAACAAATTGGTCAAAAATAGAAAAGAAAGATCGGATATAAAAGCAGTCTGGAAAATCAGTTGATATTATTGTTATAGAAAAACTTTTTTAAAAATTATTGAAACTAAAGCAGACCAACATTTTTAAGTCTGCTAGATAACCTTTTTTTAAATCATTTTTTATATCAAGTTTTGAATGTTGAAAATATAAGGATAGTGGGGTAAGAAAAATTAATATATGTCTCATCTGCTGACCAAACCATCCAGCCAGTGCATCATATAGGAAAGAAAAGATGTCTTGTCTGAAAAATAATATTCTACACCTTTCAACTGACCGAGAGAAATGAGATGTTTTTAAATAGAAATAAAAAAGCATTCACCCACATTTGAAGGTGATTAGAAGAAAAATGATTAATCTACAGATAAATATTAAATCATCAAGTCCAATTAATTGTTCCAGTAACTGAGTTTAAAGCCCAGAAAATTTATAAACATGAAAACAACAGCTGTACTTCATCCACTAAAAGAATCATGCTTGACAGGAAGAGAAGAAGAGTTAATATAATGATATCCAAGTTGTCCACTAAAGCAAATAACCTCACTAGGATCATCATCATCAAATAATTATACACCTCAAGAAAGAGATTGTTTCCAAAGTAAAATGGAAATGGTAGATGCAGAAAGATAGACATTGAACAAGATAAATTTGAATCATTGGAAGTCGTAGCCAAAGAATGAAACTGGTAATATGAATTTTTTTTATGTTTTCTTTATGATATCAGAGACTTAGTAAAATTTTAGCAACAGAGTGGTATATTTTTGTTTAAAGAACTTTTAAAACAAATGAGATCAATTGAAACCAAGAATTTCTTAATAACAATTTTAGATGTACTAAAATTCTGATTGACTATTAACCTAAAGTTATGAAATGTTATTAATGTGTAATATATATTTTTTATTATTATTATTTTGTTTTAAATAATAATTTTGTTATTATGGGGATAAAACATGCACATACACAGCAATATATTAACTTGTTACATGTGTGTTTGGTGTGTGTGAGAATGATCAACATATAACATTGAAGATATTAGATTTTGTTTTAGGAAAACATAGCATTTCAGCACTTAGGAGGGAGGGGGAGAAAATAATTTAAAACTTGTTTCTAAAACTTGCTCTTTCTAATTTTACTATCATTTAATTTTGTCATTCTACTTACATGTTAGATTTATAAGGGTATGTGTGCGAAAAAGAAAAGAGAGAGAAAAAAAGTGTTTATTTTTTTTTGAGACATTTTCTCATGGAGTGAAAATCATGGTCAATGTGACATCCAATTTGAAATACATTTACGGGAAAGGGGGAAGAATTCAAAAATTAATGTTATGATTTTAAAACAGTCGATTATGATTATTGTTGTTATTGTTATATAAATTTTCATGTAGATATAGAAATTTTTATGTATATGTTAGAAATGCAGCAATAAATATTAGTTTATTTTATTAAATGAGGCATATATATTTTATTAAGAGTAGTCTTTATTAAGTGTGATCATTCATCATCAAGGTGAATATTAGCTATTTAAGTTCCAATTAGATATATTAAATTAAGCAATAATTATGAATTTCTTTATAACAATTAGGTTTTATGTTTAGGCTTAGTCCTAAAGCTGTTATTTAAACTATTATCATTGTCATTATCATCATCATCACGTTTTAATTAATGAGATGTTTAAATGTTTAAAGGCCTTAAATAAATATTGATTTCATAGTATTTAGTGATTTCTTAGTATTATTATAACCACCATCCCGTCATCTATTTCATGCAAGGATGAGTGAATTACTATCCTAAATTAATAATATAATCAGAGCTAGTAAAACTTAATAAAAATATTGAAACACATTTGTTATGTTAAGGTCCAAGAAATGATTTCTGTTTAATGAATTCCACTTTAGTTTAAAGATGTTTTATGTTACTTATGTGTTTACTTAAATATTAGTGCATACAGTGCTATGGGTCTAAAATCAAAATCATATATTTTATAAGAAATAAGGTACCAAAGGGGTTCAAACCTGGTACATGTGAAAAAGTTATAAATATAACTTTGTCTAGGGCCAGCTAACCTAGTGGCGTCCTGATAGACCATATTCACTTGTTGTTCACTTAGATATGCACTTGAGATCCAACCAAGAAATGAAAGTGGATAAAATCTACTGCCTAATACCTGAGAAGATATTTTATTGAGTTACTAGTGTACTCACCTCACTTGATTTCCATATACCTGAGTTATAATAGTTGTTATTAATAATTTGTTTATAATTATTGATATTGTGATATCTTGAGAAATCTAATTATAGAAATATGTTTAATTTATTCCTACTCATCATTTTAATATTTATGACCTTATGGCTATATAGCTACTATCCAGGAGTATGTTTCATTTAATCCAATGTTATCTTAAATATTATGAACTTATAATTATAGACTACTCAGGTATGGTAATAATATTTGAATATTTTGATCAACTTATAATTTATGTTACAATATATATATATATATATTATTTTTATTTGAGATCAACTTATAATTTATGTTACAATATATATATATATATATTATTTTTATTTGAGGGATATTCCATGTAGTGAAATAGCTAAATGCAATGTTTCAGTACAATATCAAATATTTTCCTCAGAGCATCCTCTTTCTTTGAGGAAGGTACTTGATATTGTACTGAAATGTCAGCATTTAGCTATTTCACTACATGAAATATTCTGCAAATAATAATAATATGACATCTTTTATCCATGAGAATATTAAAATTAATATATACTTATTTAGGCTCAAAACTATAATTTTAATATTTTTGAATAAAATAATTGTTTGTTTTATCTCATATAGTGTTGGAAAATCACAGAATAACATATTTGTACATCAAGACTATCTTTATCTACACTAAGTGTAGTCAAAAATTCATCTGAAGAAAGGATGATACTTTCCAAAAACAAACAACCCTATCAATTGCCAAAATAATAAACACTTATAATATACAATATGTGATTGCAAAAAAAATATATATATGATATTTCCATGGAGAAAAGATAAACAAAGGCAATGAAACTAGTGATGTTATGATCCCAAAATATGCAGCTACATTCTAAGGGTAAATAAATATATTAGAACTTTGTCTATGAACATATAAAAAAGTGGGAGTGGACTATCACAAATACTAAAAACAATAGAAGTTGCTTCAAACAATGCATTTATATGAACATGAAATATAAGAATACATATGACTCAGGGAAAATATCAATGACAAGAGAGAGACCATTCTCATATCATTTTATAAAATATATGTTTATCTAAATAAATATCATTAATAGAGAGAGAGATAAGCCTCCTATCTCATGGAAAAATAAATTGGCAAGATAAGCTTATAGCAAATACATAAGAGAGAAACTAATTCTAATCTTTTAAGAAACATGATAATTATTAATTGATGTATAAAATCAATAAGATAATTATTTTGTCAAATCTGATTTAATAAAATATAGCCTTAAATAAATAAAATAAGAATATGTAGCATCTTTTCATGGTTTGCATATAAGTATTTTCTAAAATAAACAAATTGCTCACAACAGGGAACAAAGCAATACTCTTAAAATGATATAATACAAAAATCATTATCTAACATATAAAATAGTTAATATTATGTGAACTTCTGAATATTACCTAAAACTATAAATACATCAAGAAAAGTACATAAAAAACAATAATTTATAAATGGTAATTATAATTCTAAATTATAGCCATTTACCAAAACTTTTTAATATATTAAATTTTCTTTATCTTTGACACTCTACAATTTGCTAAAAGACAATTTAACAAGTGGATAATACTTCTCCATTTATTGGCAGCAAAACAATCTGAAATAGATTCACACCATTGAATATTATTTTAAAAGATGCCCTTAACAGCAACACACACCAGTACATTTAACAATGGTCAAGTTATTCCACAAACTGTTTAAATATATAAACAAGTAAGTTCATTTCCAATAAAGCTTATTACAAAATTAAGTTGCATTTGTCTTTCATTTATTTATTAAGAATTATATTCAATGAAGAGGTCTAAGAGCAAATATTCCTTTCTAATATTAAGATTTCTTTCCAGAGAGAAAAGAGCAGGATTTACCCATACCCGTATTTGCAGCATTAAGAATAAAAGTCATAAATAAATAATATTTATAGAGTATTTGGTAGAGTAAGTTTCATTAAATGTTAATGATATTTAATTTTTTAAACTATAATCTTCCAGGAATATAGATGCAACAACTTTATAACACAAGCATAAATTTAAAATGTTACCTCTTATTCAAACCTATTTAAAAGTATAAGATTAAAATATGAATGATTTTTTTTCTTGCTAGCAACAGTAACAAATTATTGCTTATTAAAAGCAATTAAAATACCGTGTTTAACTTAACATAAATGGTTCAAAACTTTAATTATAATAGTTCATTCATACGAAAGAAACCATTTATTGAAACAATTTTAAAAATATATCAAAATAAAACATTTTGAAAGTTCTTAATAATTATTCTTCTCTCAAACAAGCTAATAAAAGATGCATTTAAATATTAGCATGCTTTTATAAATATTGCAAACGTGAGCTTTCAGTGATTTTATTTATTACGATATAAGTAATGTTAGATTTATCATAAAGTTCATTGCAACTATGAAATATAAAATAATTAAGAGTGTTTACATGAGCAATATAAAACTATAGATAATTCCCATGATTTACTAGATTCCAATATATATATATATATATATATATATATATATAGTAATTCGTAATATATATATACATGACTTATATATATATATATATTACGAATGAGCAATTGTTTAAACATTTTCAATTCTTTGCCTTTCCTTGGTTTTAAATAATGGTAAAACTTTTGTATTTTCCAATGATTTCAGTTTAAAACTTTACTACCTGAATTTGAAAACTTTTAAAAATATATATTACTTAAATAATTTTTAAAATGTATAACTTGTAATTAATTCTATATCTGAAATTTTTTTAAATTTCTTTCTTCTTTGCTACTAGTAGTTTAGTTGTTCTTGTAGTTCTGGAGAAGTTTTGACCTTCAGGGTGCATGTGTGGAGCTTTTTGTACACTTAATCATGTCACTGTTTTTGATTGACAGAATAACATCTTTTGCAATTTCCTTTTAATTTTTAGTTGTCTGAAATAATTACTTTAAAAGAATAAAATTATTATAGTAAAATAAAATAAAACACCATGACGAAAATATATTGTTTAAAAAATATATATTACATACTCCTTTATAACTATTTTTAGAATATATCAAATAAAAAAATCAGAAGTTCACTATGATTTAATTTTAATATCTTCATTAAATTACAGGATACTTAAAATGATGTTCAACATCCCCTTTTTTTCTTCCAAAGAGTAAGATTGTGGTTTAAAACCTGTAGAGGTCCCTACTATAGCATTTTTATTCGCATGTTCTTGAGGCTACAGTCTTAATAAATATTACTTAATTATAATTAAAACAATAAACTGTAAACTGGAATTAATAAATGTAAACACAGCACACATGTGTATACTGAAGTTATTTCAATTGTAAATCAACTGTTTTAACACAAATAAACTATTTTTTGTTTTTTAAGTAACCTATCTATCTTTATCTTTCTCTATTCAATCTTAATGATATTAGCTTGAGTATACTATTGCTGATAGTTAATTTAAACTAAATGCTTTATTATAAGTATACAATTCAACATTAACATCTAATATTAAACTTAGACCTAATTATTATTATTACTTCTTTAAATGCTAAAATTTGATATACCAAAATATTATATTAAAGCAATCTTAACTTTTAGTACTAATTTATTGCTAAATAAAAAGCTACATATTTGGTTAAACACTTAAAATTACTTCAACCATAGACATGTTTATATTAATATAGTAAAATATTCAACTAAACTTCGATTATGTCCAGGAAATTATAAACTACTTTAAATAATTAATAATTTAAATTTGCATATACTTATAAAACTGTAATAAAATTAACTTACAATAAGATTAAGTTAAGGAAAATTTTTCTTTATAATTTTTTTACTATACTTAAATATATTAAATGGTTAAAAGTTTATCTTCACTGGCAAAGCCAAAGGTTGCAATAAATACCATACATACAAAATTAAAGTTAAATTGTTACATTTTTATTTACAACTGTCAAACTCACTACACTCACAACTTTGATACCATTTACTTCAGATAAGTACAATAATGATTATTACTAATCATTTACTAAACTAGAGATTATCTCTAGAACAGATATAAAGTTATTTTAAGTCTTGACATAATGATTTTTAATCTAAGAAGAAAAAGTTAAAAGTGATTTTAAATCATTTTAGCTTTATTGAACAACATATAATTTTCCCCTAAAAATTATGTATATAATATTAAATATGCCCCCTGTGAATAAATATATAAAAGTATCAATCTCAACAAGTCAGACCAAAAAGTATCTTTTGAACTATAAGTGGTTAGAATAATAAATATCAAAATATGGACTTATTCAAATAAAGAGTATGAAATTTACATTAATATATTGGTGATTATTTATCTTTTCAACAAGTGTGTGATCAGACGAGTCAGCAATATGAGATGACACTGAGAGTAGTGGGTCATGTGAAAGTCTGAGTTCGAATCCTGCATATATTACATATATAAATGCAGGTTTAAGCCTGTACAATGTATTAATTAATAATGATCATAAATTGCTTGTAAAAACATGTTTAATATATGTATACCAAAAAAGACTATACATTAGTCATTTTAATCTTTACAAACTCCCAACACAAATATATAAAAAATAATCCCAGTGCAAACCACTAGCTAAAATTAAATATCAAATAGTCAAATTGCTCTTTCAATTGCTAAGTAATTTCAGTTATAATGCCCATGAATAAATACATAAAAGTTCAAATCTCAAGAGACCAGTCCAAAAGGAAACTCTTGAATTGTATGCTGCAACTTCAAATTAGTAGTATGCATTGGAAATATTCCTTATATATTTGTGTTGAGATTTTGCATAGTAATTAAACATGTTTGTTTATGAGCAATTTAACATTCTTGGTAATTTAAATTTTATGCCCTTTGTTTGAATAAGTCTATATTTTAATATTTAACATAACTGCAGTTTTTTTTTCTAATCACTAACAATAAAACATGATAAGTGTGGCTAGTATGATTTAATACTCTCTAGATAATATCAAGACTCTTAAATAGCAATATAATATAATTACACAAGTTATGACTGATTAGAAATGGGAACTTGATATTACATGCAACACATATTTTAGCATTTAAAATGATCCATAACAATAGTGTGAATGAGCTATAAGACCATTTTAATGTAAATAATATTCACTTATAAAACTGGAATAGAGTATAAGAAAATTTTATTACTAAAATTATACTACTATAACTGTAATAATATGACTATCTATATAAATTTAACGTGAGAGTGAAGATGATGATTAAAACACAAAGTTGTTATTTAAAGAATGACTAAAACAATTTATTAAATAAAATATATTGCATAGAATAGGATAAATAAAGATGTAAAATAATTAGATTAATATTTCTACAATGGTCTTACATCATAAAGTCCTTTATAAAAAGTTGTTGTTACACAAATGCGCAAATCAATAAAGAAGTTTGTCCTGGTAAAATTTCTAATAGGTCCTAAGTATTTTAAGATTTACTAAATAAACAAAGATTATTCCACATTTTATAAACCCCAATATGTCTCCTACTCATAATAAGCCATTATAGTGGTATTATATTATTAATCCTTATTTAGGAAAAATTTATCTTTCACTAAATAAGTGCAATATCCACATGACCCATTTATACAATATTATGGTCTCAAAAGAAACAATCTACTCAACCTGTAGCCATGGAATAATTATCATCCATTAAACTTTGTATTATTATAACAAATATGCTTTAAATTTATAAAAATAATAACATGTATTCTTTTCTATAAACATTTATTCACTATGTTACCATAAACATACATTGTTAGAATATGAGGTATATAAAACAAGAGAAGCTCTTATCCAATACAACAACTTAAAATATTATTCAAGTTATGATATTAAAGGGAAAACGTATCTTTAGTACATATTCTCACTATCATACTAGTTTGAATAAAGAAAGCATATTACCTGCTCTTTTTTAGTGGAAGTGTAAAATCAATCCTTAATGCTAAATTTTTTTTATTATATACTCTTAACAAATATATAATACCAACAAACCATACATATAACGGTTAGCACACATACTTGTTTATGAATAGTTTTAATCTGTGACAATATGCACAATTTCACCCTTTCTCACTGATTTCATATTAATAAATTTCTTCACATAAACTCCATTATTATATTTTAAATTTTTGAAATTCTGGTTATACCAGATATCAAAACATTTTTTTTAAGTGTCATAGCATCGGCCGGGCGCGAACCCGCAACCCGGGCAACTGCCTGCAAGTGCAAGGAGGTCGCGCTGACCTCTCGACCACCAATGCAAGACATTTTTGTTATCCATTTTAAATAATTCGTTTCCAAGTTGAGGTAAGATATAAAACAATATTATTAATCTGTTGTTTACAACAAATTTTTTTAAAATAATCCATTAAGAAGGTAATTATGTTGATGATTCCTTAGGCGATTATATTTCATTTAATCCAAATTAAAGAAGCGAGGGATACTGCGTCATTTTACATTTTCCGTAGTTTTCCGATTTCTTTTCCAAAATCGACAAACACAGTTATTATATTGCATTAACAATTTTAAAGGTTAGTTTAAATAATGATTTTGCAGAAAATTGATAAATACAATAAAATCCAGTCCAATTAAGTGTAGCAGATTAATGATTCTGAAGTTTTAACCCTTAAACCGCTAATTAAATCATTGGTTGTATGAGATAAAAATCAAATCTTTTAATTGGCCAACTCACAAACTGAAGACAAAGCCTATTGTTAAAACATATTCGTCTATAATATTAAATTCAACTCAGATACGTTTATAAAAGTATATAATTAATTTTTCAGGTCATGAAGAAAACGAAAGTTCTTTCAAAAATAAATTGCTATTTATTTATTCTAAGATATTCTATATCGGCAACATAAAAGTTATAATGTAAACAAAAAGATCGACTTTTACGTTATAGAAAAGTAAATATTTCTTTTTACTACATCTTCAATATATTTACTTAAATCTTCAATATTTTTCGAAAATAATTTTGTTTTTTTATTATTCTCTCTGAAAATTATGTTTAATTTCCATAAATATTATTTAATAATAATTTAAATCGTATTCGAAATGAAAATCTCAGCGTTTTTCTTTATTTTCTTTGATCAGGCAGTTTCTTTGTTCTTTCCAGCCAATCAGAATGTCTTTTTCGGCTGAGAGCATGCTAAGAACCAATCACAAATAATGTTCCTTCTTTGTTTAGGTTTAAAATGCGTTTTTTTTTATTTTTTACTTCTAAAATAAATCGGAAGATGTCACCATCGTACAGAACTTTTAAAAACGAATTAAATACGTATTTAACGAATTTTATCGTATAAAAACGAACTGAGTTAGAGTGATTTTAGATGTCGACGAGGAGTCTCGTCGAGCGCGGGAAAAGGGTTAAAAGGTTAAGTCCTCGATTATAAATTTAAACAATTCCATAGTTTTATAGAAATTTTAATTGGTAAATTTTTTCCTTTCAAAATTTTATCAGCTCCAGATATTAAATAGCAACTTAAATTATTATTGACTAATCATTTCTATGTGAACGATGATGATTAAGAGGTCTACGTTTGCTCTTAGAAGGCGAAGATTCATCGATGTTCTTCCAGCCGGCCATTATGACTTTAATAAAGAATTAAAATATCAAAATTACATTTTGTTCTTTCAAGGGAAAAAACAAGAGAAAACGAAGCACTGAACTTCATTGACACTTGTTTGTATAGGGTTGAGCACACGATGGTAAAGTGATGTGAATTCAAACTCCTTTTTTTCTCAATTGTATTCAGTAAGCAAAAATTATATTACGTCAGCCTAGCAACAGCTGTCTTTTGTTATTCTTGTTCTTTTCATGTTAAATAAGCCATATTTATTATACAGTTTATATAAATAAATTATTTCCAATAAAATTATTATTACAACAAATGTTTGCATATTTATATTTATTTTTACACTGAATGATAAATCATTACTAATTTTATTAAAATCAATATGATTAAAATTTCTAAAACAACTGTTTTCATATGCTTATGTGTTACCTTTATGACTTTTTAAAATATATATTCATACTTTCTGGAAAACAGTTTCATATCACAGTTATGCACATAAACAAATACATACATGCACACTTAAAACAGGCAGAACTCTCCATACAGTAGTGCCATTCAGTGCAAGCCAGAGTAATCAATGGATCCCAGAAGGCTTGTGCTTAAAATCCTATCTAGTGCGTACTCATTCAATATTCCCAGACTAGTTTCTAGCTTGTGAACGACTAAGCACTAGATCGGGATTTTATGCTCAAGCCTTCTGGCATCCATTGATTACAAGCAAGCATAAGAAATGGTAATCATGTGATGTTAAGTGATTTATTACATGCACATTTAATCGTTTTCTGGAAGTAAAAGTTTTCTACATGTATTTTAATCGGAATACATTTCACTGAAAAATTATTTTAATAATCTCCATACTTTCTCTCTTTTTTTTTATTATTCATATAAATAAAGATATCATAAAAGACAAATGACCCCCAAGATGTATTTTGTGCTGAACCAGCACTCACCAGTTGGACCAGGTGACCAGCTCTCATATATATCTTTATTACATGAAGAGTATTTATCTACGGCAAATTGTCACATACAACCGCCAAACTTGCTTCACTCACAACCTCGACTTCGTAAATTTTTGATAAACCTAACTATGTTTATCATTAATCATTTATTAAACTAGAGTTTTTTCTAGCACAGATATAAACTTTAATCCAAGTTAAAGATTATTACATCTGATTTTTCCACACACACACATACATGGTTTTTTTACCTTCATTCTCGTATGCGTATAAAACAGAAAAAAAAAAGATCTTAAACAAAAAAATTAATGATGAGCTATTATAATATTATTGAAGTAAGGTTACTGTGTCAATATATATATATATATTTGTGTGTGTGTGTGTGTTCAAATCCTGGCCATTAAATTATTAGATGTTTTCATTTCACTAGCCTATAGTCAATATAGTTGACCATTCAATGCTGGTCTTCAAATGGATATTAAATATTCTTATGTAAAAGGTGAAAAAAAAATCTAAAAAACAGAACATTCATCATTTACTAGATGGCTAATCTTATGACTTATGACTTTTGTTGTACATTCTTTCAGATGGGAGAAACTGTTAAAAAATCTTTTTTGTCAGAATTAAGTGTTTGTTTAGATATAAACAAAATAACTCTATTTTCACTGCACACACTTTAATTAGATATATAAATATACCTGAAAAATATAAATGATCCCCAAAATACATTTCTGATCAAACCTTTGTTCAGTATTTATGAATATGAAATTATACAGTTTGCCTACAAGAACCAAATTTATTACACTCACATCTATAACAACATTCACTTTAAATAATTAATTTAATGATTATTACTAATCAATTATTAGGTGAAATTATCAGAAAGTTTGTATATAAACACCAGGCATATACATTAACTCATTCATTATCAGCATCATTTTGATAACTCTCTAGTGAAAGTTTCAGTTCTATTTGCAATATTTTATTTTTACAATTAAACTTTTATTCTTTTTACAATCTTTATATCACTTATTACAATCATAAGTTTACAAGTGAAAAACATTATAAAATATAATATTACAATTTTGGAAATATAGAAAAAGAAAGTGCTAAAGAGAAATATCTAACAAAACAATTTTTATTGGATTATTGTCTTTGCTGATTAAAAAATATTAAACAAATGATTTTTTTTTGTTTCATCTTTATTTTTAAAATCCTGATGAATTATTGTTCCGACAAGTAATGCAACAAAATTCTGATTTAAAATTTAAAATTTAACTTAGAATTATTACAATATCTTAAAAATTTGCAGTACTGGTATTTGTAAAGAACATTTATTTTTTATTGAATCAAGAAAAACTTTGCTCTATTTTAATTATGATTTCATTTGACTTGACTTTTTAAATATAAACTTTTCAAATCAAATATAACTGTAATCATAAATAATTTTGATTTAAAATAAATGTTTTATAAATAGTTTGCAAAAATAATAATAAATAAATATATTAATTATAGAAAATGTAATTTTTTTTTAAGTCAACTACTTTTACAATCACTCTTAAAACCTAAGAACAAAAAATCTATCAATTTCTGATATGTGTATGATACTGACATCTTCAGGTTATTTTTTAAAAAACTAATATTTCCAATATAAATTTTAGTTCCATTTTTATTGTTAAATGAACACAAAACTGGAAAAATAGCACTATAGATAGTCATAAGAGAATGAAGGAAAGTTAGACATGCAGCAATGCAATAAAGAATGCTTTGAACCCATATTCTATCTTATGAAGAAAATTTAACTTTATGATATATTTCTGGCTGAACAAGCTCACTTCAATGCTAATAAATAATTTGTAATCATAAAAAAGAAATAACTGAAATGTTTATATCTCAGGAGTTGTTAAGTAGTATGTCTATTGAAAGTGACAGAGCAGAGCAATAAGCCAAAACTTTGAGTTCCATGTCTTCCATTCTACCACTGGGTCTAAACATTAATATATTTATCTAATAGGGTGTTGTTGTAGGTATGAATGAAGTATATTTCTTACATATAAAGTGCTAAAAACAAATATACATAAAAATAATGAATATCTAAAAGAAAGTGTGATCTCAAATTTTTGAAGAGTGCCATTTCATTTAGAAATGTATCATGGGATTTGTTTTTTCAGATGGCTTATTCAGGATTTTTAAAATATACTGTAAAATGAAAATTTAAGTATACATATACATAATGTTTTAATTGTTAAAACCTTTCTATTTTAAAATATGTAATAGTTGACTGCAATTAGATCAGACTCTATGGTTGAGTAAAAATTTACACAAAGATTACAATTTCTGTTGTATCTTGATATAGGCAAAAGTTGGGAATTCTTAAAATCAATGTACATGCTATTGGTACAATTTAATATATAATAAAACATATAAATCATTTAAAAGCAAAATAGAAAATACAATTATATGCTAAACTATTTTTTTAAAACAAATGATAAGATAAAAACAATTGTGATATAGTTTCTAGCATCAATCACTTTTATCTCTACCAAAATGATGTAGCATATTAATCACAAATTTTGTTTTAAAAACAAGCTTATTTATGAAAAAGTTGAATTGTAAAAAGTCAGCTGATCCATTATTGATTTTCAATTGCATTTCAATTTCCTCTGCTAATAATATTATTGTCAAAAAATATGTTAAAAATAATATGACTCATTCAACATTTGGTTAGTTTTATGCCAGAGTATATTCTCAAATCTCACAATTTATAAAATAGAATATAAGGTATGATAAATGTCATATAACTACAGCAGCAACTTTCAACAGGATATTTTCTTCACATATCTAAGGTTAAATTTTTATTATCATGTAGTTTAAGTAATATATTAAGATGTATTTATTTTATTTAGTATTTTTAAGAAATCTTCACTAATAAATTATATTTATTGTGAATTATAAGTAAAAATAATTGAATGATTTATTGCTGGAAGTTGATATAAAACTAGAGCAACAAAACAGTGCCAAAGTTCATGGATCCTAAACTCCAGACCATTAAATTTGTCCTATTAAACCTGTTTAAATTTAATTTCTTTAATTGGTAACTTTTCTATAGCAAAAATGTAGTAATATTTTTTAACCATTATTTTTAATTGGTATAATTATTTAAATGTTTTTGTTCACATCAGATAAATGTTCTAATCTAAGAAACAAAAATTGAGTTTTAAAATTTCGTATTTAATCCCTATATAAATTCTAATAATTTTTAATAATCCAGTAAATAATGAATACTAATGTATTGTGCAGTGGATTCATAATAGTTGACAATGATAATGATGACTGAGTAGCCTATATTTCAAATCTACGTTGCTATTATGGCACTAATTAAGAATAAGTAGCTGTAAGGATGATAATCAAAACGAAGCAAAAAGATCAAAAATTAACTTTCTAAAGGTTTTTTTAATGATTATTTAATCTGTATATAAATTATAATAATTTTAACAAGCCCATAAATAAATCATCTCTTAAGTTTATATATATGAGCTAAATATATATATATATATATATATATACTGGGCTTTATTCTGAGTAGTCTATATTTTAAATCTGTGTTGCTTTCATGACATTAATTTAAAATAAATAGTTATAAGAATAGCAGCAATCAATCATAAATTACTAAAACGGAGTGTGTTATAGGGAACTACAATTCAAAAGTTGATTTTTACTTTATCTGGTGTTAATAAGGAACTTAACACATGTGTATAGACTACTACAGGTTTATATAATATATATATACTTGAAATAAATAAACACCATGATGGACTAGTGTCTACTTTCAGTAAATGGTGAGCAAAAAGTAGGTTCAGACTATATTTAGCAAACTTTTCGTGGTAAGTGAAAATTAAACTAGACCGATATATATATAAGATGATCAATATATCATTATTATTTAAATAAATTTTATTAAAAAATAAATAAACTCAGGAATATATTTTTATCTTTATTTTTTTTTTCTTTTTAATTCTTTTGCAAAAAGGAAGTATTATCTGCCTATCTTTGTTTCATATAAATTGTGTTATTCTGTAATACCATTAGGAAACAAAAAATAACAATTGGAAAAATTATTTGTTGACAAAAAAAGAGAGAGAGAGAATAACCTCAGATAGTGTACAAATGCACGAAATAATAAAATAATGCGAACAATTATAAAAATGACTAAAATTCAGTCTCCGTGCAATTGAGGTAATATTTAAACGTTGCATGTTTAAAATAATGTGTCAATCTCTTTATCACCATGGTAACCACTGCTTGTCAAGATCAAAAATTTAGACCTTTTACAGTTGTTAAATAATTCAAAATTGTTGGACTTAATTAATTTATTTTTTTCTTTCTCTGTTTTTTGTCTATATATAAAAACTATTTCTATTTGCTACATGCAGTATATTTAAATATTCCTAATTGTAAATGAAATCTTTGCCAATACTTTCCTATATTGCTGGTGCGCGTGTCTGTATGTTTATATGACGTGTGTTAATGTAGAAAGATAATTTAATTCCATATGATATTTTAATCAAGGATTGTATGATGATTGTAATATATGTATTAAATAAAATCTCCACTATAAACGGTTGAAAACATAGATTTATAACAAATACAAATTCAACTACTGTAATTTCATCCATCTACTTCAGCCACGCTTCAAATCAACAGCGAGAACAACTATCAATAAATAGGATATATATATATCCAAAAGTTTATATGTTTATGTTCTCTGTGGTAATAGAAAATGCACATTGTTCAAAGTTAGTTGAATTTTTATTTGCAATATATTTACATACATAATGTATATTAACCGCCTTGAATGTAACGATAAAACATTCATTTGCCATGCTCAAGACGAGATTTGAACTCAAGTGAAGAAAATTCGAAATTATTAAAACAAATCTGGCATTTTTCTTTCAGGTAGCCAGATTATAACCAACTTATTTCATCATCCAATATTAATCAATAAATGGTAATTAGCTAGTCTTATTTTTAAAACTGCTTAAATTTTCATCAAGCTGTTGATAAGCCAAGTGAATTGTTGAAAAAGTTTTTGCTTAGCAATAAGGGATTTAAAGAATATATATATATATATAATGAATGGGAATAATTTTTATATTTAAAGAATATATATATATATATAATGAATGGGAATAATTTTTGTTTTAGTAAATTTGATCTAAATTGACAATACCATACTTTGACCCCATATAACATTTAAACATCTATGAATATTCCCATTGCTTATGAATGTCTAATATTTAACATATTAATTAAACTTTAGAACTATGCATAAAATTAAGAAGCAGATTTTTACATGTATCTTAAATTTATATATTTTATTAAAAAATAAACGTTAAGTTGCTTACCACATAAATTTATCACTCAACATTACTCATCAGATGTTTATAAAATACTCTATCATGATCGACAGTATAATTGAATTGGGTTCATCATTTATAGATATATGAAAGTCTTTTCACAGGTCATTACCTTTGTACTCAAAAGAATTTCATGATGGTTATCACATATGCCTGCTGTGATTTAGAGTTAAAGTTTCTAAAAACTTTCAGTCTTAGTATTTATTTTTAGGTTTTCAAAACATTGACATATCACATAATCATTTATTATTTGCTTATAATTTATTATCATTCTATTGTTGAATAAAGAGTAAGGAAATGAGGTTAATATCATCTAGATTAGATGAATGTAGAAACAGCAATATGTCTATAATATTATATAGCCTTTACCACAGGTTAAGAATCTGTTGTATCCTTATGAATATTAAGCTTGTAGTCTCCTCCTACCTTCTGCAGTAACAATTAGCTGATTACATCAATTATATTAAGACTTTCAGTTAAAAGTAGCTAAAAATATGGAGCCATCCTCCCTCTTTTTCATTTTGTTGGAAAAAAATTATCTAACTTTTGTATGTTTATTTAACTTGCATATGGTTATATATGCACGGATATATTAAAAGCATCATTCTGCTTTATATCACTATTCATAAAAATCTATATAAGCATGATAACCATATGTTGCAAATGATAGAGATAAACTGATTCATTGTTTCATTATTTATCATGATGAATACAAATAATGATGCATAACAGATTGTCCCAACTAATAATATTATTTTGGTCCATAAAATCTTTCTATAAGGAGGAGTATCACTGGGAACAAAGTATTGCTAGAAACATCAACACCTATTATTTATGAAGAAAAACACAATTTGTTAGGTACCAAATTTTTTCTATGAGTGCTTCATTAATACTAATATACTTATTAATCTAAAGTGTTGATGCAATCCTAAATTAAGAGTATGATAAATGATCCATAGTGACAGTCAAATAATTATTTGTAATTTCTTTTTTAATTATGAAGATTTTAATGAATGATTTTCTGTTACAAGTGACTGTGTAATAAACTTATCTGTTGCTACATTTTATGATTTGTATTTATTTGATAGCCAAAACTAGAACTAAAATGTGTTTTAATTGTATTAATTCTAACTAAAAAAACCTAGATATCTGGATCTTTCAATATAAAAGTCAATTCAAGGGAATCAAAGACTGGAGCTTTATAAGAAAGTATTCAGTGCATATGTGGGTCTTCATTTATTTAAAAATTGACTTCAGCATTTAAGAAATTGAAAAAATGTATGATTCACTTAATTTATTTACTTATTTAATTTTATTTTCATCAAATTAATTTAAATATTTGTTTCCGAGTCGTTGTGGTTCTTACATTCAACTTTTATTTTATTTGTTATCATTTATAAAAAGCATAAAATACCTTAGTTTTTATGATATCAAGAATAATACTTTTTGCATAATTAATTAATTTATTTATTTTTATTGTTTAATTTCAGCTTTTTAAAAAAAATATATTTATTTTTTATCGAAAATATTTAATTGAAATATGATCAACAAATTTGATTAAGAAATGCTGACATTTAAACATCAAACACTGTTTCTAAGAATGTCACTATTATCTTTTGTTTCATTTTTTTTTTTTTTTTGTAATTATAAATGGAATTTAACATTAAAATATAATGTTGTTGCTTAAATGTATCTTTTTACTAAAATTGATTTTCCTGATAGTAATTGTGGTTTGGATTAAATACTTGGAAGCACAAACTAAGAAAGGCTTCAAAATGAACTTTTTATATGAAGAGAGAAATAAGAATGGCCTAAAATGGAATTCTCATATTCTTAATATAGTATGCTGAGCATGCTTTGGAAATTTTTATAATGATATAATAATTACAGCAATACTGATCAAAATATGGGTGAATGATGTGATATAAAGAATATAAAATAATATGTAAATAAGTAGGTTTACACGATCCATGTTTTAGAATGAGGGAACCAGGATTCTCTTTTATTTATGGAGTTAGCATTTTTGTTGATTTGCCAAGCCTCCTTTACTTTACATTTTTATCATTCTGTTTTAAATTTGTCACACTATCCAATTTGTTAGAATAGCTTCCTTTCATTAAATATATGTTTTATTAGTCTGGAGGCTACAAATAAAGCTTTTATTTTAACTAGTTACCTGTTGTAAAATACATGGTTATTTGGTTATTAGTATATGGTCAGAATATTTTAAAATGTCTGAGATAATGCAAATTTTAAAATTCTAAAGTAACTTCAATTTTTAATCTACTTTGTTTGATGCAGTTGCAGGATGGATGTGTTTTTGGAACAGAAAGTCCATGAACCAACTCATTATACTTGTAAAATTCTTATGACCATGAAAACAATACCCTATGTAATTATTATTAATTATTGCTAGTGACAAATATATGACTGATATGTTGATTTTTAAATATCTATTTGTTAAAAAAGAGAAAATTTAGTTTGAAAAAGTTGTAAAAAAAGAGTGCTAATTAGACAAATCTTAATTATGTGCATTGATGTTTTAAGTATTTCATATAACAATCATAATATGAAACCAATAGGAATTGTGCAAAGTTATGTATATTTGGAAGGATTCTGCCTTGTAGTGATTTATGCATTTGTCTGCTATGATCACATTTTGGATTCAAAACAGGGTGAAAGATGGTATTTTTCACATTCCAAGTCAACTTCAGATTTTTATATCACATAGTGATTGAAAGCTAACTCAAATAGCAAATTTACTAATGATGTAAAACTGAACACAGCACTATTGTTATCTAAAGACAAAAAGAAAACCAATACTATAAACCCTCATTGTTTCTTCATAAATCAATAATGAAAAAAATTTAATCTGCAGAGACTATTTAAAAACTGTTTTATATATATATATATATATATATATATATATATATATATATATATATATATATATATATATATATATATATATATATATATATATATATATATATATATACTGTAACCTAAATAAAAGGGGAGAGGGAGAGAGAGGGGGAAGTGAGACATCAGAAAGTGAGAGAGGAAAAGGAAAAAAATGAGGGAATGAGAGAGAGAAGTCTGAAGAGAGAGAGGAAAGAAAAGAGATGAGAGCATGAGATAGTGAAAAAGCAAGAGAGAGGAGAGAAAGAGAGGGAGATGAGGAGAAGAGAAAATAAAATAAATCAAAATCAGAGATTCTTCAGCTAGATGCAGCAGGATTACAATAAAATTTACAAAGATGATAATATACAGAAACCTATAACAAGATAGAGGAAAAATCATACAATACTGACAAACAATCAGAGCATAATAATAATAATGAGGAGTAAATTATTGAAGAAAATTTCTAATTTATCAAATATTTATAAGACTCAACCTTCCATTAAATCATATTTTCTAAGCACAACAAGTTTGTGAAGAAATATATATATCCTACTAAAATTTTTTATCTCATATTTTGAAATAAACACAATCCTTGCTATTGCTTCTGATAGCATAATTTGTAATAAATTAAATGAAACAATACCACAAAATTTTCTCTTCTTCTAGCCCAGGAAATAAATAAAAAAATCTAATTCTACACTAGTAATACTGAATGTTGTAATATAGAAAAAAATGTAAATCATTGCATAAAACAACAAGAGTAAATGATCTCAGGATTCCTACTGTAACTCTTTTGAAATTAACTAATAGGAAGTTGTCTATTAAGCAAATGAATAGATGAATGGATAAATGAATGGTATCCTGGCTGGCTATAGGAAGCAAACATTTAACTTGAAGTGACCATGTCCTACTACAAGATAACAATATTTATCAAAATTATAAAAAAAAGATAATTACTTAAATATTTAATTACATAATTAAAATATTCAAATTTAGATTAATTATAGCCTTTTACCCAGGACATCCATCAAGAAGGAAAAAATACAAGAGTGTCTTCTATGTCATTCCACCTGCCCACAGACAACTTTTATCAGCAACTAAATGTAAACTAGACCTTGACATTACAATAATACATTACTGTGCAGTTTAATAGCATAGACAATATTCTGAAATGTCAAACCATTTTCACTTAAAAAGAACAATCTTCTATCTCAGAAGATAACATAGTTTTAAAATACTTCTTAAATAAATTATTACTTTGGTATCTAAAAATGCAAAATTATCTGTTACAGTGATTTCATCCAGAAATCACAACTATATGCATAACTTTATTTTATTTCTGTGGATACAAAAGTATTCTCTATGACATTAATTAAATGAAATAATTAACATTGTGAACCCAAGACAATAGCATATAAAAATAAGCAGAACTAAATTTACTTTAAATAAATACTTAGTAAGTTTATTTACAATACAATAAAACAAAATTTATACACAAACTTGGAAACATTACCAAGATAATGCTGCTAACAAATATAATCATTTGACTAAAGATATTTAAAATTCTTTTGGATCTTACAAATAAATGCTAAGGCTTCTTAGAAAATACATAAATGATTTTACATAAATCACTCTACATAACAATTTAATTAGATGGAGAGTTACCACTAACTAATTTTTATACAACTCCAAAATAAGCAATTCCTTAAACAATTTTGGGCATTGTAAATTTATATGTTTACATGGGATTAATCATTAGCTTATTAACATATCATTTCTCTTTATTTATTTACTATAAATTAAAGCATTATAAAAATTGATGACCAGGATTAACTGACTGATTTGCTAATGCTTGATATTATTAGCTGACTAGCAATAGCTCACATATTTAAAGAACTCTCAAATTACAAATAAAGACTCTTCTATTGTTGAGGATTTTGAACTAACCAATAACCAAATAAATGAATTAAATGTATGGGACACTCATCAGAAGATATTTGCACACATAAAATTAAGAGCTTACTGTCCACATAATATAAATTACACAAAAAGTTAAAAATAAATGACATACACATCCATCGGAGAAGTTCTGGATGATCACAGTATCAACATAGCATGTGTGGACTGCACCTACTGGCCATATGCTTATAAGTTAAACATTTAAAATTACTAACTGTTTATGGTTGGTTTGTGAATGATTATAGTATCATAATATTAAAATACAGACATTGTTACACCTTTAAGCACTAAAATAACAGTGCAACCTGAAGAAACTAAATCCTCCAAACTGGCTTACCTTGTTATCACATATCCAAAACACAATACAACTTCACCTACTATGGTGGAAAACTATACTTTAAGTTTATCATGAATGATAGGCCAAACCCAGGCTCCACAGAGAAAACTAGCATAAATCAATAAATATATCATAAAAATGGTGGCTTCCAAACATCTACTTTTGAGGCGAAAGGAATGCCTGGATCTTTGTTGCAGCACATCAGGAAAACATAAAAAATCACACCAAGAAATATAAGATCCTCTCCATGGGATCTAGGTATCTTATAAAAGATGTGATAATAATCACTAGAAATAAGCACTACCACCTCATGGAACAGAATATAATAAAGATGGGGAACTTATCCATTCCATCAAGCACAATAATGAATATAAGAAATACTATAACTAACAATGACAAGATACAAACATCACTATAACTAACTAAAGTCATATTCAACATTTTAATCACTAACAATAAGCAATGTCTGATCCATCAATTGAAATTTAAGTCAGCCAAAGAAAATTTAATAGCATATGAAGTTTTTGTCACAAAGTCACAATCCACACTTGCATGGAATTTTAAATATTAAACTTGTGGTAACCAATGGACATGAATAGTAGTGTGAA